>JAJMHQ010000001.1:697820-901255 GCA_030583255.1 Metschnikowia kunwiensis
CATGCTATGTCAATCTGACAGCACTTTAGTACGCTCCAACGCTCGCTTCAATTGCCGGTGCAGAAGAGGTTGGAGGTCAAGGCCTCCATTTGCCTCCCTGCGTCTAGCTGAGTAGACACGACGAACTGTTTCAATAAACCAATTCAACTTGCGCCAGGATGCAAAGTCGCGATCCAAGGGCGCTAACATCACCTTCAAAATTGAGGAACTGGCCCCGCGGTGCTGCCTGAGTCACTGTACAACTTACAGTACTGTTTGATATGAGCACAACTGGACATTAGCTGCCCTGATAGACAAGCGAATATAGGAAATGCCACAAAAGAAGTCTAACACCCAAACCATCCTTCTCACCCACACAGTATGTATCTCCTCCTCCTAGTTCACTTCCGCTGCCCTTTCCATTATGCTCGCTCTTCTCATATTTCGCCCCAGTTGGCCCAGGTCCGCGCAGGCCCGACGCTCTAGTGCTGCACTACATCGCAGACCGACCAAAACCACAGAAATACATCTTACTCCCCCATGCTGGCGCCACAAAAATTGGCTGCTTCCGCCGGGACCATTGCCAAAGCCTCGACAGTCCGTAAACCGTCCAGTCTACCGAAACTCCCGCCAAATTCGCGGAAAATCGACGGGAAGACCACCGCTGCAACTGCAAATTACCGGTTTCACCAACTGATTTCATCCTCTGTGATCAGCTTGAGCCCTGACGATGTCTACACTACCATCAGGCTCAATACCGAAGCGGGAAAATTCGTCCACAACCTCACAATCGCCGCAAAAATCAGGCAGGACCCGCTTAAGAAGCGCTTTTGTACACCAAAGCTCTATGTCTTACTACTACAACTGCTAGCCGCCGAGTCGGACCCCAACCATGGACCCCTTTCGCTAGAGCTTTTCAGAGAAATGTCGCAGACGCTGTGTACTACTGAGGACCTCACAGCGGCATCGGAAGCGCTCTATAAAAGCTTCCATAACTGCCGGAATTTCACCCAATTACTTGGACTTAAGATAATTTTCCAGAGCGTCCTTGCGAGGAGAATGCCTACGCTGGACTCCGCTTTGAAGTACCTCTCATGTCACATGCACGTACTTCTAAACTCTGGCCAACTTTCCCTAGCAATAGACCATTTCCACCAGTGTTTGAGCCAATTGCAAAGTAGCCGAGAGACACGTGGATTGCTACAGACTCTACCCATGAAAAAGCTTATAAATGAGTTGTGCATCGCCCAGGACTGCGATTCTCTACTCCGCGTTATAGAAGAGGTTGTTTCGAGTGAATGCACTGATATTATAGCCTTCTCAGAATGGTCAGAAATCTTGGGCACCGCGCTTTCAAAAAGCGACTTTTCCTTGGTGAAGATAATCTACCTGCGTGTGATCATGGAAGGGATCGACCCACAAACCCTTGACGATTCCGTGCTCGAAATCGGGCTCACGAAAAACAACACATTCCTACGTTCATTGGGTGAAGAAACGCTCCACCAAATCCTCCACACGTTGGCCGCCCATGGCGATGTTTCGCTGTGCCTAAATCTCATTGAATGGCACTTTATGCACAAAACCTTGCTAGGCGAAAAAGCTCTAACCAAAGAACTCTGTCTCCAGATCATACGCGCGTACTGCTACCATACTCCAGATTTCGAGGTATTTTCACACGCCGATAAGGATAATTCTGTGAAATCGGTCCTCGACGTCATCGAGTCATTTGTGTCCAAAAAGCGACACAAATACGAGTACAAAGATGTGGTGGACGCATTTCTGCATAAACTTAATATGTACCGTGCCTTTGATGAAAACGTTGCACATGCTACGAGTAAAGAGACGCGTGCTCCATTTGTGCCTCCGTCTTTCGGGGCAGAGGAGACGCCTGAGGAGGACGTTGTGTTGAAGAAGAAATCAAACAAAAACGTCCACGAATCCACGCTGGGAAGTGTGCTCAAGAATACCGCCATTTTACTGAAATTCATTACTGACCATCTCACGTACATTCTGGAGAAGCAGTACTCGGAAGATACACGCCGAATATTCATCAACTGCGTTTTGGCACATCTTGCCACTTACCAGAACAGCAGTGCGATCGTTTTGGCGTTACAGCAGATGAAGACTATGGATCCAAACTTTCTAAAAATTTGGCTAGATTTCCAACTGTGCGATATCATCGTGCAATCGTTTGCCGTGTCTCCGGCGGCCATGAATACCGGACTTGTATTCTATCAACACATGAAAAGTACAGGAATTCCCATTTCCGAGAAAATGCTCAAGCGCCTCGTGTACTCCAGTCTACGTGGGCACACGTACAACCAGCTTCTTGAGTACTATATGTACGAGTACTTAAAGCTGGCTCCAAAGTGTGTAAGCCCCCATCTTTTGGCACGTATTCGTCTGTTCAAGCAGCTTAACGACGACGGCAGAATCTTGCTCAAAAGCATTGAAAGTTACCAACCCGATGATCTCCATAGAATCGACGAAAATTGGGATGCTCACCAGTTCACTAAAATCGACCCAAAAATCGTGCGGCCCGATGAAGAATATGTGCGTTTTTTTGAATTCGACCACAGAGACAAGCAAATACTCAAAGAAATCCTAGTCTAGGCACCGGAAGGGATCGCTGACGGCCATTTCCAAGTCCTGTGCACTGATTTCAACCTTGGTGGCTCTCAGAAAACTAAGCGTGGATTTTGCCTGCTTTTTCGGATAGTCCTCAAAGCTTTTCTCTTCCATTTTTCCAAGCGATTCGTCAAGAACGTTGGAGAAACTCAGCGAGATTGTATCGTTGCAAAACGATCCGAGCATCGTGGAGTCCATCGCCATACGCATGATATTTTCTGCGTGGCACGCCAAAGGATCTGAGGTACGATTTGAGTTTTCATCTATTTCAGGGGTTTTGTTGGTTTTACTAAAGCTCAAGCGGCGGGGCTGGAGAGACGGTTTTGTGTAAGAATGCCTGTTTTTCAGTGTCTCGTCTGAAATGCCTGGAGTCCCTTCTGTGGGTTTGTGCAGTGCAGAAAACATGACATCAGGGTTTCCTGGCGATATTTGGTGCAAAACAGAGGTGGCCAATACGTTTCCTTGTCCCTTGATCTTCGTGTCCTCGCTCTTCTGACTGGGCAATAACACCTGATAATGTCTGATCTGAGCCTGGCTTTCCGCAAGAATATCCTCCAACGGATCGTCTAAAGAAAGGGCGAGGTTTTCCAGAAACCCGTCATTGTTGAGATCCTTCATAAATTGTACATTGGTCAATTTTGGCTGTGGAAATGGAGGAAGCGGACCGATGTCAAGGTTTTCACTGAGTTCGGCATCTTTCAGCACCGTTTTGACGTACACTGGTTTGGCCGGCTTTGGGTAGTTGTAGTGGCGGAACATTGTCCAAATTAGAGGCAACGGAAAGAAAGTTGAGATGGATTACGAGATAAGTAATCTTCTGGGGAAGATCAAAAGCAGTGGGTACAGTGTTTACTTATTGCCTAAAACGGAAAAGTTATGAGCCGCTCGGGCTGTGTCTATTGGGAATGATCCTTATGTAGTTTGGGTCTGTAGATTTCGCAATAAGATCGTGAGACACCGTTCTCGTCCAAGCACCGATTCTGGGTAAGACCAGATTGCTATACACCAATATCGGTATATGCGGTGGGTGCGATTTAATATCCTGCATAATGATATAGTGGTGGTCACGTGCCGTGAGTCACGTGTCTCATCGCTCTTCATCTCACGCAACGTGATTGGCCAAATATGATGGACACGGTCTGGAGTAAAAACCTCGGAAAACGGACATGTCTAATCTACCAGGGCGTTTTTTAGGTCCGGATATATCACACTTTTGTGGCCTCCACGCTGATTAAAGTCGCAACGAGGCCCCAGTACGCTCTTTCGATGGCCCACCATGCCTTCGTAAGTTGAAATCATAATATGAAACATACTCAAGTCCCGCTTGATCCTTGCTATTGCACAAATTACAAGACGGCCTCGGGGAACACGCCCAGTTCTCCGAGAACGCTAAAAGCCGCCTATGCTTCTGTCTTCTCCGTTCTTTTCTCTTGCCTGCTCAAGCGTTCATCCACAACAGCGTCGTTGCCATGCACGGAGTCAACAGGACACGGGAGCACCGAATTGGCGCCCACTAATAGAAAACAGATGGCGAAGGTGGAGCTGAACACGGACGTGGTGACTCTGCTCCTTTGCGAGGCTCTGACGAACATTGTGTGTGTGTTTGTCGGTTTGGGGGTTTGGGGGTTTGTTGGAAAGTAAATTTCAAGCCGAGGCCTAGGTAGGGAACGTGAACTAAAGTGTTATGGTTGTTGTAACTTCTCCACCCGAAAAATAGTTAGAGTTTGCGGGCGTGCATACAGCGGCGGAATCGAACGAGTGCGAAAAGCCGTCCTCCCACTGGCTGTCGCATTGGGTGTGCAGGACTCTGAGGTCGTAGTTTATTAAGATTGTTAGCTTCAGTGGTTTGAGAGTTTCAGCGGTCTTTTTAAATGTTCCAGAATGATACTGATTAGCTGGACAATTTTCTTTTTCTCGATGATGTATGTGGGCCATTAATGGCGCCATTGAAGCTTGTTTGCCGTAGGAACATGTTGTAGGACTGGTAATCTGGGCGACCCCATTGGCTGGACCCATGGATTACGTCAGTGTCCAATTTTAAACGAAACCTTGATTTTGAGCATTCTTCCAGTCACGGAATTCGCTCGGTGAGAATTTGGGGGCATTCGCCATCTGTGGCAAACAGAAACGACAGATTCATACATGGATACTTGTTAAAGTGGGATATTGCTTGTGGGGTGAGGGTGGGGTGTCAGTGAATTCTTGATTGGCTCATAGAACGTCTAGAAAGTTTGGAAGTCTAGTGCTTGTTTTCTGTGTGGTTCTCGCGGATTCGGGTGCCAGACCTGGACGACCATAGAGTGGTTAGAATAGGACCAGTCTCTTCCACGATATCCTAGATTCCATGTTTTATGGAAACCTGTAACTGGCCAGGAGTAGCAATTGTTCATTCGAGGGACATGCTTCCTTGGTCTTTCCATGTGAGGTCGCAGCATATCTTTCCGTAATTGACTTCGATTCCCATGAACTTTCATGGCAACACTTGGGGTCAAAATTGGATCAAAATTGGGTCAAAAGAGAGTTCAAGCTGGTTGTGTTCTAATTATAACGCTTAGAAGTATCGTATTCCTGCCTGGACAAGTTTTAGTAGCTGCTGAATGTTCCTGTTTTATGTATTCCACCGACATAGCTCATTTTGCAGCCACCTAGTAGGCCAGCCACGATCATCAGGCAGCACGGCTATCATCTAAAAGCCTAATCTAGCGTACTCCAGTCACGCCGTGGTTCTTGCTCGTGTTTTTGAATGAATAGTAAAGTGTTGCTGTTCTATCGAGAATTGTCTGTTACGACCCACCACTAATACCACAGCTTCCGAACATCCCTTCGTTCTTAGCCAACCTAAACTTTCTTCATATTTCCAAGAAACAGTCCCACTGTGTTCTCCAAATACCCAATACCTTGGCCCCATCCTCTTTCTCATTCTCTTGTCTGATATCCAAGGTACAAACTCCACTTCTTCCTTCACCTCTTCCTACCTCTTCCTACCTCTTCCTCCCTACCTCACCATCGGCTGCACCCCCTGAATCTGCTCCGCCAATATCTTGAGCGATTCGCGAGCCCTGTTTGCGTATATCTTAAAGATCGTACGTGCACCGATCGGCACGAGGTTCAAGTTGTCGAATTCCTGGCACCAGAAGCTCACCAAGTCGGAATGACGGAGAACCTTTTTGGCGTAATCATGAACACGCACATTGGGTACACCGAGCGGGTCAAAAAGCACCAAAATTCGCACATTTAGCTCGCTCATACAGCAGATTAAATGCTGGTCTGTGGTGCCCAAGTAGGCGTAGTGTTGGAAGTTTTCCGTTGCTTCCACCATCTCCATAAACACACGTCGGGCGAATACGAGCATTTCCGGAAGATCGGCACAATGACGTTCTTTGGCAACGAGCTTGGCGGCTTCCGAAAGCTCGAGATCCAATTGCTCTGCTTCTGTGATAAAAGAGCCGTCTGAAAACGCGGTGTCCAGTACAAAAGACTGCAAGTGGTGGATGAAGTCCACCAACGATTCCTCGGTGGCGAAGCAGGTGTCGCCACCGTCAAACGCTTTAGAAGCGAGACTCAAATTGTGCTTTTGAGACTCACTAATGGCTTCACTAATACCGTCACTAACAGCGTCATGGGGAGTATGGGCATCGTAAAACAGTGTGCGCTTGCCTTCTTCCTCCCTGACTAAAAACGTCGCAACTATGGGTAAAAGCGCCCCGGTTATGATAAACGTTTTCGCATACATTTGCAATGGTGGATTTGGTGGAGAAATCCCAGAGGAATCGCCTGGCGACGGGTCCTTATATGTACTCAGTGCCGAGCAGATGAATAGTCAAGTTCCATGAGTGTTTCTGCTCTCTCGTCCAAAATTTTGAGATGGATACCTAGCATACTAGCTTGGTGGAAGTTTCAGGACAGTCGTACCAGGCTGCAACAATTAATTCCTTCAAGTTTGAGTCACGTGGCTCAGACAATAGCAACATCGGGAAAGACTTTGAAGACAGAACAGTTCGGGTGTGCTTGCGGAACAATCTCTTATCTCAATGTTGAGTATAATGCTGACACACAAGGAATGGGGCGGAGCTGGATGATTCAGCTACGTGAATATGGTTCTTTAGTTGGAAGACGGTCTGTGGTAGCAGGACGGAAACTCCGAAGTCTTGATTCGTAGTTGTAGATCTGATTTCAACCTTCGGAGGGACACGGCGGTTCAGCTATAGATAAGCCGCAAAAGGCCGATTCTGGAGCCAAAACAGAAAGAAGCTCGTGGTGAAACCACCTTTCGTCGACGCGTTGTGAGTTTCACATGGGCGCACCTCCGTGAATGCCGTTTTACCAACGCATCATGGTGTTTCACTTGGCACCATAAAAGTATCCAGTGCCCCGAGCACCACTCCCCTTGAAACTAGTCCTCCGCATGAAACTACTACCTGTTCTCACAGCGTCCATCCTCCATCTAAGCCTGGCTCTGGCAAACGCCACGTTCGTGTTCGACGCCCAATGGACAACGGAAATCACAGCCAAACAGTCGTTTGCCATGGCAGACGAGGACCTCGCCATGCTACAAGAACTCTTTGGCCCCGAAGATTCGCCCGAATCTTACACCAAAATGGAGGAGTGCCGGGATTTGATGCGGGCCATTTTTCTCCAGCTACAGTCGTTTGTTCAGTGGACAAGCTTTCAAATAGAGAACTTCGAAAGTGCTGCCGTGCACTTGCAGAAGAGAATCGCCGATGCAAGCGTAGCCATGGGACCCTGCGTTGCGCAGAAAACGTTCCCTCCGCAGATCCGATTTGCCAAGCATATGTTCCGGTCCATGGAGGAGGCCGCGGGCTATTTGCGAATGTATACGGCGGCTAGCAAGGCACATCTGTTGATCAGAAATGTGAGCGAGCTCAACGTCCGGCTCTTGTCGCTATACGACATAAATGGTGTCCCAGACTACCAGGCAAGGGGATACACCTACAAGGTGTCGCGCCTCAAGGGCCAGCTACAGGGCTGGCAACGGGCATTTCTTTTGGAGGACGACGTTCCCGAGGAGATTCCCTATATTTTTGGCTACCAGGCCATCCGTGCGGAGAAGTACATCGAGTTGTTGGAGAGCCACGTGGGGCTCCAGTGGTTTGAGTAGGAGGTAGGTGTTTTGGTGGCTATTTGAAGGCTATGGAGGAAAAGTCTGGGATTTTCTGGGAATTCTAACCGGGAAAGTGGTTTGAATCAGTGGCATGTAATCGGAAAAGTGGGATCATGCGATGGCTGCGAACGAGAACAGGTAGCGTCACTGGAACGTACGGTGAAGACCTGGAGGAAAAGCATAGTAAACGCCCTTCAATGCCTGTTCTGTGTGCTGTCTCTAAAATACATGTATGTTGGCTTTGAGATCTGCTGATCTTCTCGTGTCCTCAGTACACTGGTCGATCTCCCTCCTTCTTCCAACCTATAGATCTGGCCACCTTCATGAGCCATCTATATTCCGGGAAACCAGAGCTTGAAATAGAGATTAGCTCCCGTTTTCCACGGCTTTTCCGTTGTTAACATGAGCAAAAAATGCACACATTCCCCGCCTCTTGGCTCACCCTTTCTGAAAAATCTGATCTCCACCTTCATCACTTCACACCTCCCCTATCCTCCCCGCCTCTTCTACATCGGCCAGCCTCTATATACATGTATTAGTACACCCTATTAAACTTTGCTCAGAGCAGCCCCACCTTCTCAAACCCACTGGGGTACAGCGTACTCTCCTCTTTTCTCATCTCCTCCACCTGCTGCGGCTCCAACAAGTCGATTTTCACAAGTTCCTTCACCAAACGAAGTTTGTGAGCAGTGGCCACAGACACCTTCTGGTACACCACTGCGTTTCTGCGCTTGAGCCCCAACGCCGCGATGTTCTTGCGCACGAAAGGAGGCATTCCGATCGTCGACCGTATCTGCTGGATTCTGTAGAACATAGGCTGTGACATGGTGTGGTGATGTGGGTTGTAGTCCACCTTGGTGCAGGTTTTTCGGGTACTTGATTGAACACCCGTACATCCGATGGTTCGTCCTTCTGCTTCTGTTCAGTGGAGCCCCGGAACCAGCCCAGTTTGGACTTTGGTATTTTTCGATCCGATGACGCTGCTTTGCCCATATTCCCAAAAATAAATCTTTCTTTTGCTGGTGCCCGTTTGCAGAGATCCACCCATGACGATGCGAACAAGTGCCCCCACGCGTTTCCCCCACGCCTCAGATGCTTACTGTAGCTAGATACTCCATGGGCAATTCCATACTTGCCACATCTCTGCCACCGCATGAGCAGATCGTAAACGGACTACGCGAATTGGAACTGGGGCTCGATTCTGAGCCCACCCACCTTGTTTCCGTGAAAAAAATCGCACTGTTGAGGATTCTTCTCAATGCCTATGAGCAGTCTCCGCGAGACCTAGATGGCTATCTAGAGCAGTACATAAGGCCAATTTGCACACTATTTTTCCGTGCAAAACGGGGCAAAACTCCAACCGCAGAATGGGGCGCGGTCTCTGAGGGATTGGCCGATCTTGTCTACGTGTTGGCCAAAGTTCGCGGCTACAAAACCGTCGCAAACCACCTTTCCAGCGATGTAACCCTAGTTCCCAGACTAGTGCGACTCGTAAACGAGCCCGAAATCAGCGAGCGGCCCGCCGAGTGTTATTTCTTGCTTTTGTGGCTCTCGCGGCTCGTGCTAGTGCCGTTTCCGCTCGCCACGGTGCAAAACGACATCGATTTGCAGCTATACAAGATCGCACTCCACCATCTTTCGCTTCACTCCACAGCATCGAAAACACAGACGATTTCGCTGGTTTTGCTTGCGCTGCTCCTCACAAGGAGGGACTGCGTCCATCTTTTCACAAAGTACACGGAGGGCGTGTTCGTGGAGTGGCCCTCACTACAGGACGAAAACGTGAAGTTGGGCCATTTGATGACACTCAACCAGATGCTAAAAAAGGCAGCAAGCGGGCCAATGGCCGACCTCGTGCTGGAAGTTCACCTGGGCGTCATTCTCAGCGAAATAGCGCTGGTCAGATACGCATCTCCGGCACATATCATGAACACCATGAATGCGTTGTACCTCCTCAAGGTATGCGCCAAAACAGCAAGGTTTTTCGTGGCTCTGGGCGATTATCCACGCGTGGCCAGTCTCCTAAATCAGACCACTGGCCTAATGCACGCCATGGGCAATTTATTCGATACCTCTTTGCGCGAATGTATGGCAAACAGCTGGGCGAAAATCGTGCTCTACATTTCCGCCAAGGCGTTCAACTACGCGGACCAGGTGATTTCCTATATGTTGGCCCAGCTCCAGGTGAAGGGTCTAGAAGCTTTGGAGGCTTTTTCGGCGAATTTGACCATAGAAGAAACACGGCTATCGGTGCCTAGGTACCACACTGTGCTCCTCTTTGTTGGCTTTCTAGCGATGAAACGTGCACTTCCCATGAAGTTCCTTCCGGCAATTTTCTCCATCACACACCAAACGTGCTTCGTGTCGCAAAGGGCGTACACTTTTGTGCAAAGCAGCCAGATTCGAGATGCGTCGTGTTTCTGCTGGTGGGCCATTTTCCGCATGCTTTCAACAGCGCAGTTTTCGGCGTTGAAAGGCGAATTTCCGCTTTTGGCCCCTACGGTGTTTCTCGACTTGGTGCAGATCTCAATCTTCGACGAGGACTTCACTATGCGGCGATGTGGTATATCTGTTCTCCAGGAGTACGTGGGCAGATTTGGCGAGGATTTTGTGGGCGATATGTTGGATACTGGCGATGCTGGCGAGATTGGAGCATTCAAAATCAAGTTTGTCGAGCAGTTTGGCCCCACGACCGTGGGCAGTTTGGGCGACTCGCACGAGATTATCCACAGCTTGATCAGCATGGGGTTTTCACCGGGCTTGTTCATCCGGCCGCTTTTGGACGAAACCTTGGCTAGTCTGCTGGCGTACGAACTCCAGAAGTTGGGCTCGCGCCACCTTGGCCGGGTAATGCTAGCTGAAGATTCACCTCTGGTGATACTTCCATGCCAGGTCGCAGCTAAAAAACAGGTGATTGGCACCTTGGTTTCTGCGTTCCACCTGAGCTGCGCCGGCTCGCTCTATGCGTTGGCCGAGCTCGAAAAGGGCGGAGCCATATGTCCTGAAACCTCGGGCGAAATCTCGCTGCGTATCGAAAACATCGCATTGCATCGCCACTCGTCTTCTTCCTATATGGGCGAGTCCATCATGCACTGGCTCAACTGCGCCTTTCGGCACGCCGCGGGAGAAATCCGCCGGTTTTCTGAAATCGTCTCCACGGTCCAGAAACTTGACCCCCCAGAGAGCTTGGTGGCGGAATTCGAAGCTTTCTTCCGTACTAATACCCTCGATGAAGCCCAGTTTTCGGCCCTCTGTCGCCAGATCCGTGGCGGCAACAGGCTCTTGGCCGGGGCAATTCTGCTGGCCGATCTTGACAGCCACAGATTTCGTCAGATCTGTGCTCTTCTCTGCGACAGATCTGTGGACGCCGACGTGCGGGCCACGCTTATCTCCAAAACCAAAACTGGATCGCTTAATAGTGCAGATCTCGCTGTTTTTTCCCACACTGTCACGGATCTTCTCGACGACTACACTGTCTCTGAGCAAGGGGACATCGGGCTGAAGGTGAGGCAGGAGTGTATTCTGAAGATCGAGCTGGATATAGCGTTCTTTTCCCTGTTTTCAATGGCCATTGGACATAAGCTCTTGCGCATAGCAGGCGAGACCATCGACAGGCTCAGGATTAGTGCTTTCCGTGTGTTCTGTCTCATGAATGGCGAAACACGATATACGCCCAATATGGGCCTCTACGCCACGGATTACGCACTATACTTCCACGACCTATTTGAGTTCTACACTGCCAAGTGCGCCACAGACACGGCTATGTCCCTGGCGTTCTGGGCCGGCCTCGTCCATTCGGCAGGCACGTTTACCGGAGCCAACGCCATGATCAACCAGTCTTTTCAGGGTGTGCTTCGCCATTTGCGAGACCCCAAAAACACGGAGGACGCACTTGACTCGTTGCTTCGGCTCCTCCAGGTTCCGCCCAAAATCAAGGTGGTGAACCTCGACCGCAGAACACAGAAAACGCTCCAGATGGCCTTGAATCTCCTAGTGAAAATCCTCGATGCAGGTGTGGAAATGCCCGCATCTAGTAGTTATAATATGCTCTACGTGCGGGCGTACAACCTCCATATCAACACCACCAGCACTGCCAGAATAGCCCCAGTTTTGCGGATATTCCAACACGTTTGCACTGCGGCGAGTGCCCCAGTCAAGTTGGTGCAGCAATGCCGCAAACGGCTCTGCTGGCTCTGCTGTCACCACGAAAATGGACAGGTGAGACTAATGGCTGCAGAGGCACTTTTTGAGATCATCAACGAGACAGACCCCGCTCATGAAGTCGTGGTTTTGCTAGATTCCACGGCCTGGGATACGGAGAAGCCAGACAGGGCAGTTGTCACTCAGGTTGAAGCTGTATTCGTGGGGGAAGGTTGAACTATAGAGGGAAATCCTAGAGAGGTGTATTCCAAAGAGTGTAGAGATGCATTCTTGAAAGGTGTATCTAAAGAAAGTCGAGGTTCATCCAAAATGGTCTATTCCTATTTGTATTCCGAAGGAAGGTGTACTGTTAACAAAAAGAGGTGGATTCCGAACAGAGGTGTCTTCTCAAAGAATGTTAGTGTACTCTAGGAGTCGAGATGTATCCTCATATGATGTCGGGGGGCATTCCGAAAGAATGCATTCTATAAGAAGTTGCGCATTGTGAAAGAAGTCGAGGTGTATTCTAAAGTTCGACGCGTCTGAAATTAGAGGTGTACTTCTAAAGCTGTATTTCTAAAGCTGTATTCCTAACTATATAAGTGCACCCGTGCACTGCCTAAAAGGGAAAACCCGGCCAAACCAAAGGTTGCCGCCAAATGAGAACTGAATTATAACCCGAGCATCAAGTTGTCGTCGTTGGCAAGTAAAGTGCCACTGTTGAGATAAGTCACATAGCTCCAGCGACGCCTTGGCTCGTTATTAGCCGCCTGGGCCATGTCCAACATTCCCTCGTCTACACTGGAGGACCGTTGTTTGGTGGCGGTGGCAAGGGCGTCCTGGCCCTGGTTCTTCTGGTTGTTCAAGAACTTGGAAAACATTATTTTTGGTGGTGTTGTTTGTTGTGAGTGTGCTCGATTTAGACGCTGCGAGTTGCGAATGGGTTGAGTTGTACGGAGTTGGCTAATTCAAGAAAAAAAAGGTATCTCTAAGGTTGCCTTTTATTTCTGCGATGTCTGCGTTGTAAATGTGAGAGTTGCTTCCAGAAAATTCTTAAGTATCTGGGTGTCTTTCACGTGCAAGTGCGGATATGTGGATATGAATAGATGGAATAGATGATCGCGGAAGTCCTCGAGACAAGTAAGCGTGGGGTTCGTTCGAGAGCAAGGATGAAAATAGAAATTATGAGAAGAAAAAGGATCACCGAATATGCGATCGGTGGCGACTTTATACGGCCAAGTGTGGCGGAGATCCTCCTATCGGGCAACGTGCGGAGACTGCGGTGGCACCGCCCCAGTTTGTCATCCTGTATACAGTCCAGTCTGTGATCTGGGGTACCGCGAATGCCGTCATGTTTTGAGGTTTTCCTGCGTACGGTCACGCGATAACGAGGCGGGGACCGAAATCCAACTCCGAGGGACGAGCGCAAATTGGGGGTGCTGGTGCACGGGTCTGTGCCAAGATTGGGTTCATGAGGAGTTTTATAGGGGTTATGGGGTAAGTCTTATCGGGATTGGCAAATTCTGGGCGGGGGAAAGAAGTCGTGTATTGTAAACAAACTGTAATGGACCCGTGGATGGTCTGAGTGAATGGGGTGATCTGGTGGAGGTTTCGCCGTTTTCGGAAGGCAACATCAGGCGATTTAGGGTGATCTGTGCTTTTACGTTGCCCGCGTTGGCATGTGGACGATTCTCGATGTCACCCCACGTGTCACGTGACCGGATCTGCTAATTTCGTGGTGTTGGAAAAGTCGAAGTGCGGTCTAATGCTGGGAGGTGGAAATGAGGCGGTGACAATTGATAAAAAACCTTGCTCAACAGCCCTGGTTTTGGGCGATGTGGCCGCTGAGCATCTCCTTGTATCCCGATGGAAGGTGGGGTGCATTGAGGCTTCTATTTTCGTTTCCATGGTTACTGAATTTGAGATTCTCACTAGCTTATATGTACTGCTGGGCATTAGAAGTCAGAGAAAATGTAGGCAAGGCTGGTGCAACTCATGGAGATTCCTTAAAAAGCTTCTCGATACAAGTCATCGATCTGCCTTAGTCCGTCTCTTCGTATAGTGACAGCTGCTAGTAGACTCGCTCGAGCGATGGAATGATACATGGCCAAATATTGGGAAGGGCCCTTTTATAACCTCAAGAAGAGGTAGCGTAGAACACCCAAACTACGAACATCTAAAACTGACTGACAGACAATTCCGATCATTCTCATATAGCGATCACAACTCGCACTTACATATATTACACCAGGCTTCCACCGTTGCCTGCCAAACACCAGTTTTCACCCAAAACCTAGACCCATGGCCTAAACCGCCAATGTATCTCACGCACTCACAATATTAGACAGCTTGGTGTTCCGGGCCTGTGCTAGCGAGATCGTCTGGTCCGTGAGATCGAAGTACACATAGGCATGTCGCAAAAACACGTCTCCCAACACCTGGTATCCGTTGAAGTAAGCAAGACCCACGAAACACGTGCCGTCGTCGTTTTGCACAATCAAGTCGGCGTACGAAATGGCGATTCTGTTGCCTCCAAAGTCAAACTCCACATACTTATCCGACGGCTGTGTACAGCTGGTCCCCCTATAGGAAACCCCGTCCTCGTTGACTACGGTGGTGTTGAAGAGAACGTCGATTTCGTCGATCAAGTCCTGGCCCACGAACCCGAGCGAGGTTCCTGAATCCAAACTGTAGGGGCTGTTGATCGACACTGTTGTCCCTCCCAGGCTGAAACCATGGAGATTTATGGACAAATCCTGGCCACTGGTATGCACGGCATACTTCGTCAAACATCCTTCGTATTTCTCCGTGTCCACGCCTCCAAAAATGACCACCCCGGACCCACTATCGGGACTCAAGTATAACGAGTAGGACGCCTTAGGCGTGATTCCGGCTGTCTGCAAGGCCCACGGAAGGTTGTCGTACTGCAGACGAGCGGCTTCCTGTGCCCTGTTTCCAATGCCCAAAACACCGGGCCCTTGTGCATTTGCAACTGCAAATTGGAAGCTGGAGAGTGCCGGGGACGAGCTTTCGAAATGCAACCTGTCCAAGTAAAACTCGCCTTGTGAAATGCTGCCGTCGATGTACTGGATACCGAATTTATTCCCTGTGTCTCTGGAGGTCGTTGATGAGTTAGGGCTGTAGTCCGACGCCGGGACCCACAAATCGGACGACCCGGTATCGATCACCACATAGCTCTTTTGGCCGTTCGACCCCAAGTAGACATTCATCATGTAGTAGATGTCCTGTATGTTGTTGATGACCTCTGCAAAGCCGTTCCTCTTTGCTTTCCGGGCTGAATTTTGCGCCCAGAAGTCGCTGGCACTCAAGTTCCGGAAACTCTTCTCAACGGTGAAATCGAAAGATAAAGGTGCGGGGCCATCTCTGGCACTAATCTCGGGGATAGAGTAGCCTAGTACGCTGGTTGCGAGGGAAATAAGAGTGAGAATATGAACCATCTTGGAGCTGAAAACTAATTTGAAACATCGAAAATATCTATAGGCGTGGCTGCCGGGTTAAATATAATGCCAATATTTCGGGGTTTGACCGATTTGTGTAGAAAGACAACAGCAATGGGGCTTTATGCGTGCAAAAGTCATCTCAATGCATGGGTGCATTGTCTGGGCGAGTGGTCTGCGTCTAAAGCTGGCTACTCCAGTTAAGAAACCGTTTGACATCGGCCAATGGCATTGGAAATATGCGAGTGAGGTCTGAATCCGAAAATAAGTTGACATCTTTAGCCTGCTTTTGCGAGTTTGCAGCTTAGAGGTGCGCACGTCGCTATAGTCGCGTCCGCATCCGGTAGTTTATTGAGACGTCTCAGTACCTGCGGAAGCGTCTCTAGATTAGATGGAGGCTTCTTCTTATACACATGAAATAGCTGCTGCTACGGCTTCGGTGCATGGTAAGATGGAATAGTGATGAATATCGAACTGTTTTTCAAGAATTCGCAATGGAGCCTATTTTTGGATTCTCATTCCTTGTGAAGCTTTGGTCTTTTCTGAGTTAATAACTTTCAGTGTAGAGCGAGAGGGTAATATCGGCAAGAAGCTCCAATTGCCTTGCGATGTTTGCTACCCTGATGTGGGATATCCCGACTGGTGGAGTCAGGCTCTGTCAAAAAACAAATGCTGGGGTAGTTGGGGTGAGGGTAGCCTGCTGAATAATCATCTGCAAGACGGACCATATAGACGTCTATTTTAATCCAATTTCACAGGTTTTTCAAACCAGTATGTTCAGTGGCACTTCGCCTTGCACGAAATCCCAGAAGCTGGTAAGAGCTTTTGCAGCCGGTGTTTCAGATTCCACGGTGGTGTATATAGATGTTTCAGGGCGATCACTGGCGAGATTCAGCTTTTTTCGACTTTGAATTGATTTACCACGAACACGGTTTTCTAAGCTCCCTTGACAAACTACACCAGGACAAACTACACCAGGAGTACCTTCGTGTAATTTGAAGTGGTTGCGATCAGCTCAGAGGGTAAGTGGTTCATATGCTGCTCAAAGTCTGGTCAATGCTTCCTCTCTAACCAATAATATATAATACTAAACTTCATTTTTGCTATGACCAGAAGAACAAAAGATGAAGGGTACATGAAAACACGTGCCAACAACCACATTTAGACACGAGCAGCATGTGTGGTCCGTTTTCTCCTCAGCTTCGCTGCTTCCGATGACGAGATATTACCGTTAGTTGAACGACAGGCGCTGTGCATGCTGCGTTCGCAAGTAGTTTCCATTTTAGGTATCGTGAGTTTCTTCGTACGACTGCTAGTTTTGATAACTCGATGAACCTTGTCTTGCCGCTTCTCGGGGGCTGCTCAAATTCTCCACTACTGTAAAGGAGCGCAATTTGAAATTTTCGAAGAATTCAACCAATAAAGTAGTAAGATTTATGCTCACTAATTACTCTGGTTATGGAATTCATCCACTCGCTTTTCCCCAGCCAGATAGAGAGCCAAGCAGTCACTGTAACCATTTTGTCGGGTTTCTTAACTCCTTAGAGAAGCGTGCAGAATTTCGGAGGAATAGTCACAATGCTCTCATGTAAGTTGTCTTCTAATATCGTAGTCAATAGTGTTGAAAAGCTGGACACGTTACCAGGACTTGAGTATGAAAAAATTTAGTCTTGTCGTTTTCCCGTCTGCCACTCACTAGAAATCCAGATAGTTTGGCGTGCTTCGCTCATGTGTCTCCCGAATAGAAATGGCAAATTGTAAATATAACCCTGGTTTTCTCTGCACGCATAAACTCAAGGACTCATGTAGTCCTATATAAATGGAATGGCGACATTGCCTTCAGCCAAATTCAAGGACTATGACAAGTTAGCTCATGATTATCACTATGCACAGTGCCGTAGTTCGAAATGAAGCGATATAGGACATATCCCAGATATGTGGTTCTTGCAAGGATTGCAACATCTCTAAATACCCATAAAGGACTTTTGAAGAGTCAGAATCTGTAAATATCGTCAACACAAAGTATAAAAATTTATCACACTTTTCCGCTCTAGGTCTTATGACGCAGTGAGTGGACCTCCCAAGCGATTACCTTTTCCCGCGTTTTGCTCCTCAACCTAATATTAGAACTTTATAATGGCCAGGCAGGCAAAACCAGCGAAGCAATATCCAAAATGTTTGCTTCCCATGGTTTCAGCACCCATTCAGACGTACTGCGTCACCCATTATGACCATGCAAGATCCACACATACATACATACGCACATATCTACATACATAAACAACCACTTGAGACAAATTGGTTGCTGTGCATGTCGTGCATGCCGTGCAAAACAAACCAACTTCCAACTCTCCTCTCTCGCCCCTTGTTCATGCTGGCTGGGTGATCTCACTACCGGTTCGGACCGGTCGGTCACGTGACGTCTCCGAGATTGGCCCCTCAGATAACCCCTTATCACTCTAAAAAGCGCGCATGGAAATCGCCTTATCTTATCACGTGGTGCGCCATCCTTGTTGAGTCTTTTCGCATTAACGGTGTTTTTTTCGCTTTCCCGGTTCTTCTTCCAGAAATAGGAGACCACCACGGATACACGTTTTCTTCTTGCCAACCGTCCATTTTCGCTCCTTCTTGCTCACACCTGTCCCCTCCCAAGGCCGCCTAGACAAAATAAAGTCAGCCGCCTCTGGAGCATCCTAGAAGCTGACGAAAACTTTTTTCCCCGGAATCACACGAGCGCTATTTGAACGCACTGTTCTGGATACAAAAAAGACGAATACGTCAAGCGGCTAGATACATTTCGGTCATTTCCCCCCGATTTTGGGCGTTTCTTATTTTGCACAATTCTCCTGCCGTCGTACCCCTGATCTGTTTTCCGTATGATGGCCATTGACTGTGCTGCCAACAGTTTGCGCAGTAAGCTCGATAACCTATCGATAGATTCGTCGCCAGAAAATCCACAGGACCCCCTAAATGCACCACAGCCTGTGCTGACGAAATCGCTCCTCTCCAAATCGTTGGCGGGCGAAAACTACACGTCGCCGCAGAATAAACCGCACTTTTACGACGATCTTCATGACTTCCATAACGGGCACCCAGAGCCCAACATTCTCGCCACTTCCGTGGGAAAAGACCACGACGGCAGACTCATTCCGTCCTCGTCTACGATTTCGCTATTGTCCTTGAGCAATAACGGAAACGGCGGGCCTGTCTTTGCAACACATCTGGAGGCACATAACCCCACCAAACCAAGCGGGTTCACTCACAATCCCGAGCGGGTCAACTCGTACACAAACTTGCGGTCTCGCAACTCCATCACCCACTTGGGCCAGCAGCGCTTGCAGCCGTACCACAAACTATCGTCGCCCGTCATGCCCCCTGTGGGCGATTTCAACTCGATTTCGAGCCCGAAAAACATCCCCTGGGGTAAGAATCAGATGGCCACGCCGGACTCGCCGAACTTGCACCCGACGTCGATCGGCGAGTCGCCGTCGCGGTTCTGGCTCAGCGCACACACGCCGCCAAAATCGCTTTCTAATGCAATGTCCAAATCCCGCACGCAGATCATCGGACACGGCGGGCTAGGGCTCCAAAACACGCAGGCTATCAACATTGCCAGCGGCAGCGACTCGCCGGTGCTCAATCCGGTGCAAACGCCGCTGGAGGACTTGCCCATGACTCCCCTATATTTGAGCTCCGAAGGGGGCTACTTCGCGTCACACGGCGCCAAAGGCTTTGGAGAGCGGCGGATGGACTACTTCTTCGGGGCCAGCCAGTCTGTGCCGGAGGAGAAGGAGCAGCTCGCGGACTCCGGCGACGTCAGCATGGAGTAAGTAGTTTCTGAGGCGCACTAATACACGATCCCACGACCAGTATGATAGAGACAGGTGTAGTTTTGAGGGTTTTCCTTTGGTTTTAAACTGATAGCCTCCTAATCTTTTGTTTCTTTTTTGTTTTTCTGTTTGTCTTGCCTATTCTTGGGTCGTGAGCAAAGTAGACTGCCTAATCTAGCTGGCAATCTTGCACCCAGCATTGGTGAGAGTCCATAATCTCACCACCACATGACCCACTAAACATAAACAGTACAATGCAAATTCAAACTCAAAACAAATCAAATCAAATCAAGTCAAAAAAATACAAAAAAGCCCTCTTCCATTCTTCCCCTCTTTCGGCTTTCTGTTCATCAGGCCATATCCACACGCCCGTACTGCATACGCCAGATAAGCTCCATACCTATCTCGCCTGGTCCCACCTACCACTACACCGCCACCATGTCGACCTATGAATGTATGTGTGCAAAAGTGACTAAACTTCCTAAAAAGGCAAAATGAAACATATCTCAATTTGCCAAAACGGGAATTATCTCCCTAACAGATGCCAGATCCAAACCAGATGACATCTCCAAGGCAAAACCCCTCCCCCTAACCGTGACTAACCCCAGCCGAACACAACTTGAACCGCAGCGAGAGCTTGAGTTCTCAGGATGACCGGAGGCAGTACCTCACGCTCTCCAGTGCCATCGACACTTTTCTCACCACCACCGTGGACATCAATCGCGAGCAGTTGAGTGGCAGACAGATCTTCGAAAACGCCTTGCGCATGATGAACGACGAGGAAAACTCGGAGGTCATCCAGCGTTTTTTGCAGAACCTCGACCGCGTGGGAGCGCCCTCCTCGACAGAGGGTGTCGACGACGCGTTTTTGGACTCCTTGGAGCGCGTGGACGTGAAGTCGTTGCCGGAAACGGCCGACTGTCCGATCTGCACCAACAAGTTTATCGATAACAGCTACCCCTTGGTCGTAAAACTCCCGTGTTTTTCCAACGGGCGCGCCACCAAACAGCACGTTTTCGACATGGACTGCATTGCGCCGTGGTTGAAGTTGAACTCCACTTGCCCCATGTGCAGATACAACGTGCACGATGCAAAAAGGGCCCGAAGACAGTACTTGGACGAGGAGCTCCGGCGGGCACGTGACCAGGACGATGACGACGACGACATTGACCGCGATCTCTACGGGTGACGCACGAGCGTTTGCGCGGCTTCCTCCATTACTATGTACATCTAAAGGGCTCAGTGGCCAGCCTTCATGGCGTCCTTGAACGCGTCCGAGCCCAAAATCTCCTGCACCTTCTGGCCCACGGGGTCGTCCATGGAGGCGCCGTATGCCTGGGGCAACGCCACGTCCTCGGCGGCTAAATTGGCCATGGTGGTGGCGAAATCAAGCGACTCGCGTGTGAATACCAGGGCCTGGCGACTCACGCTTTCTGGTGCGTAGTTGTTGATATAGGACAACCATAAGTCCACGATTTCCGGGTTGGCGTCGTACACGACCAACTTGCGCTTGTAGGTTGTTCTGAAGAAGTTCTCCTTGGACTTGGCCTGTGCAAATGGAGACCGAATCACAGTGTATAGCCTCTTCTCCGTCTTGATTTTTTCAACATCGCCCGCGGGGATGCCCAAATAAAACGCGGCTCTGGACGAGAACTCGCCCATCCGGAGCACCTCGGCCTCGTCGTAGCCGCTGAACTTGATTTCTGCCACCTTGTGGCCGTGTGTTGGTTTGAGCTTCAAGGGCTTGTACTGTAACAATTCCACATTGAGCGGCACGGGTCTTTTCGTGTCCGGGTGGGTCACGTTCGGCTGGACGATTTTGGGTTGGAACTGGGCCTCTTTTTGGAGGAGACTGTCGGTGAATCTTTCGCTCTCCAACTCCTCAGCCTTTCTCTTTTGGACCAACTGCTGCGGCGACAAGAACGCTTTTGGTGTGCTTTTTTCGGCGCCGAGAAGACGGGTGCTGGTCACGAGTGTCCGCGAGGGGACGCGGCAGCGTCTGATATAGGTCGGGAACATTTGGCGGCCTGGACAAGAAGACGGAGGATTTGGTTCATGAGAAAATTTTAGCTGCAGTGCCGGTCGAGGTCACGTGAGGTGGACGGCGTGGGGGCATACAAACGAGATCAGTGAACTGTATCTGGGTTGAATATTGAGTTTCTAATTGTTTAGTTTCCATTTTGCAAGTATTTTCCAGCAAAAATATAAAGGAAATATTGTCTTGGTCCACCAGACTGGCCCCTCTAGCTGTAGTTACACCTATACGGCCCATAGTTAGGCCTACCAAACCTCGTGCGCACCTTCTCACCTCATCACCACCAATGGGGAAGGCCAGCAAAGACAAAAGAGACCTCTACTACAGAAGGGCCAAGGAGGAGGGCTACCGCGCGCGGTCAGCCTTCAAGCTCCTCCAAATCAACGAAGAATTCGACATTTTCTCCGGCGTTTCTCGCGTGGTGGATCTCTGCGCAGCTCCAGGCTCGTGGTCGCAGGTCTTGAGCCAAGAATTGCACAAAAACAGTGCCCACAAAAACAGCGAAAACGCCAAGATTGTCGCCGTGGACCTACAGCCCATGGCGCCCATCGACGGGGTCACGTGCCTCCAGGCCGACATCACGCATCCCAAGACGCTCCAGAGAATCCTCGATCTTTTTGGCGGCGAGCCTGCTGACTTTGTGTGCAGCGACGGTGCTCCGGACGTCACTGGCTTGCACGACTTGGACGAGTACATCCAGGCACAGTTGGTGTTGTGTGCGTTGCAGCTCACGTGCTGTATACTAAGACCTGGAGGCACGTTCGTGGCCAAGATCTTCAGGGGCCGCGACATCGATCTTTTGTATAGCCAGTTCGGGTACCTTTTCGACCGTGTGGTGTGTGCCAAGCCCCGGTCGTCACGTGGCACTTCGCTCGAGGCGTTTATAGTATGCATGGGCTACAGACCAAGACCTGGGTGGAGCCCCAAGCTCGATGCTGCGAAGTCCACTGAGGAGTTCTTCGAGGACGCCAGTATAGGCAAGAGCTACATCATGGAGAACATGGAGTTCCCCTTTGACGAGGAGCGATCTATTGCGAAATTTGTGTCGTGCGGAGACTTGAACGACGGAGACTCTGATGCCACTTACACGTTGAACTCCAGCGAGGAGCAGCGCAACTTGCAGCCGGTGCAAATGCCTACGGCACCGCCATACAAGAAGGCGTTAGAGATGAAGCGAAATGGTGATTTGAAGAAGTGATGGGAGTGTGGGGATGGACTATAGCCTACTATGGCGTATGTCAGCAATAGGGCGATAATAAAGCGAGGGGACATAGGTGAGTGGAAGGGGGTGGAAGAAGGAGAGTGAGCGTTGTGCATTATTAGACAGTTCGTCTGGAGTGTGCCAAATAGGGTGAAGTTGGCCACTACAGTACACCACTAAAGTAGAAGTGCATTACTGGCTGTCGGCGCGATTCTACTATAAAAGGATGAAGTAGACTGCTTAGTTGGATGATATTCTGAGAGCTTGAGCTTGGTGGCCCAAGTTGAAGTACTTAACTACATGCTAGATATGGGTTCCATAATTCACGCCTCTTTCCAAACGTTTGCCGTCATCGCTGGATCTTGATTCGTGAAGGTTAAACATGACGAAGGAAAAAGATGATGATTGGGGCTAGGTGGCGTGCATTACTGCTGAGACCTCAGATCCGAGGACTTCAAGATGCAAGACGAGGTGTAGGCGCAATAATGGAAGTGTATTTTGCCCTGAGATTACTAAATGTGACACAGAGAGAAGCAATTCCAGAAATGGAGTGCAATACTAGATGCCATACAAATGACACATTGCTTGAAGATGAAGTACATCAAAAGAGGTGCATCGCTAGAGGGGTTGTTAGTTATTGACTGAGACGAAGTAGAGTCCTAAATTTATGGTTTACACATACTGCGTGCGATATTGCTTGGAGCTACCTAAGATGACCCAACAATATATTGCTAAGATTGGGATTAACGTCTGCGCCTGGTCCCAAAGTGCCTTCATTAAACAGAAAGACTACACGGTGACGAGAACTGAAGAGTCTATGTTACGAAAGATGCAGATGGCCAGAAAAAACTTGAAAATGAGATACATTGACATGAATACAAGTAAATAACAGGGTGTACAGGGTATGTTGAACAGTATATGAGACCTACAAGGCAACATAAGCTGTACAACACTAACCATGAGCCATACATCACCAACACAAGTCCCACAACCAAACCTACGTCACCCTGCTAAATATTACTGGTTCACGTTTCTAAAGACAATGTACAGTCCTAAGACGTACACCAAAATGAACGACATCATGGTAAATGGCATCATAATGAATGACATCAATAGACATTCCCACCCCTCGGTGCACGCACCCACTCTACGCAGACGTCTCCTCGCCCTTGACCAACGCGTCCGGCTTCAACGTGGGGAACAACAACACCTCTCTGATGGTGTTCGAGTTGGTCAAGAACATGGCCAATCTGTCAATGCCACAGCCCCATCCCGCGGTGGGCGGCAAGCCGTACTCCAACGCGTTGCAGAACGTCTCGTCGACCATCTGCGCCTCGTCGTCACCCTGGGCCTTTTGTCTGGCCTGTTCTTCAAAACGTGCTCTCTGGTCAAACGGATCGTTCAACTCCGTGTACGCGTTACAGATCTCCTTGGTGGCCACAAACACCTCGAACCGCTCGCACAAGCCGGGGATGTTTCTGTCCTTCTTGGCCAAAGGCGACATCATCTGGGGGTGGCCAAAGATAAAGGTGGGGTTGATGGACGCGTCCTCGAGTTCGCCCACCAACTTGTCCAACATGCGCGCGTTGGTGAGTGGCGGCGTGCAGTCGAGCTTGTGGTCGATCAAAATCTGCTTCAAGAACTTACCGGTCTCCGCAGTGTGCAACTCGTCTCCGGGAGGAAACTTGACGTTGTACACCTTCTCCAACTCCTCGATCATGTTGACTCTCTTCCAGGGTCTGGAGAAGTCCAAGGTCAAGGCCTTGCCCTCGGGGCCGTCTGGGTGGTAGGTGAGTTTATAGTCACCGGTGATTTCCTTGACCATCTCAGAAAACATCAACTCGGTCATGTCCATCAAATCAAACACGTCCGCGTACGCCTGGTAGAACTCGCACGTGGTGAACTCCGGGTTGTGCGTCATGTCGATTCCCTCATTCCGGAACTGGCGTCCGATCTCGTACACTCTGTCCATACCTCCAACGACCAACTCCTTCAAGAACAACTCGGGGGCGATTCTCATGTACATCTGCATGTCCAAGTCGTTGTGGTGCGTGATGAAAGGCTTGGCCGTGGCGCCGCCCGCAATCACGTTCAAGATTGGGGTTTCCACCTCGACGAAGTCCCTGTTGTCCAAGAATCTACGGATGTACGAGATGATCGCCGAGCGCACACGGAACCGCTCGCGCACGTCGTCGTTGACGATCAAGTCCAAGTATCTCTTACGGTACCGGTTCTCCTGGTCCTTGAAGCCAAAGTGCTCCGTGGGCAACATGTGCAAGCACGGGGTCAACAACTGGATGGAGCAGGCAAACACAGAAAGCTCGCCCTCACCACCCTTGGCTGGCGCCGTGCGGCCGGGGTAGCCCGTGACACCGATGATGTCGCCTCTCCTCAAGATGTCGTGCTCCTTCTCGTACGTCTCGAGCGACTCGGCGTCCTGGGCTTGGGCCATAACCTGCATCTGGACTCCGTCGCCCTTCAACACGTAGAAGCGCAACTTGGACCCGGCCTCTCTCTTGGTCATGATTCTGCCCGTGATCTTCACCTGCTGGTCCTTGAGCGTCTCGCCCCTCTTCAAGCCCTCGTACTTCTTGACGAATTGGGGCACGGTCAAAGTGCGGTGGAACTTGTGGGGGTACGGGTTCAAGGCCTCGGGGTTCTTCTCGTTGGCCTTTCTGAATTCGTCCACTTGACGCGATCTGATGTCGTAGTACTGGTTGGGGTTCAAGTCCGCCATGATGTCCTTCTTTTTGGGCTGTTTGTCGGCGTTGTTCTTGGCCTTCTCAGCCTTCTTGGCCTCGATCTGCCTGGTCTTCTGTCTCTTTTTCAACTCGCTCTTGGACACGTGCTCGCCGGTGGCTTCGTCCAAGTAGGTCTTGGCGACCTGCTCGGTGACGTCCTGGACTGGGTCGGACATTTTAGTAGTGGTGGTGGTGGTTGTAGGTTCGGTTGGGTAGGTTATCGAAAAATTTTCGCAGTTCTCGCCTGCCTGCATGGGTGGTGGGGGGACTGGGACGGTGAGTCAAAGATGGGTGTAGTAGGTGGGGATGGGAAATGTGTTAATTGTTTTTCGGGGTGTAGCTTTGGGATATTTGGGGATAGGATTTTGGGATTTGGGATTTTTGATCGGGTTTCGGGGATTTGTGTGGAGTATGATTGAGGTGAATATATATAATGAGTCTTATCTTTCGGTAGGGTGCGCAGATCTGCAACTGCTGGAATGAGAGCAGAGAAGTGATGCTAATGGCAAGTTGCTTTTCGTGGATGTTGGTGGATGTTGATAGATTTTAGAGAACCAGCTCGGTAGCGATTCTATCCCTAAATTCTCTTCATTTTATCAAATATCCAGCGTGCTGTGATATCTCCAGTATGCCGTGCAACTCATGATCTCGCTCGAGGCCGTCTTTTTAGTAGCGGCCCACCCTACTGGGATAATGCAGAAGAGTGGGGGAAGAGTTTTGAAATAGGGAGTTTTTGGAGTGGCTCGGGCTAGGATTTGGCGATTTGGAGATTTTTGGCAGGCTCCTGGAATTTTGTGTAATTGACGACCATTGTGAATATTTTTAATTAGTCTTATCTTTTCGGAGTCTGCGCAGATTTCTAATGTAAAATTGTAGCACGTAAAGTGACCCGGAGTTGCCATTGAGTAATGACCCACACCAGTCGAAATAGTAGACCAAACCCCTGAATGACATTTGGTTTTTGGAAAAATACGACATAGATGTCGAAACCATTTCTCAGCACCACAGAATGGTGCTACGACTCACAGAACTACGCGGTCTGATCTGGCTCCGAAGCCGCACACGAGAAGCAAGACTAGCAAGTGCTATCCACGTAAACCAGCCATTTCAAAAAAAAAAAAGAAAACTTAAAGAACACCAATCGATCCCATATCCCTTTTTTATAAATATTCTACAAACTCACCAATCTCCACACTGCCTCTGCACTTCACCTCACCACTGAGATGTACAGGCCTGGAGCGCTTTTCTCATGAAAATTTTGCCCACTATATCTTCTTCCTTCAGTACCATGGCTTCCAAACACTCAGCCAAGGCCCTCGAGCCGCCCACCGCCACCTCCATCGACATCGAAGGCAGTGTGTTGTTGTCGATCATCAGACACACCTCGGAAAACTACCCATCGCTCTACTCTGGGTCGCTTCTTGGTTTTGAGGACGACTCGGGTGCGGTAGATGTTACTCACGCGTACCCTTTCCCATACCCAGACCAGTACGAAGGCGGCTCCTTGCGCTCAAAAAGCGGCAGCAAGTACCAGCAAGAAATCTTGGATGCGTTGACGTCGTTGGGCCAGGGCGTGGAATTCCAGGGCTGGTTCCAGTCGACCATTTCGGGCAACTTCGTCACCACGCATTTGGTGGAGGCGTTGGCGCAGCAGCAGTTGGCCAACAAAAACTCGTTCATCTTGATCCACAACATGGCGCTGATCGGCAAGGAGGTCGACTTGAAGGCGTTGCGTTTATCCGAGAACTTCCTCGCTACATACGTCAAGGGCAAGTGGAAGACCAGAGACTTGGAGAACAACAAGTTGTCGTTTTTCAACATCTTCGACGAAATCACCATCCACATCCACAACCAGCACTTGGTCAACATGTACTTGGCACTGAGCGCAGATGGTGCAGCTGTAGGCGAGTCTGAAAACTTGACCTTCAACTCCAACTCCAACATGACCACGCAGTTGTTGGAGAGCTTGTGCAGCCAGGTGGACTCGTACAACTTCGACCAGACCAACTTCAACTACTACCAGAGACAGTTACAGAAGGAGCACACCAAGATACTCCAGTGGAAACAGAACAGAAAGGCAGAGAACGACGAGAGAGCAAAGATGGGCCAGCCCGAGTTGGACCCGGAGGAGTGGCAGACCGTTTTCAAGGGACCCAACGGGCCCTCGCGGTTGAACAACACCTTGTATTCTAGATCGATTGACGAGTTTGCTGACGACATCTTGAAACAGTGTGACGAGGAGTTGCTCAAGAGCTTTGCCATCGAGAGAAAGCTCACTGCACACAACTAAGGAGGGAAGTATAGGCGCTATTAATGACGTAATTTTATTTAGTTTGGGATCTACTGTTTCGTTCGAGTGCGGTATGGTGCGGGTTGCGGCCGGTTCCCTTTCGCCGATGCAGTAGCAGGCATATGAGAATGGGCAATAATAAGGCAATTTGTCAGTAAACCATAAGTATAAATCGAAATGGGAGGGATGAACGAGACGATATTCCCTGAATGGTCAACAGGAAAAAAAAACCAGAACTCCCATTTCCGTCCTTGCTCTTAACCCCGGCCTGTGCGCAGAGTGCGCCTGCACTATAAGTGTCCCGATTGTTCTCATACTCAAAACCGTGGCTTACTAAACCTTCTATTCACATCCAATGGGCAAACCTAAGGTACGTAGAAACCACGAAACCATAACCGGAACCATAACCTACAATCAATATTTATTTCTGCTACTAACCCCCAGTACATTCTTCTAGTGAGACACGGCGAGTCCGAGGGCAACTGCAACAAGCTAGTCAACAGGTACACCCCAAACCACAAGATCTGCCTCACCGAGCAGGGCCATAGTCAAGCTTCACAGGCAGGAGATGTGCTCAACGAATTTCTAAGTCAGTTTCCCGAAAAGGGTGACGGCGACGTGAACCCCAGAAGCGTCATGTTCTACACTTCGCCCTATGTAAGGGCCCGCCAGACGTGCGAGAATATCATAAATGGCATCAAAAACGTGCCTGGCGTTGACTACCGTGTGCGCGAGGAAACGAGGATGCGAGAGCAGGATTTCGGCAACTTCCAGAGCACCCCCGAAGAAACAGAAAAGATCTGGGAGCAGAGAGCACACTACGGACACTATTTCTTCAGGATACCCCACGGCGAGAGTGCTGCGGATGTATACGACCGCATAGCCTCGTTCAACGAATCGTTGTATCGGCAGTTCCAGAGCGACTCGTTCCCCAATGTCCTCGTGCTAGTGACCCATGGAATATGGGCCCGCGTATTTCTAATGAAGTGGTTCCGCTGGAGCTACGAGGAGTTCGAGTCGCTACGAAACATCCCGCACTGCCAGTTTTTGGTCATGAAGCAGTTGGAGAGCAAGGCGTACCAGTTGAAAACACCGCTCAAAAAATGGGACGATTTGCCCGATTCAGATGTAGACGAAGAGGTGGTCAAGGAGTTCACGCAGGAGGTCACGTTCAACACGAAGTCCAACATGAGCAATCCGGAGGACCTCGATATCGCGAGCATCTTGCGGGCACAGCAAGCCGCGATCAAAGAGAACCGTAAAAAGGACCAGGCCTTGAAGCAGATCTACCAGCAGTCGATGGGCAAGTACCTCTGCTGCCACAAGTTGATCGGCGACAACAGTGTCTTCAACAGCCGGGAGCACGTTGCCTTTTCGGAGGACGACAAGTCGCCCATGCCCTCGCGGCCACACAACGGTTTATAGGAATACAGAAGAACGAGAAGAATAGGGGGAGTATAGTCTATTACGTAGTGCTTCGATAGGAGTATGGGGTAGTGGACGAGGAATAGATATTGCTTTTGAGGAAACGGTTGCTTCTTATATTTTTTTCAAATTCGTCATGAAGATACTACCCTGAGAAATAATGTGTGAAATGGAAGGTTGTGGAGAATTGGAGAAATGGAGAAATGGAGAGATGGCGGACTGGAGAGAATCGAAGGATCATGGATTCGAGTAACTATCGAATCGAATAATTCGAGAGCTGGAAAATGGTCGAATTCATAATTAGAGACAGAGATCCCTAATTCACTCACAGCCTTGCCAGAAATTGGTACGATACTTCGGTTGAAGGAAATTTCAAGCCCACTGCGGAGCCCTAAGCGCATAAGCTTCCCCACTGAGCATGATCCTGAAAGTGCCTAGCTCTTTACTGGAGATTCAAGCAAAAACAAAAATGGTCAAAATCGCTTTTACCCTTCACCAAAAATCATAAGAAAATCCACTGCCCCATTTTTCCCGGTAACCGTGGCCCTTCTTCCTTTGCTCCCACCGTAGTGCATACTTTCCACAAGTTGCATTCTTGCGCATACTTTCCATACTAGCGGCCCTGCGAAAGTGGCCCGGCGCCCCGGGTCCTCGGGGAAGATTGGCCCACTCCGCACGCCGGAAAAAAACGAGTATATAAGTCGCGACCAACTCCACGCTTGTATATAGCAAGGTAATTTCAACCCATTAACCTACTTCTACCACCCACTAAAGAACAAACACCAAAATGGCTCGTCAATTCTTCGTCGGAGGAAACTTCAAAATGAACGGATCCAAGGAATCCCTCACGGCCATCGTGGACAACTTGAACAAGGCCGACTTGCCCCTGAACGTCGAGGTGGTGATTGCTCCTCCTGCGCCATACCTTGCTCTTGTCGTGGAGGCCAACAAGCAGAAAACCGTCGAGGTTTCTGCGCAAAACGTGTTTGACAAGGCCTCTGGTGCGTACACCGGTGAAATCTCGCCCCAGCAATTGAAGGACCTCGGTGCCACCTGGACCTTGACCGGCCACTCTGAGAGAAGAACTATCATCAAGGAGTCCGACGAGTTCATTGCGGAAAAGACCAAGTTTGCCTTGGACTCCGGCATCAGCGTGATTTTGTGTATCGGTGAGACCTTGGAGGAGAAGAAGGCCGGCATCACGCTCGACGTGTGCTCCAGACAATTGGACGCCGTCTCCAAGATCGTCTCGGACTGGTCCAACATTGTCATTGCCTACGAGCCTGTGTGGGCCATTGGCACTGGCTTAGCCGCCACCCCTCAAGACGCACAGGACATCCACAAGGAAATCAGACAACACTTGGCCAAGACCATTGGAGCCAAGCAGGCCGAGGCCGTCAGAATCTTGTATGGAGGATCTGTCAACGGCAAGAACGCCACGGAATTCAAGGACAAGGTCGACGTGGACGGGTTCTTGGTTGGCGGAGCCTCGTTGAAGCCCGAGTTCGTGGACATCATCAAGTCGAGATTGTAAGTTAGATAGTGTGTACGAATGTACGTTCAGTCAGATAGGTTGTGTAGGCGTAGCGAGTTTCGCTTGAGGGCAGCGTTGGTTTCTGCCTCGGTGCACTTTTGAATGTGGGCGATTTTTCCCTGTATTTCGTGCAAGTGGTGGAAATACACGTGTACACGGTCAGTGAGAAAGTACCGGTCTATGGGCATGTCGGTCTCGACGAGAATCTGCGGTTTTTTGAGCAAAGCCACGAGTTCCGCCAAAGAGTTCTTTTTATCGTCCTCGCCATTGATGTAGTTCGAGAACGAAAAGTAGAGGCTGCGTTTTTGCACTGCAAATTCCTTGATCCACCGCCTGGCCTGGTCGAGCGACCCAGTATATGAGTGGAGTACGACAGCGGGGATTTGCAAATACGAGGAACACACAATATCAAAAAATGGACCCTGTGCTTTCACGCAGTGTAGCGACACGGGCTTTTGGTGCTTGTTGGCGAATTCTAGCTGTCGGAGGAAAACGGCCTTCTGGTGGTCCATCAGCACCTTTGCAGCCGTGAGCGACACTTCCGTCTTTTGGTCTTGGTTGCCATAAAAGCCATTGGTGGGAATTCGGAAGAGCTTGTCTAGGCCGATCTCGCCAATCGCATATGCTCTCCCCAGATCCTGGCACTTGCGGACTAACTCCGTGATTCTTTGCATGTGATCTTCTATGTATATGGGCTCTGGAAGAGCGTCGAGTATTTTATCAGGTAAAGCGCTGAGCACCCGGTCATAGTGCTCGTATTTACCCAAGGTAGGGTCGGTAGAGAACAAGTGGGAGTACCACGGATGGATGCCGAAGTGGGGCACCAATACCTGGTGCTCGTCTAGGTCTATCAAAGCCGCAAGAAACGCTAGGTCTAGGTGGTTAGTAGACATGATATTGAAGAACCCTTTGGAGATGCGCGGGTCCAGGTTTAGCTTATCCATCAAGACCACAGGGTCTTGGAGGTGGCCGTCAACGCCCATGTGGCAGTGACAGTCCATGAAGTACATCGAGTAAAAAGAGGTGTAATATCCAGAGATGCAACTGCGCAAATGGTGCGCGGGCTCAGGACTAGCAGTGAGAAGCCACAAACCATCAACAACCCTTGCTAACCATACTAATCCTTGCTTTTCAAGTCCGCTATTTTGAAGCTTGCTAAAGGATCCGATCGCGAGGTACGGTTCTTCTGACACGGCGTAGGTATTTCGTATACAAACCACGTGTTCCACCTTTGTGTCTCGCTGCCTTGCTACTTTAGTATTACTAAGATAGGTAGTCTTCAGAATCTCGTACGGGCCCTGAAAAAAACGTGCTTTTCGTACTGAGATACAACCTATAACTTTTGAAAAAGCTGTAACGTCTGATACAACGTATACTTTTTCGTATACTTTCGTATACCTTTTCCCTGTTCCGCCGCAGCAATCCGCCCTGCCAAAATAGTGGTGTGAGCCGTTCCTACATACTTGGCCTGGCAATCCAGAGCATATTACCAGCCGTTGCCCGAAAAAACACCCACTACATCCGTCTGAAAATGACAGTCATCGTCGGCTCGCTGTACGTATTCTTAACTCCATTAGAAAATAAAATAGAAAAGACGCCTTACTAACCCCCAGTTTCTTGCCCTACACTGTCAAGTTTGAAGTCAACTCAGCAGATGAAAACTTGGTCGACCCCGAGCTCGAGTTGGAGCCCAGCAATGAGCTAGGGTTCCAGGCCTCGCTGGAGTCCAATTCCCTGGGAATCACCCACTCGATTCTCCCCTCGTTGAGCGTGTCCAACCTGCCCCATAACAGCAGTGGATCGTCGCCTTTCACGGGCAAAAAAGACGAGCCCGAGTCGCCGGCGGACTTCTTCGCGCGGCCCCGGAAACACTCGTCTGCATCTGTGTCTTCTGGCGACGGGTCGCACGAGAGCCATCGTCCGCAGTTGATCCAGCCACGCTCCCGATTCAGTTCGCCCTTAGTTAGCAGCTCCGTGGTCGATAAGAGGAAGTCTGTGGAGGGCATGCCGGGGATGAAAATCACACGGGGTGGTCTGCTGTCGGGCGGTGGCTCCTCTGGCGGAAGCGGATCTGTGTCTGGAAGAAGCGGATCTGTGTCAGGAAGAAGTGGATCAGTATCTGGCAGAAGTGGCTCCAACTCTGCGTCCCTTGAACCAGCACCCAAAGCGGCCAAACTGGGTGCCCTTAATCCGCACGTAGACTTCGTGCACCGCACGCGCAGCAACAGCTCGGCAGTGATCACGGAGGAGGACGAGTTCGAGTACTCGAAAACGAGCAAAAAACGGGCGGTTTCCGGCGCCCGCGAGCCGTTCGACATTACCGCGAGCCTCATGGACGACGAGGACGAAATCACAGGCAAGTTGGCGCCATATGGTGGGTTTTCCAGAACAGACTTGGAGGACGTAGTTTTGGGCACGGAGAACATCTTCCAGACCGCCCCCTGGAAGATCGTGCGCACGGACCGCGGCAACGGGTCGCTCTTCAACGCAGTGGGGCTTGCCGTGGAGAAGAATGTCGTCGATCGGTGCCGGTGGGTCGGGGCCATGTCGCTGCCCACGGACCTTATTCCACAGGATGTGCTAGACGACATTTCCCAGCACCTAGTCGACGAGTTCCACTGCGAGCCCGTAGTTATCGACGACATGACCTTCCAGGGCCACTACAAGTCGTTCTGCAAGCAGATCTTGTGGCCCACGTTGCACTACCAGATCCCGGACGACCCCAAGTCCAAGGCGTTCGAGGAACACTCGTACCACTTCTACAAGCAGGCGAACCAGCTCGTGGCGGACAGAATCGTGCAGGCTTACCGGAAGGAGAAGAACCACTTGGACCCGAACCACCCAGACAATATAATCTGGATCCACGACTACCACTTGCTCCTTGTGCCGGCGATGATCCGCGAGCAGTGCCCCGAGGCAAAGATCGGGTTTTTCCTCCACGTGTCGTTCCCTTCGTCCGAGGTGTTCCGGTGCTTGGCGCAGAGAACGCCGTTGCTCGAGGGCCTTTTGGGTGCAGACTGCATCACCTTCCAGAACGAGGAGTATGTGCGCCACTTCTTGCAAACGTGCAACCGGCTCCTCCTCACGGACCTGAACGACCTCGGTCTCATCTTCCGCGGCAAGGTCACGCGTGTCCAGGCGATTCCAGTGGGCATAGATGCGAAAAAATTGGACTCTGTGCTCCACACGGACGAGGTCTCCAACTGGACCAAGCTCATCCGCGACCGCTGGAAGAACCAGCGGCTCATCGTGTCGCGCGACAAGCTCGACAAGCTCCGCGGCATCAAGCAGAAGTTGCTCGCGTACGAACGGTTCTTGCTCAAGGACCGCACACGCCTTGAAAACACCGTGCTTTTGCAGATCTTCATCGGCGAGTCCAAGGACGACGGCTACGAGACCGAGGTGCTGCAGATAATCTCGAGAATCAACTCCATGGCCGACAACTTGTCTGCGGCGCAGCCTGTGGTGGTGCTTCATCACGACATCGACTTCGACCAGTACTTGGCGCTCCAGTGCGAGGCGGACTTGTTCATCGTGTCGTCGATGCGCGAGGGCTTGAATCTCACGTGCCACGAGTTCATCATCGCCACGACGCGTAAAAAAGCCCCTTTGGTGTTGTCGGAGTTCACGGGGTCGTCTCACTTTCTTGGGTGTGACGGGAAAGGAGCGTTTCTCATCAACCCTTGGGACGTGGCGACTTTTGGAAAGACCATCGGCACGGCCTTGGAAATCACACAGAAGGAGCGCCAAGCACGCTGGCAGAACTGCCATGAAGTAGTGCTCAAACACGACTCGCTCGACTGGGTCAAGTTGTGTCTCAACGCCATCCAGGAGGGCTGGCGCCGGAACCAAGAGAAGACGTTTGCGTGCAACAAGCCGTTTTCCCCGGAGATCTTCCGGCTGTTCACGCTCGAGACGCACAAGAAAAACTTGGTGGTGATCAACATCGACGACTTCGGCGGATCTGGCATCAACGGAAGCAACGAGCACAAGAGCAAGATCGAGTTGTCGCGCATGGGCACCAATCTCGCCGAGCTCTTGGGCGACCCCCGGAACCACGTGTTCTTCGCCAGCATCATGAGGCGGTCCGAGCTCGACCTCATCTTCAAGAACGTGCCGCACGTCGGGCTCATTGCGGAGTTCGGGGGCTTCATCCAGTTTCCCGACACCACCCACTGGGTGTCGATGGTGGACGAAAACAGGGCGGTCGCGGGCTTCAACCAGATTGCTAAGATGTTCCAGACAAAAGCGGAGGGTTTATCGGGATCCAAGGTGGTTGTAAACGATTGCACCGTAAGGCTAGTGGCACAGACGGCAATGACCCAGGACACCAGGAGAAGCTTGGACGTCATGGGTGAGTGTGTGCAAATGGTGAACGACTCCTTCGGTGACGCAGAGGGCCTACATGCTACGATTCTAAACGACAGTGTGGTGGTGCAGCAGAAGAACACGTCGTTGCACGCCTTCAAATTTCTTTATTCGTACTATACGGGGGACGTGCCTGTGAGCGATTTGACCGAACGATTCGGTATCAAGCGCACAGAGTCCAGCGCAGACATTTTTGAAGCTGGCGACGAACAGGGCTCGCCGGAGGTGCGTCTTCCAAGCATGGACGAGAAGATCGACCACCTTTTCTATGCCGGTGGGCTCAATCCAATAGACGAGAACATCTACGATTTTGTCGCCTCCCTCGAGAAAAACAACAGCTTGCCATCCGGTCTCACTGTCGCCGTTTGGGACGGAATAAAGGAAACCAGAACGTCGGCGAATTACGTTGCCATGGGCCAAAACGAACTATTGAGTATTATTGCAGGCAGGAAGCAGTGAAACGGCTAGAACTGGGGGTCCTTGTAACTAGCGCTGGCTAGTTTGTTGAGCTCGTCGAAAGCGCCAAAAAACTCGTTGGCCTGAATCTCAGACACTTTCTCCGTCCTGTCCCAGTAGAAGTTTATAAACTCGTCCTCGGTGACTGTGCTTGGTCCGCTCGGCCTGTTGACCTGCCAGAGCGATTCCTTGGACTTTTTGTGGGTTTCTCTATCGTCCTCCATTCTAGCAAGGATTTGCTTTCTGGATAGCAAGTTCTCGTTTACCCTTTTCAGAGGATCTGGCCTCGACGAACGAATAAGAAACATGTCATCCTCGGTGATTTCGCCATCCTTAAACGGCTCGTGTTCCAAGAGTCTTAATCTTTCGTAGTGGCTTTGCTGGCGTTTTTTCAAAAGTATTTGCCACGCTTGCAATACCGGATCGTCAGATTCCATCTCCATCTCCTCCAAGCTAATTTCAGGATATGGGATGTTCATACTGACGTTTTCTAGTTCCTCGCTGGTGAGTGACGACTCGACGTCGACAAATTTCAGCTCGTATTCGGAATAGTTGACATTCAACGCCTCGGAAACGTTCTTCAAGTTGTCGTGTATATTGAACAAATTGGCATTGCTGCTGGAGGGAAGCACTTTTAGGAGGATCTTGGGCAACGAGTTTTTGAGGTTGTGCACGTATGGGTAGTTGTAGTTGGTGTGGGCCTGCTGGGACGCGTGGAACGATTCGTGAATTAGCACATCGATGAATTGGAAGATGGTGGATTTCGTGTTTAGTTCCACTTTGGGGTCTTCGAGAATGTCTATGATCGCATAGTACAAGTAGTCCTCGCTTTCGGAGTTTTTCAATGCAAAGTGCGCAGCCTTCAAGAGGGACTGCGCTTGGGGCACAAGGCTCCTCAAGATCTGTACGAACTGAGAGCTCGTTTCGAAAGAGTCCATGCTTGGTGAAGTTTCGAGTAGACTGGAGCATTCTGCAAGTAGTTTTCGTAAACCCGTACACCATGAACAAGACCGTATGAAATGTGCCACTGTAGCCTTTTCTATGAGCTTTTACGTTGAATATTGGCCCAGTTCATGATCTCTAAGGTCAGAAACCCCAGAACCGGGAAAATTTACAGATGACACTTGGGGCAGCTCACCAGGTTTTGATCACGTGATGGTAGAGCTCGTCGGAGCAGGAAGCATGTCAGGAGAAAAGAAAACTATTTCTCTGGTTCGAGTCCAAAACAATTACAGTTTTATTTCTCTTAACGAAAAAAGGTCGTATTTGCTGGTCTCGTCGTGGAACTCTCTCTGCTTCGATACGGCCCATGAGTACATATTACACTATCTAGAACGCATCCGTGCCTCCTCACAAAGCCATAAAAATTTTTCGTGTGACTGGCAACACGTAGATCTCTTCCAGCAAACACTTCAAGATGGGAAAATCGTCTAAAGGAAAGGGAGGAAAGAACAGAAGAAAGGGAAAGAACGTCAACGGCGGTCAGAAAAGAGAGTTGATCCACAGAGAAGAAGGCCAGGAATATGCCCAAATCACCAAGATGTTAGGTAACGGCAGACTTGAAGTCAGCTGTTTCGACGGCATCAAGAGAATGGGCCACATCAGAGGTAAGTTGAGAAAGAAGGTCTGGATGGGCCAAGGTGACATTATCTTGGTTTGTTTGAGAGACTTCCAGGACGACCAATGTGACGTTGTGCACAAGTACAACTCTGACGAGGCCAGAACTTTGAAGACCATTGGCGAGTTGCCCGAAACGGCCAAGATCAACGAGACCGACACATTCGGCGCTGATGACGACGAAGAAGTCAACTTTGAGTTCGGTGACGACGACGAGGACGAGGATGATGACGACGAGTTGGATATCGACGATATTTGATCAGTGCATTTTATTTAACAGATTCCATGTGTTTAGAGATCTGGCCGCCCGGCTCTAGGAATGTATAAACTTCTAGCAAGAATAGCTACAGTAGTGTGAAAAGTCGTGATGCGTGTCATAAATGCAAAGATAAGTATATTACAGAGTGAACTATAAAAGCTGGATGCAAAAAGCTTAGTTGACCAAAGCAGAAGCCGTGGCAGACTCGTACTTCCAGTTAGGAGGCAACACGGAGACGGTTCTGTAGTATCTGGCCAATCTGTGGATTCTGGACTCGATCAAAATCAATCTGAACTTGGAGTCCTTGTCCTTTCTGTTTCTCTCCAAGTGCTTTCTGACAGAGACAGCCTTCTTGATCAAGAAGTACAAGTCCTCTGGGATCTCTGGGGCCAAACCGTTGGATTTCAAGATTCTCAAGATCTTGTTACCGGTGACGACCTTAGCCTGGGAAACACCGTGGGCATCTCTCAAGAGAACACCGATCTGGGAAGGAGTCAAACCCTTTCTGGCGTACTTGATGATGTGCTCAACAATGTCACCAGAGGTCAACTTGAACCAAGATGGAGCGTTTCTAGAGTATGGGAGAGCGGAGGAAGAAATTCCTTTTCCCTAAATAGTTAGTAAGCCTGGAGGGCGAAACGATGGTAAACATCAAGGTAGCCAGAATATCTGGTTCGACGTTTGAAACTGTGCGACACTGGTCGACTAAGGTAGCCTGCGCAGTATACTGGGCAGCAATAACTGAGCAGTAACTGTCACTGAGCATAGTAGGCACCCAGGTCCATGGAGAATCACCTCCCGTGGGTGTCACATCCAAACGTCGATTGGTCTACAAATAGCGGAATCGACCAGCAAAACGCAGCTGCTTTGACAAGTGTCGTGGCGTGGTATCAGATACCAAGAGCGTAGGTGAGAAAGCCCGCAAGGCTCCTCTACTCTTGGCAAGACCCAACGTCCAAGCAGTGCACCGAATCGACCCAAGTCACTATTCAACCAAACCATGCTGTTCCTCGAAGAAGCAAGTCACATACAGAAGAGTGCATACGACCCATGGTTGCTGATTTTTTGGTTAGATGGTAGAGAGAAAAATGTAATTCACGGCGAGGCCGTGGCTATATATGGCTGGAAAATTTTTTCCAGGTGCGCGTGGGCATCACACGACCGGGGAGGCGATGCGATGTGCCCGTGCTGAGATTTACGCAGCGGGACAAGGATTGCGCCTGGGGCTGCGCTGGTGCCTGGTGGTGTAACGTGCTAATTAAAGTTTTCTTCGATGTCTTCGAAATCGTCCTCGTCGTCGATTTCTATCAATCTGGCGTTAGTAAAAAATGAAAAAGATCTAAGCATTGGGGATTTGGGTGCTTCCCAGACCGTAAGCCTTTGTTCGGGAGAGTTGTCTCCATCCACTGTAAAGCGTCCGTGGCATATCACGCTTTCACGCCTTCGATTTTACCCCAAAACCCACTAAATATACGTACTGCGACACGCCGGCCTTTTCTCTCATCAACTCCACGGCCCCGGCATAGAGCATCTTGCTCTCCTGCCCACAGGTGGGTGGTCTCCAGTAAAGCAACACCAAAGGACTCTTCAAACGGCCGTCTGCGAGTTTCATGGGGTACGAGAGAACGACGTATCTGGGGCTGTTATCCGGGAGTTCCTCGACGAGCTCCTCCATGGACGTCACCGGTTCCTCGGACTCGGCCACCACGTGATAGCTCTCTTTGTCAATGACATCTGGATGTTAGTATTGCTTTCGGAATTGCTGGAAATTCGACTAGATCGGTCGAATGGACGAGGAATAGGATTTACACACAGATCACTGCTTGCATGGAGGTTGCTCTCGCACTGGCGAAACGGAACTTCTGGAGCTCGGATAGCGTCTGCGAGCTGAAGCTGTATAACGATGGGGCCTAGATGTCAGTATGGAATGGTTGATGGGGTTTATGTTTGGTTTGACTTACCATTGCTGCTGGTGTGGTTAACGGGGAGAGCTACGACAGAGATCAGTGCGCGAGCCGTGCGAGTAGATAGCGATCCGGCCCAGTCGCAACACCCAAGTCGTAGAGTCATATCCAACTATTCAAGCACACGGATTCGGAACCCCAGTATCAACACAAGAAACACCCAAACACGACGTCTGCAAAAACCCAGAAATCCCAAACAACCCCAAACCAATCCCCAACCAATCCCCAACCATTCCCGCTGTTTCACCCGTCCTATCTTTGCGATCACACGACCCCGCGTCTGTATGCCTCTGGCACCCGCACTCATAAGCAAACCAAAACGGGCAGAAACATAAACACCGACCCAGACGTCGTTTTCGCACATCGAAGGTGTAGTCGATGCTGGAGCAACAACACCAAACACCACAGCACAAAAAACCAAGCTGGATTTCACAAAAGAGCACTTTCATTCTTAGAATTGCACAACGTCCCTGCTCTTCTCGCTCGTTACTAGACACATTTCCACCAGCCCACTCGCTACGAACATTTCCCATTTTCCACGCTCTTTGTAACGACAACCACGCAATGCCGAGAGTAGCCCTGGGCATCCCCTTGATAGAATTCTTGAAAAGTACGTATGAGAGCCGTTAGATCTGCTTCCGCCATTTCCGTATACTAACCCCAGACCGCATATATCTAGGCGCCTTCGACTATGTGCCCGAGGACTCGGCCGACCTGGTCTACTTCACCGTAGAAGACTCTTTGCCCTATAACTCGTTCCACTTGGACTTTGGGCCCTTGCATATAGGCACGCTTTACCGTTTTGCGGTGGTGCTCCACAACATCCTAAACGAGGTGGGAAACCTGGGCAAGGCGGTGGTGTTTTACAGCTCAACCTCGCCCAAGGAAAGGGCCAACGCAGCGTGTTTGCTTGCGTGCTATATGGTGTTGGTGCAGTCGTGGGCACCGCACCAGGTCTTGCAGCCTCTTTCGCAAGTGGAGTTCCCCTTCCAGCCATTCAGAGACGCAGGCTATTCGTCTGCGGATTTCGAAATCACCATCCAGGACATTGTCTACGCCATGTGGCGCGCCAAGGAGCGCGGCATGGTCGATTTGACCACGTTCAACTTGGAGGAATACGAGCAGTACGAGCGTGTGGACCAGGGCGATTTCAACAACATCTCCAAGGATTTCATTGCGTTTGCGTCGCCGCAGCAGAGCTCCAGGAGACCAGGAACTCTCAACGAGCCCTTCAAAAAAGTGCTCAACTACTTTTTGAGCAACGACGTGCAACTCGTGGTGCGGCTCAACTCGCACCTATACAACGCAGAGGAGTTCACCAAACGCAACATCCAGCACATCGACATGATCTTCGAGGACGGCACGTGCCCGACCTTGGACTACGTGCACAAGTTCATTGGTGCGGCGGAGTGTGTGATCAACAAGGGTGGAAAAATCGCTGTCCACTGCAAGGCAGGCTTGGGTAGAACAGGGTGTCTCATAGGTGCACATCTTATTTATACGCATGGCTTCACCGCCAGCGAGTGCATTGCATACATGAGAATGATACGCCCGGGCATGGTGGTCGGTCCCCAGCAGCACTGGTTGTACTTGCACCAGAACGACTTCCGTGACTGGAGACACACCATGTGCCTCGACAACAGGCCAGATCCGTTCATCGGCGGTCTCTTCTCCATGGTTCCGTACGAAGAATTCAAGGCCAGGATGAAGCAGGAGGCGCGCCAGCGCAGACTGCACCAGCAGATGAACTCGTCGTTTGCGAGCCATTTCGACTCGTCTTTCAACACGCCCACACGCAGGAGAAAGATCAGCGGCGCGTTGGCGTCGAAAATCCAGAGCGTGGTGCCGATGGAGTCGCCCGGACAGCCCCGCAAGTACAAGGAGGATTCGTCCGTCGTGCATGACGTGATGAATAACTCCGACGACGACGGCGAGGACATGCAGGGCGTGGAAAACACGTTCGACATGGTCGAGGAGGAGATCAACACGGGCGAGGGCAAGATCGACCAGAGCTCGCCGAAAAGGGACACCAGTGACTGGAAGGCGTTGAGATCACTCTCTACTAATAGCACAGGCCAGCCTTTGTCGATGACCAAGACGACGACTACCACCACGACACGCACAGTCAGCACCACGTTGAGCTCGTCGCCCACGACGCCCAAGTTGCCCAAGTCGCGGTCCAGCACGAAGTTGTCCTCAGGCATTCTCCCGGGCAAAAACGCATCTAGAATCCACTCTGGGGGGATCCGAAAGGTGAGCGGCCGGAAGTTCTGAGGCCCTCTGGGGCCGTCTCTTCCTGCACGCAACCGACTCTTTACTTCTCGCCACGATTGTATTACGTACTTGTCTAATCTATCCACACTACACGCGTTCTTCCTACGGACCGTCCTCTTCGTAGACCGGCTGCTCGATGGCGAAATCGGCGTCGTCTGTGAACTTGAACCCAACCACGTCGTAGTCGTTCAAAATGACGTCTTCCACCGCCAGATCGTCGGAGATGGGAATCCACTCATTGTTGTATGGAGACTCCTTGGTTTTGGGGTACGCGAGCTCGATATCTTCAGCAGTCACCTGGATTCCGTCTTCTGGCACGTCAGTTTCAGGCTGCTCCACGAGCCGAAGGCCACCGGTCAGGTTTATGGCCTGGACCAAGGATCCAAGAAGGTACTCCAAAGTGAGGTTCTTTCTGCTGAGAGTGAGAGGAACCACGTACGAGGAACGTGCGCGCTTGAACTTGACTATGGTGATTTCCGTCTTGGGAGGCTGGACATTAGTATGCTATTTGTTTCGAGTTTTGTTAGTGGCTACGTACCATGCTTAGTAGTAGAGGTTTAGTCTCGTGCTGTTCGAGTCGCGTAGAAGTACGGTGCGCGTGCGGCTTGTCCGGTGATGGACTACAGAGGACAGAAAAACATGAGCTTGTTTGTTTCACGGTCTTCTTTCGTTATTTTTCATAAAGGTAATTGACCGACTTTTTTGAAAAGTGTCCCCATGATTTGCAATCGCCGCTGGGGTTGATCTCCCTACAGCTAATTGGGCCAGCTTCTTGATTCTCGCTCTTGCCTCTAATTGCTGCACCTTTTTCCGGAATTAGCGCTCTATTAACTAAGCATTCGACCATCAAACGACGGTCAACCAGAATCACGTGCACGTGAACGCCTTACTGCTCTTGACCACTCGCAACCCTGACCAACGGAATTATCGTGCACCTAAATTTCCCAGTGAGATCGGTGAGCACCGGCACACGATTGTGGCCATTGTTCAGCACAGTGCAGACTTGACGCAAGAAAGCGCATTGTGGCTGGTGCGAGATTCCGTCGAGCCACTGGGTGCAATATTCCGTTGTTTGTTCCTTTGCCACTCGCTTCATGGCTCGACCGTTTTCGGGAAAAGCCACAATTAGTCGTAACCTGCATTCGGTGCCCTTTCCTCGTATACGGCACTCAGGACACCATGAGCCGTCAAGATGCGGGTCTCGATCATGGCATATTCCTTTTTAACATTTCCGATCTCCTCCATTTTCCTATTATTTCTAACTATGTCATTTATTTCACACCCCGTATAGAACACCGTTTATCTGTGGCCCTTCTTCTTTTATTTAGAGCGTGCAGTCGCGGCATCTAAGAGCAATGCCAAGCACATCGTGCGCTAATTCCGTCGCCAGGTGCCGGCGAAATTCCGTTGCGACGATGGGACATCCCAATAAAGGGCCCAACCTCGCTCGCTAATTCTTGCAGCCGTACACAAACACTATGATCTTTTCGGGCTCTGACGCTCTCCGCATTTTGCCCTCGGAGCGGGTGGCCGTGCTGGTCAGCGATCTCACGGTAGCGGTGGCCGCAAAAGACACCGAAAACGGCTCCGTCTCGATTCTAGATGGGGTTTCCTTCGAGCTACCGCAGAGCAACATGATGGCGATTATGGGCGGGTCCGGGTCGGGCAAAACGACGCTCCTCAACGTGTTGGCGCAACGCACAAACGTGCACTCGGCCGGGTTGAGGTTCTCCGGCTCGGTGTCGTACTCTTTCCCGGAGTCACGTGCCAAAAGCAGAATCTCCACTGCTTACATGGTGCAAGACGACCTCTTCATGCCCGGGCTCACGCTTGAGGAAACGCTCAATTACCAGGCTGAGCTAAGGCTCGGGGGTGTGACCAAAGAGGCCCGGGCCGAGCTCATAGACACCTTGTTGCAGCTTTTGGAGTTGCACCGGAGACGGCACGAAATCGTCAAGTCGTTCACGGGCCAGGTCAATCTTTCTGGCGGCGAGCAGCGGCGCGTGTCGCTCGCCGTGCAGCTTTTGAGCAGGCCGCAGGTGTTGTTTTTGGACGAGCCCACGACGGGTCTCGACACGTCCTCTGCGCTAACGCTAGTCTCCGTGTTAAAGCGGTTGGCGTCGCCGGATATCGGCATCACCATCATCCTCCTGATCCACCAGCCACGTGCAGAGGTCATTTCGCTTTTCGACAAGCTCTGTGTGTTGACGCGTGGGGGCAGATTGGTGTACTACGGGTCGCTCGCGGAGTCGGTAGATTACTTCTCGGGCTTGGAGGGCATCGGGGCCGTGCAAAAGGTGGACTCGTTCCAGGACTCGTTCGCGGTCATGAACCAGATCATGGCTGTGCTGGTCAAGGACACCACCTCGGTGGAGAGGGAGGTGGAGTCTTCACGTATTACCGATGTGCTAGTGCAACACTGGCGAACATCGCATGCGTCCACGTGCACCCTCACGGGGGCGGAACAGAAGCAGAAATTCCTCGACAACTTGAAGGTGTTCAAGCCCTCCGAGCCCTTGCCCCTCTACAAGGAGCTCTATGTGCTCGTCAGAAGGTCTACCTTAGTGTCCATCAGAGATACTTCCTCGCTCCTCAGTCTTCTTGGCGGGGGAGCCTTCATGTCCACGGTCGTGGGATGGCTATACTTCAAGCCAGATCCCAATATTGCTGGCATAAGGTCCATCACCTCGTGCCTCTACTCGCTTTTGGAGGTCATCGGGTTCACTCCCATCACCGTGGAAGTATCGCGACTCTGGGCCTCCGATGGCATCCAGTTCACCCGAGAGTACAAGGAAAAGTGCGTGTCCATCAAGGGCTACGTGATCTCGCGGCGGTTGAGCAAGCTCTTCGTGGAGGACGTGCCCCTAGCATTGATCTTCGCCATAATTACCTACTTCATGTGGGGTCTCAGACTAGGCGACAGCTACACGGATTCTGGAAACGGGGCCTACTTTGGCATCTACTTCGCCATCACGCTCGTGGTGATCATCTGCAGCATGTCGATGGCGTTGCTCTGTTTTGCGATGGCCGGGTCGTTTTCCATATGCCTCATGTTAGTGAACGTGGTGTACCAGCTCCAGAACTCGGGTTGCGGATATTTTGTGAACGCAGCCACCATGCCGGTATACGTTAGATGGGTCAAGTACTTGGCCTACTTCTGGTACGCTTTTGGGGGCTTGACTTCAAATCAGTATACTGGCTGGGAGGGTAATTGTCCATACCCTGCTGGCAGCGACGAGTGCCTAGAGTATACTGGGGACTACCAGCTTGAGGTGTTGGGATTCCCGCGCAATTGGGCAGGCCCAGCCATCGGCTATTTGGTCGCCTGGATGATAGGACTCAATGTCTTGACCATGGTCGCCTTCTACTTCAAGAGCTACGAGGTGGAGATTGCGAAAAAGAAGAAAAACAGAATCGGGGGAGAAACCGGCACCCACGAGCTGGCCGACCTTTTCCTGGAGACGTCCCTGGTCAACGAAAAGGAGCCAGAGACAGCCAGGGCGCCTTCCATCCACGTCAAAAAGGTCACCTTGAGTGTCAAAGTGAGGGACTCCCGGAAAGTGTTTGCGAAAAAAACGCATAGAGTGCTTCTCGACAACGTCTCTGCCAACTTCGAGGCCAATGCTGTGAACGTGATCATGGGCCCCTCAGGTGGAGGGAAAACGACGTTCTTGAACTTCCTAGCCTCACGGCTCGGAAAGTCATCCTTCTCCAGCAACGGCCAGATCTTCTTGAACAACACGCAGGAAGTCAGTCCGTCCAAGTTGGCCCGGCTTTCTGCCTACGTGACGCAGGTGGACAATCTCTTGATTCCTCAGCTCACGGTGAGAGAGACACTATACTACCAGGCGTGTTTGCGTTTGCCGGCCTCCTACCATAAGAGCATCCCCATGCACCTCAACCACCTCATGAGACAGACTGGTCTCATAGACTGTGCAGACACACCCATCGGCTCAGAGACCACCAAGGGCATATCTGGGGGAGAGAAGAGACGTGTTTCCATCGCCATCCAGCTCCTCGGGCGGCCCCGGATCCTCTTTTTGGACGAGCCCACGTCCGGACTAGACTCTGCGACTTCCGCGTCGATTTTGGCCCTTTTGAAGCTGTTGGCCGTGGCTGGAACCACCATAGTCACCACGCTACACCAGCCCAGCAGGGAGATGTTTGCGCAGTTCGACACCTTGACGCTCCTTGCCCGCGGCGGACACGTGGTGTACGACGGATCGACGAACAGTCTTCCCAGGTACCTCGCGTCTGTGGGCCACGAGTGTCCGCGCAACAACAACATCGCAGACCACGTGCTCGACTTGCTCTCCGTGGGCTGGGACGAGAGTGCCGAGCAGTTGCAGGCGCGGGTGGACTTTTTGATCCAGAAATGGGGCGACACTGAGGAACGTGCGGAAAACGAAGAGAAGCCGACTGGATCCGAGATCGAGTTCAAGGCGATCAAAAGGCCCGCGATTCCCTGGTATGTCTTGTTCCGTGCCGTGTGCAGCCGGCAGTTTGTGGTGTCGTTCCGCTCGGTCGACATCCTCTTTGCCCGCCTCTTCACGGTGGCCGTGCTAGGCATAGTGTACGCTCTCTTTTTTGCTCCCCTCCGGAACGGTCAGGAGGGCATCAGCAACAGGCTCGGGCTCACGCAGAGCGTGGCGAATCTCTACTTTTGCGGCTTGGTGAACAACCTCTCCATCTACCCGTCCCAGAGAGACTTGTTCCACCAGGAATACAAGGACAACACCTACGGGGTAGCGATTTTCCACAGTGCGTACTTCTTGGTGGAGCTCCCCTTCGAGATCATCCCAAGTGCGTTCTTCTCGGCCATGGTGGTGTTTGTCATCGGCTTGCCCAGAACCCCGGGCATGTTTTTCTCCGTGTTCTTCTGCTCGGTGCTCTCGATCAACTGTGGAGAGGCTGCGGGCATTTTCTTCAACAGTCTCTTCAAGCACATGGGCTTGGTGACCAGTCTTCTCACCAACATCTTCACCGTGGGCATTTTCATGGCCGGCACCATGTCGTTGCAGATGCCCGAGTTCTTCAAGGCGTGGAACTACATCAACCCCACGAAATACCTCGTGCAGATATGCACCAACTTGGGGTTCCGAGGCCAGACGTTCAAGTGTGCGGGTGGCGTGTGCTCCTTGACGTCTGGCGAGGCGGTGCTTGAGTACTACGGGCTCGCCGCGGACTTGCGCTCGCTGTTTGGAGCGTTTGTTGCGTGCTTGGTGGTTTACCGTATTATCTCCATAGCCACTGCGTGGGTGCGCGTACGGTGGTTCTAACTGATGGTCCAAGGGACTTTTTATTTATTTTTTATTCGTATGAGCAAATGAACATAGAACGGACTTTTTTACATACTCTCGCTTGCTTTACATACTCTCGCTTGGTGCTTGGTCTGCCGATACCTAGACTTGCTTTGGCTTGTTTTGCCGCATATCGTCTACATAGGTGGCACAGCAGATTCACTGGACGGGCCATAAGCAAAAAATATCTCTGACCGTGTAATTGTCTTCTTCCTTTTCATGTATACATCTGAAAACATCAGGAAACAGGGAAATATCTATGTAGTGCGCTAGTAGTCTAGGTGCGCTAGTGGTTGGTATTGGCGGTACGAACAGGGAAATAATGGCAGATATTACCCGGGCTGTCGGAGAAAAGAATCAGTATTTGTGGGTAACCCCTTTCATTGTTAACTTGAACATCTACGTGGTTTCAACTGAGCCACTACACACTATACAGATACTGCGCACATACCGCGTTAGGAAGAACGAGAGCCACCGAATTGAACTTTGATATTCAGGCATTTTAAATGCTCGACAATGGTCTGAAATCAAACTGGAAACGTGGTGTAAGGGATCCGGGTAAGAATACGTATCGCTCTCGAGCATGCGAGTCGCAGCCAAAAAACGCGGAGATGAGACTGGTAGTATGTGCGTACATAGCTAACCATATCATCACTTTCCTTCTTCCACCACCCAATCCCCAGCCTGGTTTCAGTCCTCTCCCCTCCCTATGCGCGTCAGTGTTTCCCCCACGGACCGCGTGGTCCTACGATCCATGTTCAGAGAAATCTTGCGTGGTCTACGAAAGATCCGCGACCAAGCACCGATACTTGCATCTGAAGATAGTGCCTCCAAAGAGTACACAAACGAGGCCAAAAAGGCGTCAATCAACGGGCTGCAGTATCGCGAGTACTTGCTCTCGGAAATCAGACACACGGCTTTCCAGAAATTCTCCTCCGAGCCGAAATATACTAAGGATCACGTGCGCCATAGCCAGCTTTGGCAGGGCCATGATCTTGTGGAAAAGCTAGCGGCAATCCACGCTAAACTGACCAGTGAAACCTGGAAGGAACTTGTAGAAATAGTAATTGCAGAAAGGACGTCGCAACTACGAAAAAGCCAGTGGAAACTCGACGACCAGGCACATAAGAAGGCCATAGATGAGGGCCATTTGAAGGAGATGCAACCTCTCGAGGCAAAGCGCTTTTTGTCACGGCAAAAGCAAGAAAAGCCAAAGATCGACATTACCACGGATAAGGGCTACAAATTGCGCCTAGCAGAAAGTAAGGATAACGCGGAGTGGGTGGTAAGAAACTACTTGAAGAAGTTGCAGCTTGGCGGAAGGATCCCAAATCCGTACAAATTGCCGTATGTTTCTGCCAACATGCACCAGCAGGCACTCCACCTCCCTAAAGCGGACAGCCTCCTACCCGGATCGACGAAAGCAGCAGTCATGGAGTCAGCCTATAATATGGACTACGTGGAAAACATCATCAAGCCCGAAATCGAGTACGTGCTCAATAAGCGCCACTTTTTGGACGCGTATCAAAACATCGTCAACAACAAGGGGCCCGTCAAAGTGCTGGTCAGAAGCACGCTGGCCGGTATCATGCAAGCACATTTCATCCGATCTCCCGTGAAGGACGAGGTGCGGTTGAAAAGACTAGCCATCGATGTGAAAAAACTGACGCGTGTAATCCGCAAGCAGTTTATCTGGAAACTTTCTTCAGCACAGGCAGAAAACTTGAGCGAGAGAAAGGTCGGCGATGGCTACGCTGTAAGAGGTTCCAAGGGCTTTTCCGTGGATGAAATCATGTACCCGAGGAGATACTACGAGGAGATTGTGCTGAGGGAGGCAGAGTGGGAGTATATGATGAAGTTAGAGGAGTTGAAGGCCACGCATGGGCAACTCGCTTTAGAGAAGGTTTCTGCACAGTTGGGAAAGGTTCGCCTGCTGATTTTACATGGGTGGATGGCCCCGTTGGACACTGCATCCAAGGAAGTGGACGACGAGGTGGAGCTGTATTTCCGCAAGTACAAGATCACAGACGACAGTCCCATCTGGAGTCGGAGGCACGTGTTACAGCTACGGATGAACAAGAACTACGAACGAACCTCGAGAAAGCTCGCCAATTTGGTCACGTTGTTGAAAAACGACAAGGTGTGTGCGCACTCCGATCTCTTCCACAGGAGTGGGCATTCCGGGTCTAAAAGTGGGCAAATGCCAGAAAAGGGCAGAGCCGTAGCGGGAAAGTCGTTGGGCGACTACCTCGAGCAGGTGGGCCTCAAGGGGTACAAGATGGGGTACGAGTTCAAGAAGAGGCTCAATATAGGGTGACCTGCCATTTCGCACGCAAGAGAGGTATTCGGGTTTGAGGTAAAAGGACCTGTTCTTATAGATGTTTGCATTAGCTGAAGGCGTTGGTGGGATCAAGTTGTTGAAATTATACCATGAGAGGTACAATACGGGGAATAAGGGTTTTAGTATGCCACACTTATATATAATTAAACCTGCTTCGCTTGTGAAGACCACGAGAAATAGAGTGACAGTAGTGCTCTCCCTTTAATAAACCAATAGTAGTGACATACCCTGTAATGCTTCTCATTTTGCCAGACTTTCAGCCTCTTTCGACGGCTTCGAACAGTATAGTGGAGACCTGCCCACCAGAATTCTACTGATACACAGAACCGTCTTGAAACTTGGCAACGGAAAATCTTTATACTATCGTGGTTGCTTGTTTCAACGGCCTATGCTATAATCACCGTGTACATACTGCCTAACAGCATTACCATGCTATGGAATCGAGCAGACCCCCAATGAGTGCTACTGGGGAAGTCTCAATGATGTACCCACTGTTAGGTTGTCCCCACGGTTTGCGCCAAATGCTAGTAATACCGAGCTTCAATAACCCACCCTGTCTCTCTCAAACCTTGTATTGTGAAAACAGTCCCCCGTGGCATTCCAGGAAACCGTCAGACAGCTGCTCTGGTGATGAGACTTTGCGAAAAGAGTCACACTCGAAGAGCGTCCCGTTTTGACACTTCCGTCGCTTCGCTGACCTTGCTGGGGTGGTCGTGTGCCCTCTTTACCAAATGAAAAGTATGATGTGGATGACCGTATGACCAATCAGCCCGAAAGCCAAGCTTATTCGAGTTTCGGGAAACGTGCGCAGTGGTTTCATGCAAACAAGATAGGTATGAAGCAGGTCGGAGTAACAACTTGGCGGATCCGTACAGTGTAAAGTCGATTATTGAGCAGAGGGCAAAGGAAGGCCACTCGATGTATTCGCCATTGCGGCTGAAACATCCACCATGGGGCCCTAAACGCTTTCAATCAAATATCAACTCCACAACTGTGGCCCACGCCCACGCCCTGAACACGAGTTGCGTTCAGATCTCAGGACCTGCGATCGGGTGGGACTGCTGGTGTGTGACCAAAGGCACCAGATTCCATCCAATTCATATCCTCCCACGTTCAGCAATATGGCTGGCCAGACCACACCTCCATGCCCACATACTGCCTACAGTCAAAACCATCGCAACGTTTCCATTCGTAAAAATCATTATCGTCTATAGAGCTCATACTCCACGCAGTCCCGCCTACACTACGTAGCCCCCGTAGCTGCGGTCGCTAGTGATGTAACCCTCCACGCCCTTGGCCGCGTTCTTTTCCTCGTCTGAATCGGCGCCAGGCTTGACAAACGCAGGTTCCTTGTTTTCGATAATCTCGAAGTCCTCGATGAGCTTGACCAACTCGGCAGTGTCGTCGCCATCTGCTACAGATAAGCCATTCATCATGGCAATGACGTCACCCAAGGTTTTGCCCTGCTCCCTCAACTCGCGGTGCTTGGCCAAGACCTCCTCCAAGCACGTGATGTTGTTTTCGTACCACACGCCCGGCACGTCGGCAAACGGCGGCACACTCATGATATTCTTCCTCGAAATTAGCGACTCCTGCAGGAGCTGGTTGCGGTAGAAAAGCGACGCCTGGTAGTGTTCTTTGCAGCAGTACTGCGATAAGTACGTGTTGGGGAGGATCATCGACGGCTTCCTGTTGTAGATACGGAATTGCGTGGCGGTTTCAAACGCCCCGTCCACGCTCGAGGCCCTGCGCACCTTCTGCTTGGGCAATCGCCCGCAAAGAAGGTACCCGCACTGGTGCTCGATGTTTTTTTCTTCGACGAGCTCGTCGTAGAGCTGCGGTGTCAAAAAACGGCTCAACAATTTGAGGAGGCGGGTCTCGATGGAGTAGTCCAAAACGAGCTCTGCGATTTTAAGCTGTAGCTGCGACGCCTCACTAGGCGAGAGCAAGTCCTTGCCTGAAAAGGGGCCTATTTGCAGGATAAAGTTTTCAACGGTCAAGGTCTCCATTTGTGTGTCGCTGTGTTGCAGTGCTTAGATATGCCATATACAGATTTGGTGGCTGGGGGTGAATTTAGTTCTCTGGATACGGCCTTTCTACCGTGCCCACTGATAGTACTGTTCGCTTAACGTGCTCCTGCACACACCGCTGGAGTCACTGTGGGCCGCTTTTCTACACCGGCTGCGTCGCAGTATTACTCCACAAATCAGAACTACAGTACACGGGTGACATATCGTATTCTTTACATGGCTGATCACACGACAGGTGACCGGAGCGACCGAAACGACCGAAACGAGCCTAAAGCGCGCCGTCGTGGCAGCTCGTCCTCGGTGCTCAGTGCACTACTGCCAGTAGCCTCCAACCGTGGATCTGGCCCAGTGTTAGGCAGGCTCCGCTCGTCCACCACCAGTGTTTTCCTTAACTACATCGACGACGTGCCCGAAGAGCAATCCGCAGAGCGCGTGGAGCGCAAACCCAGACAGAAACTCGTGTCTTTGTACCGGCTCCTCGTGCTAGAGCTCAACTTGCCGGGAAACGCGTCCACGAAAATGAACTCGCCAGGGGACCGGGGCGAGATCAAGCAGGCGCAGGAGCATTTGACGAACATGGTCAAGGTGCCGTTCTACCTCGAAAAATTCATCTTCTTTGGCCTTCTCGTGTGCTCGAATGCGTTCCTCACGTTGTTCACTTTGGTTCCGCTTAAGATCGCCATTGTGGGCTACACTGCAGTCGCCGAATACGTGCAAGCGCCGCAGCGGAATGTGGCCATTTTTGTCAAAAGGCTCCATTTCGTCAAGCGCGACTTGATCACGCTCCTTCTCATCGTATCGTCGGTGGCCCTACTATCCACACCACTCCTCGAAGTCTCCAGATTATACCACGATATCAGGGGACAGGCACACATAAAATTGTACGTCATGTTTGGCGTGTTGGAGGTCACCGATAAGCTCTTGTCCAGCATCGCGCAGGAGGTCTTCACCGTGCTCGTGGGGCTCCCACTAACAAACATGACCATCAAGAAGTTTGGAAAGCTCGTCTTTTTTTCGCTTGCAGCCTTGGCGTTTTTTGCGTGCCACTCCTATGCGCTCATCTACCAGTCGGTGGCGCTCCATGTGGCGGCGAATTCCTACTCTAACGCACTTCTAGCGTTGCTACTTTCGAACCAATTCAGTGAACTTAAAGGTGCAGTTTTCAAGAAGTTTGAGCGCGAGGGATTGTTTCAGATCACCATGTCGGACCTCACGGAGCGGTTCCAGCTCTCGATCATGCTTTTCGTGATTGCGTTGCGCAATTTGTCGCAACTAAGTAGCACTCATCTTGGGTTGATTCCAGACAGCTGGAAGTCGTGGAACAAGTGGTTTGGTGCCATTTTCGGGCCCACGGTCGTCGTCCTCGGTAGCGAAATCATGGTCGACTGGGTCAAACACTGCTACATTAATAAGTTCAACCTCATCCGGCCAAGGATATACGAGAACTTCCTCTATGTTCTCAGCACAGACTTCAGGGAGGTGTTCACGTCTAACTCGAGGGTCTCGACGCTGCACGAGGCGTCCGACTACATCCTCTTAACGAAAAGAATCGGGCTTCCGATCATCTCGCTCACAATTTGTTTTTTGAGAATGGCGCTCAAGGACTTGAGGCAGATCTTCTTGCCCTCGTCCGCACAGGTGCAAAGCGTTTTCGCGAGTGGCGTGTTGATCACTCTAGCGTTTGTCGTTTTACTTGTGACACGACTTCTTTTGAGCTTGTGGCTCTTGAAGTGGGCACGGTACATAAAGCACTCCCACGAGGCGTATCAAGACAGCTTGAAGTTCAAAAGCAGGTCGGCCACGTCCCCGCTGCCCAAAGAAAAGGCTGCAGAAGGGCCTGCACTTCGCGAGAAGTTTGCGTTTGAGATCAGAGAGAAGAGCAAGAGCCGCAGCCACGATGATTTTCTATCACCCCTTGAGTCGGAGTTGCTGCTGCACTACCCACCATACCTACGGGAGGCAGATCGCAACCTGCCGCTCCCGGAAGTTGTCGAAGATTACTACGACGACAGCCAATTTGCATCGCCCACAGAGTCGGAAATCGAAGACTCGTTTCTTCCGGGCATCCCTAACACGGAGTCCTCTTCGATCAACCCGACCACCAGATCCTATTTGTACGACTACGGCGAAAACGTGCCTCCCACGCTTGAGGAGAAGCGGAACGCACAGTTCATAAAGCGGAGGGCCAACACGCCCGAGGCACATACGGATTTCGACCTTCACAAGGTGCACAGGTACGAGATGTCGAGCAAGAAGATCTGGTGAGTCTTTATTTATTCGGCCGCGTGGCTATTGCGTCAATAGCATCTATAGTGCTATCTAATTCTATGATTATTCTATCTACGTGGATATTCCATTTGCAAGCATTTACAGGGCTATCATATTAGATGGCTATCAATTACATGGCCATCTATTGAGTTTATCTATTTACATTACCATAATATCTACATGGCTTCTATCTACTGGGTGCCTCTATATACACTCGGACCACAGTCATTACTAGAGACGACTAGTGTTTCTTGAGGAGCAGCTGCTTCATCATGGCGCTGATGTAGTTTACCGTCTGTGGCCGCGGTCTCTTGACATTGGCAGCAAAAGCCAAGCTTCCAGTGAGAAGCGCCAACGCTCCTGCCTGGTGCGCAGCAGCAAGCGGAATAGGAACCAAGTATATCAAGGTGGAGATTCCCAACGCCACCTGGAGCGTGACCAAGCCCATGACGGCGTGGAAGGTGTGTCTTGCCTGCTTAGGAACGGCCTTATTTCTGTTGACGTACATGTGGCCAGCCAAAATAGCAAAGAACGTGGAGGTGGCGAGGATTCGGTGGACTAACTGCACGGTGGTGGGGTTCTCGAGGAGGTTTCTCCACCACAAGTCCGAGTGGTCGTCCTTCCTGGCAAACACCGGCGACATGAGCTCCCCCTTGGAGGGCACGTAGTTGTCCCCCATGTGAGGAAAGGTGTTGTAGATCAAACCTGCATCGAGACCTGCCACCATGCCTCCACTCATAGCAGTGAAGAACGTCAACACAAGAAGCCCCCAGCCCATGGTCCTCGTCTTGTTAAGCGCACTGCTGTTCAACGCCGCGAGGGCCAGTGTCACCTTTTTAGGGTCGCTTTTCATCGTTTTCACCCACCGGTTCTCGTTGAGAATCTCAAACGCGGTCCACAACACCCCCAAGTACATGAGAAAAGCCGCGCCTAGGTGCGTGGTGAGTCTATACTGCGAAACGGTGGGCTTCGATTTTCTCTCTGCGAGCTGCTCCTCGTCCAAGCCAGACTGGACCATCCACCAGCCAATGGCGCCCTGCAACCCCAATAAGGCAGTCAAGCCAACCACGCGTTTCGACACCGTGGTGCTGAATTTGCCTGTTTTCCAGAAATATAACGCAGGCAAGACGAAAAACATGCCGATACACCGGCCCAATAAACGGTGGCCCCACTCCATACTAAAGATGAACTTGAACTCGTCCAAAGTGATGTGCGAGTTGAGCTGCCTGAACTCGGGCGACTCCTGGTACTTTGCGAACTCCTGCTGCCACTCTTCTTCGTTGAGCGGTGGAATCGTGCCGGTGACAGGTTTCCACTCGGTGATGGACAAGCCGGACTCTGTGAGTCTGGTCAAGCCTCCTACTACAACGATACCAAATATCAACCCGGACGTGCACACCAACCAGTAGCCCGCGGCCTTGCTGGAAATGACCGGATAAGCGCTTTTCCCTGCGTTTGTGGTTCCCCCTGTCCCGCCTACAGCGGCCGGCTTTGGCATGGACCTGGCCACTGAAGAGTACGGCCTAGAGAGACGAAGACCCAGCAACATCTTCGTCAAAGGCGTGGGCCTGGGCCTCGCGAGGCTTAGCCGTGAGCCCGCGGTCCTCGAGAGGATGCTCAACACACTGGTGTTTTTCGTGAAGTAAAAACCCGATCGGCAAAACATGTCGAGTAGTGGGCTGACAATTGAGATGCGGCCACGCTATTGTAGATCTGGGCCGGTCACGTGCGCGCAAGCCGCGCGAGCCGTGCGAGCCGCAAATAACGTGCCCGCAAAAGGTCAGGTCACGTGACACGCCTGCTGCACCAGTCCTTGGGTGCAAATGCAAAGTCGGCCAGCAGCGCGACTCCACATTGGAAGCTGGTTTCCAACGTCGACTATTCTGGAGTTTTCTGGAGTTTGAAGTATAGCAATGCTACTAGACGGCACTGCGTTGATAGCAAACGCGATCTACATCTACTTGATTCTGGTGTTCAGCTCCATCATCTTGGCCTCCGTGCTCTTGACTATACGTGGGTTTGTGAAAAGAGGACGGGCCGAGTCCCTCCCAGAGGAGAAAATACCGGGCTTGGAAACGGAGCTCGTCACGGACCTCAGATTGAAGTCGCAATCCAAATCAGACGCCTCGAATGTAAACAGCTCGCAGAAAGCGAAAGACCTGGCGCACAAGAGCTTGTTAACGCGTTGGAGAAGCCGCAATGAGAAGGAAGCTCTGAGCCCAGAAAAGGATCAAAATGACGGAGGCGAGGCTCATTCCTCGGCGACTGCCAATGACCGCCCACCGAATTCCCCCAGCCCGGAGCCCCAGCCTTCACTTCCCGAGCGGCCCCGCCTTGCGTACTCGATAAAGGAGTTGATAAGTCTAAATATGGACATCGCGGAGTTGCCGTTCGAGCCCGACGAGATCCGGCTTTCCGAATTGTTGATCCCAAATATCATCTTGCCGGTGTCTATCGCCACGACCAAGTACGCCATGGATCAGGAGCTTGATCTAGCGCATACCCTATTAAACGACCCGCTCTTGTCCAACAAATGCTTGGGGCTCTTCCGTGTGGTGGCCGCCACGGCCTTCAGCGAACCCTACACAAACGCGCAGCATTTCCACGGGGGTTTCTGCGATCTCATGGAATCGCTTATCGACACTTTGGCCATCTACAGCAACTCCTCCACGATCCCGTCTCTCCAGCTCGAGCTTCTCGATCTAGCATTCACGTTTCTATGGGAACACTGGAACTGGGACCAGGGCTTCCGCTTGGCGATCGCCGCCAAATTGGCCAGGGATACCGTCGTGTCTGCCGGCGCCACCGCGGGCACCGTAACCATCCAGGAGCAGGTCGCTGATAACATCGAAACAGACAAAAGCTCGGAAATGGCCGAGTACGAGTTGAACAAATACTCCGAGCCGGTTATCTTGCTGGAGGTCACTGTGTTCCGGCTTTTTTGCAATCTATATTTGGGAACGCCTGTGATGGCCAAGCCGGTGCGCAGTCGGTGCGTCTTTAAGTTAAGTGGTATCTTCTACTGCTGCGCCAGCATGACCAAATGTCATCTGCACGTGGAGTTGGCAAAGTTACTAGGGCAGGCTCTCTACTCCACGGAGCGTGACAGTATCAAGGTGTTTTTCTACGAGGTTTTATTGAAGCTCTTACAGCCACACTTGTTTTGCTGTCTCCAGCCCGAGGACGTCTTTGCGAACGGATCCGTCATCCAGAAGCTTATTTTCCAGGGGTTATGGACTGACCAGCCTGCGTCTGTGAGAGAAAAGGCCGCGGATGTTGTGACGGTGTTGAGTGAGCGGTTCCAAGAAATCGTTTCCTGGAACAAGTCTATGAAGTTCACGCATTTGAGTGACGACATTGGTGCTGGCCACGGAGGTGCACCGGGGTCGTGGCTGACTTTCAAATGAGAAAGGTGCGAAGATGCCCGGGATATAGAGGATGTTACTGATAGCCCCAGGTGCGAGTCGAGGTTCGGATGTTGATGCAGTGAGCGGACAGGAATGTACAAATCTCATGCAAGTTGCGGAGAGAGCCTCTGGCAGTTCGCGCAACATGTGAATCGGGCCACCTGGCTGCGATAGCCGAGAACCCAGAACATGTTGGGCGGACCCAATGGTCCACGGAGTTGGTGTTTTTATTAATCTAAAAATCTGTCAATTGACTCTGCTGGCTGAAGAAGCGAGCACCATCTCGTGTTCGTTATTCTGAAACTGTGGGGCGGTGGTTTTGCGTTCGTTGGGTAGCGTGCACATGACGATACAAGTTCCGGCAGTTGGCACATGCGCAGTGAGCCGTTCGCGAGGTGATATAAAACTCACGCTCCCCAATTTACTCCGCTTTTAGCCAACAGCATTCCACAGCAATACAGCTGCCCTATTTGAAGTACACTTTTCTCCACTTCTATACTTCGGCTTCTATTGTTTTTCCTGTTCCTCCTTTCCTCGACACAAGTACTATTCTGCCATGTCTGGAGTTGAGATAGCTGCTGCAGCGGTGGTTGGTTCCCAGCTTCTTGAGGCCAAATACCACGTCGCCGAGGATCTCTTTTTCGTCCAGAAAATCGCCAGAAAACTCATTCCGTACGCGTACAACGTGTTCAGAAACAGAGCCAGTTTTTGGTACGCGTTTGAGAAATCGGCGCTCAAGTACCCCAGCAAGACTGCGGTTGCTTTTCCACGTCCTAAGAGCTCTGGGCCATTGAAGAAAAACGCCGATGGATTTCCCATCTACGACGACCAGTTCAGTGTGGAGACCTACACGTACCAGGAGTTGTACAACATGGTGTTGCGCCTCAGTTACATTTTGAAGAACGACTACGGCATCACGTCGGAGCACACCATCGGAGTGGACTGTATGAACAAGCCGTTGTTCATCATCTTGTGGATGGCCTTGTGGAACATCGGCGCGCTCCCTGCCTTTTTGAATTACAACACCAAGGGTAAGCCTTTGGTGCACTGTATCAACACCGCAGGAATCAGCCAGATCTTTGTGGATCCCGACTGTGCGGACCCCATTAAGGAAACCGAGCTGAACATCCGCGAGCTGCTCCCAAAGGTCAAAATCCACTACATCAACGAGTCCCAGTTGCTTTCTGTTATTGGCGACAAGTCTAGACCAAAGTACAGGGCCCCAGATAACACCAGAAGACCTACGGATACCGACTCTTCCTGTTGTGCGCTTATCTACACGTCTGGTACCACCGGGTTGCCCAAACCAGCAATCTTGTCGTGGAAAAAAGCGTTCATGGCCGGCGCCTTTTTCGGCACCATCATGAAAATCGACAAGAACTCGAATGTCATGACCGCCATGCCGTTGTACCACTCCACCGCAGCCATGTTGGGGGTATGTCCTGCACTTGCATCTGGCGGATGTGTCAGTGTATGCCAAAAATTCTCTGCGTCCACGTTCTGGACCCAGGCTAGATTGGTGGGTGCCACGCACGTGCAATATGTGGGCGAGGTGTGTCGTTACTTGTTGAACGCCAAGTACCACCCAGACCAAGTCAACCACAGCGTCAAGATCGCATACGGAAACGGGTTGCGGCGCGATATCTGGAGGGACTTCAAGAAACGATTCCAGATCGAGGGCGTGGGAGAATTCTACGCCTCGACAGAATCGCCCATTGCCACCACAAACCTCCAATTTGGCGACTTCGGCATTGGCGCCTGCAGGAAGTACGGCTCGTTGATCAACACCGTGTTGAACTTTGCGCAGGCACTCGTCAAGATGGACCCCGATGACGAAAATGAGATCTGGAGAGACCCCTCCACGGGCTACTGTGTGCGTGCCAACACCGATGACCCCGGTGAGTTGTTGATGAAGATCACCAACCCCAAGAACATCGAGGGCTCGTTCCAAGGCTACTACGGCAACCTGAAGGCCACCAACTCCAAGATCATCACCGACGTGTTTTCCAAGGGTGACGCGTGGTTCCGGTCCGGTGACTTGTTGAAGATGGACGCGGACGGCTTGTTGTACTTCGTGGACAGACTCGGCGACACGTTCCGCTGGAAGTCCGAAAACGTGTCTGCCTCAGAAGTGGAAAATGAGCTTATGGGCTCTGGCGCAATCAAGCAGTCGGTCGTCGTTGGAGTGCAGGTGCCCAACCATGAGGGCAGGGCCGGGTTCGCGGTCATCGATCCAAAGGAAGGTTTGAGTCATCAGGATGTCTTGGACAATATCTATCAGCACGTGAGCCGCAACTTGCCCAAGTACGCGATTCCGCAGTTCGTCAAGATCGGCGAGCAGTACATCCAGGCGTCACACAACCACAAGGTGCCCAAGAACCAGTTCAAGAGCCAGAAGCTCCCAAAGGGCGAAGACGGCAAGGAGTTGATTTACTGGTTGAACAAGACCAGGTACGAGGAGTTGACGAACGACTCGTGGTCGCAGATAATGAGCGGTGCGTCCAAGTTGTAGAGTAGTCTAGAGAATGTGCTATACATTGTGTGCTATAGAGAATGAAAAACGATGTACAACGAACGAGCTGTAATAAACAATGTTCGATGGACAAGCTGTGATTAACAATGTAAGATGACCGACGTGCAATAGTCAATATACTACAATCAACCTATGATAATCTACAATCAGCATTACAATAAACTACAAAAGTGACCAGTCCAGATTCAATCTACAATAGACAATATAAGGTTGTTGACTATAAATTATCTTCAACAATCAATTTTTGAACAGTCTTCAATGGACAATCACCAGCAATCTGGACCATCAACATAATCAACAATTCACATCAACATTTTACACCAACCAACAATTTCCTACAAACAATGTATGGCAGTCTTCCGCAAATAGAAAAAAACGAGCAAGGCAATGGACCTCTGTTCCGAGTTTCTGCCCTATGCAAATCCGCAGTAAGTATGTCACTCTCTTTCTATACAGCATAGCTATCGTACTACTGACAAATATCAAATCCGTCTACTTCTTGTCGGAGATGGCCACCACACCAGGCAACTCCTTACCCTCCAACAACTCCAAGGAAGCACCGCCACCGGTGGAAACGTGGGACAACTTCTCGACCACGCCAAACTTCTTGGCCACTGTGGCAGTGTCGCCACCGCCGATGATGACGGTGTTGCCGGCCTCCGCGGACTTCACCGCAGCGTCCAACAAAGACTTGGTGCCCTCAGCGAACTTCTCAAACTCAAACACACCTGGGGGACCGTTCCACACAATGGTCTTGGCCTTGGCCACGGCGTCCGCGAAAAGCTTTCTGGACTTTGGACCGGCGTCAAGACCCATCCAGCCCTCAGGAATACCCTCCTCCTGGCTGGCAACACCGGTCTTGGCGTCCTTGTTGAAGTCGTCCGCAGTGACGAAATCAACAGGAAGCACAATCTCGACGTTGTTCTTCTTGGCCTTGGCAATCAAGTTCTCGACGTTCTTGGAGCCGGCCTCGTCGAAGAGAGAGTTACCAATGGGCATGTTGTCCAAGACCTTCTTGAAGGTGAAGGCCATACCGCCACCGACAATCAAAATGTCGACCTTGTCCAACAAGTTGTCGATCAATTGGATCTTGTCCGAGACCTTGGCACCGCCCAAGATGGCCAAGAAAGGTCTGGTAGGGTTCTCCAAAGCCTTGGCAAAGTACTCCAATTCCTTGGCCATCAAGAAGCCAGACGCCTTTTGTGGCAAGTCGAGACCCACCATGGACGAGTGCGCTCTGTGCGCAGTGCCAAACGCGTCGTTGACGTAGACGTCGGCCAACGCAGTCAAGCCCTTTCTGAACTTCTGCACGTCCTCGGCAGAGGCCTTGACCTTGTTGCCGTCGACCTTCTTGGAGCCCTCCTCCTCGATGTGGAAACGCAAGTTCTCCAACAAAAAGACCTCGCCAGCAGACGCGCCGTTGACGGCCTTCTCGACGTCAGCTCCGACACAGTCGTTCAAAAAGGTGACCTTTTGGCCGGCCAACAAGGATTGCAATTCCTTGGCTACAGGGGCCAAAGAGTACTTCTCGACTCTCTCGCCGTTGGGTCTGCCCAAGTGGGAGGCCAAAACAACCGCCTTGGGCTTCTGCTCCAACACGTACTTGATAGTGGGCAACGCAGCAACGATTCTCTGGTTGTTGGTGATGGTGGTGCCGTCGAGAGGCACGTTGAAGTCGACTCTGATGAAGACCCGCTTGTTGGCGAGCTCCAAGTCCTTCACAGACAATTTATTAGACAAAGACATGATGTGTTTTATTCGGCGAAGCAAAGATATCAGCTAATAACGTGGAAATACTGGGGCGCCCGCAGGTGCGCACCCGTGGTTTATATAGGTGCTCGGAGTTTCTACCTCGGCGGACCTTCCTCCGGTCTGGAGTCGCACCACTCTGTATAACCAGTGCACGCTTGCTGCGGCTATGTCGTAAGAAAACAGGGCCAAGGAGGGGTGTTTTTTTCTGGAGATTTCGGAGATATCTAAGATTAGTGTGGATTATTTGCATTTGCTTTTTACCTACTGTTTTTTCCAAGTACTTCGGGAGTTTGGTGTATCCTTATTCTGTAATGCCACGCGTGGTCTCGTGATCGCAAATTAATGTCGGGTTGCGTCCCATTTTAGATCTCAGCAATTTTGCTTTCTAAAATCAGAAACGTACGAAAAAACTTCAGATTTCATCAATATCGTCTACGAGACTTCAAATAATACCACACAGGCATCAATCACAACGTCCTCCTCATTCTTACACTTCTATTGCCTTGTTCCCCCACATCCACCTGCCTTGTGCGAAAAGCCCCGGGTCCTTTCCGCGGTCGTCCGGATAAGCGCATGCCATGGGCGAGAGCAGGTTCGCTCATGCAACTACAGGATTTATTCGCTTTCGCCAACACACGATGTCGAAGGAAAAATAACATAAGATCTGTGTTTTTTCATGAATCGGTGCCATTGACCCCAACCAATATTACTTTTGCCAAGCCCTTTACAATGCCTTAGCTCGCCTTACCTGGAACACCCACGAACGATCTCGAATCTTCTGGAAGGTCCTGTATACCAGCCCATCGCCATTCGTGCCCTTGATATAGAGCCACCCGTCTTCTACGAAAAGCCAGAATTTATTAGGAAATCAGAAATGGAGAAATTGCTACAATGGTCCATAGCCCAGCAAACGGGCGACAAAGACGCCATGGACAAAGTGGGCCAGCCAGACGCCAAGATGTTGCTGCAACTTTTTGGAGGCCCCGATGAGCCCACGCTCATGAAACAGTCCATGATGGTGGTTGCAAATCCAGAGGCCGCCGACGAGGACAAGGAGGTGGCGTTGGAGAACTTCGAGATGCTTATCGAGAATCTCGACAACGCAAACAACATAGAAAACATGAAACTCTGGCCAGCCGTCATCGACCAGTTGTACAGTGATAATCAGACGTTCCAAGTTTTGTCAGCTTCGATCGTCGCCATTGCCACGCAAAATAACCCACTCAGTCAGGACGCGTTTGCCAAGCAGGAAAGAGGTCTCAGCAAACTCATAGAACTCGCGTCCAGCTCGGCCACGCCCAAAGAGTTGCACTTGAAATCGACCTTTGCCTTGGCCAGCGTGATAAGAAACAACGAGAACGCAGCATCCAAGTTTATCGACTTGAACGGATTGGCGTGTCTCAGCTTGGACAATAGCCTCAACGACCACAAGTCGCTACTCAGAAAGCTCTCCTTGGTTTCCGCAGTGTTATCGACTGGTTCGGGTGCACAGAGATCGGACCAAATTAGGGAGCTCGATTTGACCAAAAGGCTCTTTCAAATATTAAGCCCCGAGAGCCAACACTCTTGCATCGACAGAACCCTCAACATTATTGCCCAACTCAAGAGCCACGGGTTTGAGTTCACGGACTCCGAACTTGCTCAATTAAGACAGAAAGTTAGTGCTCTTCATCCGTTAGCGGACCAGCTCTCGCAGGAGGACTTGGATGCGGTAAAGGCGATTACCGCAGGAAACTAGTATAGAAAATTTGTACAAATACACCTTTGAAAATGTGACCTATTCGTAGAAACTAGTCGGTGATTACGGCATTTGGATCCCGGGATGTGAACACATTCCTCATGGCTTTGCTCACTGACGGAGGCACAATACTTTTGCCATTGACAGCACCAAGATCGGGGTGCCCAAGAAGTCTTCGGTACAAGCTCAAGGGAGATGGGTGGTACTGGTAGAGGCTCTCAGCTCTAGGTGCAGTCATCAAGTTGAACTTCTTGACCATCTCGAGAAAAGTGCCTTTGGCGTCCGCACCCAGCCGCGAAGTGCCAATATTGGCAAATTCGGAATTTCGCTCGTACTTGTCGTACATAGAGCTTCCGATAGTGTAGGTAAAAGAGTGAAGCCAGTCGATACTCTCGTCGACCGATTTGGTGGCAAAGATGTTGACCCCTAGCCGGACCTCGCTTTCAATGAGGAGTCGCAGCGCTTCCTTCGCGGAGATCGTGGTTTCCTCACTCGAGCTTAAAGACAGCTGTGTGCGATGTAGTTGCTGAAGCGTTCTCGCTCGATACTGCTTGTCTTCCTTGCTCTGCAATTTTCGCAAGTAGTCGCTGAAGCCCACCACCATGATGAGCACAAAGTGGTCCTTGAGCGGGTCCTCCACACGGGCCTTTCTCTTAGCCTTTTCTATGTCTTCTTCTATGACGCCTTCTTTGAGCTTCTGCACCAATTCCTCAGCGTCGTAAAATAGTAGCAACACTTTCTCGCTCACCTCCGTTAACTCGCACGGCTCGAAGATGTCTTCCTCCTTGTTGTACTTGGCTGTTACTCTCCGTTTCCACGTTATTAGAGGAAGTGCAAGATACGAGCTACGCACCTTCGGGAGAACAAAGACACTTTTGAAATAGTCGGTCTCGATTCGCTTCTGAAGACAGAGCGAGATTTCAATCACCATTTCGCTCATGATATCCTGCTTTTTGCGCACGACTTTATTTGCGTTTCTCCAGGCTTTAGTCGCACGCTCGTTGACCTCTGTATCTTTCGTTGCTTTTGATTTTCTAGCTTTTTTTGGTGGCGGGGCCTGTGGGGGTGAGCTGCTCTCAATAGGGTCGGATGTCATGCACAGACGATGGTTTGTACGTGCCAACTTTACGCCCTTGATCGAGGTCGCAGTGGTAGACGGTGCCTCTTTTGGGATTGCAATCTCCTCTTCGAAAATGCTGAGAATGGAAGGCACAGCCTCGGAGCCTTCCTTATACAGAGACTCAAAACCGAGATCAAATCGTGACACGGCTGTGATGGGAGAAGACGGTAGAGGCTTTGTCAGGGGGTTTCGAACGCCATCTGCCGCACCACTTACTTTCCTTTTCGGCGTAAGCGGTATACTAACATTGAATGACTCGTCGACGGAACTCATCCAGTTCTCCAAGTCCAAGAGGTTTTCTGGCTGGGTCTGGCCCAGCGAATAGACGTGCAGACTCCGGGACACAGGCTCTATATTTACAGGCTCTGTGGGGTTTACAGGCACTATAGGACTTTCAGGCACTGTGAACTGTTTGGGTTGTTCACGCTGTTCACGCTCATTAGCCGCCATAAAGTCTTCTAGGTCTACCTCATCTGTCAAACTGTATGGTCAGTACATGGTTCGATACGCAATAATGGAGAGTATCTACGTACACGATAATCTCTTCGTTTTGCGAGCGCAGCACAGGCGCGTGGCCCGACTCACTGGACTCACTCAGAAGACTGATGACATCCATGGCTGCTTTCCATCAAGCGGTTTAATGGTATCAATAATGCGCACACAGTATGAATACGCCTGGTGCATAACGTGTCGCGCTCCACTCAAATGGCAACAATGCCAAATGCCATGCGAAGTGAAAATATACTGGTCAGAGTTCAGTTTTTCATTCTTAATATAGGGACTGAATATTTGGATCCCTCTCTTTAATACTTAAGAATCCCACGAATAGCCCTCTTTGTTTACACCTCTGTCTGTTTTGGCACCCAGACCCGTGCCTCCAGCATCGAGTATTGATGTGAGGCTCAGGCGCACCATACTCTTGGTTCACAAGTTACGACCACTATACATTATACACCATGGTGGGCAACCGGCACCGTGCAGTTAGCATGGCCTTTTCTGGCAACATGACGGACGACGACATGCAAAAGAGCCTCAAGTCGTTGGCCGATCTTAAGTCCGTATTCAAGGACATCCGATATGACTGGCCTCAGTTAGTGCAAGGCGAGGTGACGCCCATTGAATTGGCGATTTCGTTTTTGGACGACACGTCTGTGGGATTGGCACACCGGAAAAACGAGTTTGACGAGCTTTGCGAGGTCACGGGCGAGAGCCTAAAAACGGCCGTGGTGGAGAATCACGAGACTTTCAACAATAGTATTGGGCTGTACCACCAGCTCATATCCATAGCCAAGGACTCCCAGCAGGACTCTAAGGTCATTAAGGACCTTATCGAGAAAAGCACCAGGGACATGAAGGACCGATCTACGTTTTTGAAGGACTTGGACCAGAGCTCGACGAAGTACGCAGAAATGATCGAAATCTTGGATGCCATGGAGTACTTGCGCGACATCCCCAGCCAGATCGACCAGCTTATTGCTGAAAAAAAGATCCACGAGGTTTACGATGTTATCGCAGACGGCTATAAAACTGCCTCTTCCTACAACTTGTGGTCGTTATCATCAATGAACGCCACGCAAAACTACCTCGAGGTGCAGTCCAACAACCTCTACGATATGATCGTGGACGAGCTCCTGAACGAAATCTACCTAAAAGCCACACTGAGTACACGGGAGTCGTGGAACAACATGATCCACTCCAACAGCCCCCAAATCACCTCGTTCCTCACGCTCATCAACAATCTGACCACACTCGAGCTGTACATCTACAACTCCGCAAATTTGGACATCAACGAGATTGCGGCGTCTTTGACGGAAAATACCCAGAAATTCCTCGAATTTCAACTCCCCTCGTTGCACCAACATTACTCGAACTCTAAAAGCTCCAAGACTAACTACTCGCTTCTTCTAGAGTCGAATCTGAACCCGTCTACTGCATCCTACTTCTACATCTACATGTTGCTTTCCACTGCGTCCAAGCTCAACAAGCTACAGTCGGTGACCGAGATTCTCTTGAACTCCTTACAACTGGAGATGCAATCAATGATAAACCAGATCACAGAGGAGTGCAAGCTGCTGAACATACACAGACTTGCGAGGTTGGAGAAAGCAAGGGCTTTGGAGCACAACAGCTCACAAGATACCATCAGTGGGCAAAGTCTCTACGACTCGTCGGTGCATATACTCCAGGAGTACTTCGGGTCATTTTTCCTCAAATGCTTGATCGTTTTGCTGAAACACAAGATCACGTGCGAAGTCGTCAAGCGAATCCGCTCCACCGACGAAATTGCCGGATACTTGAAAAGAGGCCTGGTGGTGGACGCGGCACAGCGCCAGTACGACTTTCACACAGTCTGGACAATCATGAGCAAAGAAATAAGCGCTTTGATTACGAGCTACATCCAAGAAGATAGACTGGAGTCTGTCTCTGTCAGATCAGATATCGTGCCTAGCCAGATACACCAGGTTTTGACCAAAAAGCAGTTGTTCAAATTGGAAGATGCAGCTGGCTCCAACTCCAATGAATCATCGGAGGAGTTGAAGGAAGTCCTCGACGAAATGTTCCCGGGGTTCCTGGTCAGCTCTCGAAAATCACAAGTAAACCAGCGGGCCAACAATTCCCCTTACATCACCACCGAGAGATTCAGCACAATGATCGACGTGTTGGTTCCTAAGAATGTCTTCAACATGAGGATCATCCTGGAGTTCTTCCTCATCTTCATTGCTGGTGCAAACAGTCTTTTCGTCGACTTTGAAAAGAATGGGGGCCTAGGCACCCCACCATTCCAATTCTTCCACGATCTCATGCAAAACTCGTTCTTGGTGCGTGTCAGAGAACAACTCAACTATGCAGTCGATGGCTACATGACAAGCGACGTTGGGGTGGAGTTGAGAAAAAGCAGCAACAAGGCAACTGTCCGCTTCAACCAAAACACAATAAATTTGAGCGAGCAGGACCTTGCTTTTCAGTCATCGAAGTCTAAAATATCGAAAGCCCCTCAAGTGTACATGAACGCGGTGCAGTTTGAACGGATATTGAGCAATGCCTGTTTCACCTTGAATACTTCATTCAACTATCGGAAGGACATCTGCGACTTGATTCTCAGCATGTTGAAGGACTTCGCTTCCTTCTACAATGACTACTACCAAGAGCTCCTTGTCACCGGTGGATCCCATGACATCACGGAAATAAATCTTGGCATTCAGGGAGAAAGGACACAACGGGTTCTGAAGCTTAACAAATGGTTGGGTGCTCATGTCATGACAAACCTCTCGCAAGAGTTGTTGGTGAAGCAAGAGAACCAGGAGGAAGTAACATCATTGATCGCCAAAGAGTGCGATTTGATGTTTTTCGAGTCAGAATCCGGGCCGCGGGCGTTGGAAGTATCCAAAGATGACATTATGGACGACGAGTCCTTCCATCATGTTTGCATTCTTCTGAAGACGGCCTCGTGGATATTGACGTGGCTCCCTTCTATGCGAAAGCTATCAAACATCAACACCGTCAATGGAGGCGAGGCAGATATCATCAAATTGAGGCAAGACTACACGATCTTGGAAAACGGACGTGCTCCAACTTCCAAGACAGAAAGGCCACATCACGTGTACTTGACTCTCGATCTGAAGACGATTCCAATTTTTGACGAAGTGATCAGGACGTTCGAGAACATCAGAACCCACTCCTTGATTGCCTTGCGCTACGATTTGAGGTTGAAGACAATGCACCACATAAGCCAATCCTTTGGTGACAACTTCGTCTTGACTACGGAACCGGCTGACTCGGATCCATTTATCAGCCTGTTCAACCGAGAAGTATATTTCATCGGAACAAAGGTTGGCGATATCTTGAACTTGCAAGAACGGAACTTCATCTTCTCGGGTCTTCCCTCGCATATCAGCCGAGCATTCATCAAAGGCAGTGAGCTTGTGTCCGTCATCAATCGCAATGGTATAAAAAGGATTATCTTGAACATATTCACGACGCAGCAAATGCTTCGAAGTGTAATGAACAAGGAAGATAAGGTCGATCTCAGCGATTCGTCGAGGTACTTCGAAATGTTCACTTTCAGCGAACATAACTTGTTGCAAAAGATGGCCCAGGAACGTTTGCCCTATACGAAGCATGATATTTTGAACTTGTTGCGGTTGATCTACAGCGAGAAGCTAAAGAGTGGAAACGCCACTTCTTTCAACAAGTCAAGATACAATGAGCTTCTGAAGAAGGTGAATGAGATATTTGAATAGTGCTACTTGCCTGGTGCTTATTTTCGAAATGAAACCTTTATCTATTTATGTATTACGAGAAATAAATGAACCTGTGCACTATCGTGATTAGTGGTGCCCCTGGAAATTGTTGCCTCCTGGGCGGACGTTGATTTTATCGCTCAATCTCTCGAAGAAAAAGCGACCGAACGCCATTCCGAGCACAACTGCAAAGAAGTAGACCAAACTGAACGTCATGGCCACCAACATCATTGCGTATCCAAAAAGCTCGGACAAAAAGCAAAGACCGAATCTGATGACATCTCTGCTGAGAACCGTGAAGAGAGACAACTGTTGGTGGGAGTTTCCAGAAGTGACACCCTCCACAGCGTCCGACACTTTATCGTTTTCTTCGTCACAGGCACACTCTTCGATGATCGTTGTGGCCCCAGAAACTTGGTAGTTAGGGTTGTTCCAAACCTTCAGCTCGAGGTAGTTCTTGGCAAACTCAAAGCCTTTGGTGAGGAAAGACGCGACAAAAAACAACAAAAAGATGCCGAAAGCTTGTCCCCCATTGGACGCTGAGAGCCCTTTGAAAAGGACAGGATAATCTCTGTAAGCTGAAGTCAAATACATGTTCATCGACATCATGTCCATGGAATGGGAGTGGCTAGACATGTCCATACCGGTGGACGTAGACATTGGCATGCCAGTCATAGAGGACATTACTGACAGAGCAGTCGCGGAGGCCGTGCCCATATCCATAGATGCCATGTTCATTTTCGAAAAATGGTTAGTTCAGTCTCGGGAATGTGATACACTAAGCCACCAATTTACCAGTAAGGACGGGAAAAGCAGGTTTTAAATAGCATGTGAGCAAATTGAGCATTTGTAGAGACGCAACCAGCGAGCATTTTAAATTCCCAAAATAGTAGATCTAAACGCTCAGGCGTGCACACAGTGGGTGCCCTCTCGGGCCTGAGTTCGTATTGCGCGGTGCCATGAAACCCATTGGCTGCGACAATGAGATAGTGGGTACCACATGAAAACGGAAGCACTGGCCAAGAACAATAAAGAAACACATTCTGTTTGGGCAAGTCGTGCATGACAAAATATCACGAATAGGGCAGGCCCTTGCCCTCCTGGTCATTCTTATGTATCATTTCCATCCGCTGTAGTTCGTAGCACTTCGCCGCGAGATCTGACGTGAGGATGTGTTCCTCCAACCAAGTGTTGGCCACAAACCGCTGGCCACACGCGTTGCACTGTCCCGAAACGTGGAGTTTTTCTGTCAAGTTCGGCTGCAACTTCGCCGCGGGGTCGTCGAACTTGAAGTGCACATTTAGGAGGTGCTTCTTGTAGTCGTAGGGGCGATTGAACTTTCGGGACTTGTGTTTGCAGTAGCCTGGCGGGAACAAGCACTGAAATCTGCCTGCCTCGTCGTGGATGCGCATGTGGCGGCTGAAGTCCCGAACAATGAACTTGTCACACACCGAGCACACAATGCCCTTAACGCCTTTGCGCTTTTTCGCCGCCGCTTTCTTGTCTACCGATCCCACCTGGTCCGTGTCGGAAGTTTCGAGTGCCTGACCTGCGAACTGGGAATCTGAGAGCGACTCTGCGTCCAAGGATGCACCGGATTTGGCTTCCATTTCCGTGTACGGTTTGGGTTCTTCGTACTTCTTAGGCTGCTCATAGGGTTTGGGTTCCTCATACGGTTTGGGCTCCTCGTACGGGTATTCCTGGTATGGGGCCTGGTGATGGTCTACGTACCTTTGTCCCACGGTCTGTCCCTGAGATAGTGGTATATCGTGGTAGTCGTGCTTATCATGGCCCTGATGTGGTAGGTGGTTTTCGAACTCGTGTGCGTGCTCTGTTTCCTGGTTGAAGTTGGTTTCTCCGTGGTGCGCCTGTACACGATTGTAGCCATCGTCGTGGGGCTGTTCGTAGGAGTGGCCGGAAAACGGGTGGTCGTAGGTTTCCCCATTGTACTTGGGGTCATACTTGTGGTCATGGTGGTTGTTGTACTTGTGATGGTTAAAATCGTCTGGGTGTTCCTGACCGTGCTCTAGATGCAGCTGGTGTCCATAGTGCTCATGGTGCAGAGTCTGGCGAGATTGGTGAGTATTGTGAGTATGGTGACGTTGGTGATTTTGGTGTTCATCATAGCCCGCGAAGTCGTGCTCATTGTACCCGGAAATCGGAGTGAAATGGGCCTCCACCTTCGTGTTCTCTTCCTTCGTGTTCTCGCTGTTGCAGTTGCCATAATGGCTCTTGTCAAAGGGGTGCCCATACTCCTCCACCTGGAAATTAAGATAGCTGTCGATGTCGCTGTTGTTGCCGCTGGTGCCGGACTGGCCCACGGGGTCGTGCACTTTTGATGTTACGTTTAAGTAGCCGCCCGGAAACACGTCGTTTTCCAAGGTAGCGGAGCTTTCTTTCTGGTCAAACTGGCCGAAGTATCCGAGATCCTCGGAGTGCGGAGGGAACATTAGAGGTGTCACGTTGTCGTGTGCCTGTCCCGCATCGCCGCCACTGCTCTGCGGGAGGTAGATGTCCGATTCGTAGAACTCCATCTTATCGTAGGACGAACCATGGTTCGGGTCTGAAAGAGGACCCGTAAACGCCCGGTGCTGGTGCTGCACTTTGTGCAAGCGCGAGTGGGACGGCAGGAGGTCGTCTAGCTTGAGGAAAAACCCAGGCTTTTTGCTGGGTTTCTTCGCGGCCTTGGCCTTCTGCTTGTAGAGATCTGGCTTTTTGGGCGAGTGTTCCACACCCAGGTCGTGCTCGGACCTCGCAAACAACGAGCCCGTCACGTGAGAGTCGTTTTCTTCCATGTATGACTGCGACAAGTTCGAGCGATGTCGTATTCTGTGGCTGGAGTACCGCCGCATGGGGCGGCCACTTTGGAGAGGCTGTGCGCTACTTAGCTGCGGGGGATCTTTGTGAGAATGGGTGTTTTTTTGCTCGTTGCTAGTTCCCAGTGTTTCGCTGGCGTCCGCAGACCAGCTGAAATAGTCCTCGCCCTCGTAGGCGACGGCGGGTGCAGAAATGGCACCCTGGAAGAACTGCTGGTGGTGAGGACGTTGACGGTGCGTGGGGAACTGGAGGGCCTCGTTTCCCGGTAGATTTTTGTCGGGGTAGTCCGGGGTGTCTGGCGCCCGAAAGCTCCGGCCGTGGTCTGTATGTTGGGCGTCATACATTTTGCGCTAAGTCTAAGTTGCGTGTTGGAAGGTTTATCTAAGGTATGGAAGCAAGGCGACAGACAGGGCCTGGGTTAATCTCTGGCCTATGTGCACGACCATCGCCAGAACGGTGAATGGAGTATGAGAAACAGCAACCGAGACCCTTGCTGGTCAGGGCCCGGAATGCGTGCTGGTTTTCATGCTGTGTTTTTTTGGGGTTGAGTATGCAGATTATGAGGGGTTTCTGGGATCACTATATGGCCATGGATCGTGGTATAGTCCTGGAAATCACATGAGTGCGCCTCTAGCCTAACGGCAGTGGGAAATAAGCTTTATGCGGAAAGCTCCGAGACTCAGTGCGGTGGGCCATACGTTATCGCTACGACGGTATGAGTTTTTGTTTACATTCCGGATTTCCACCTGGAGATCTCAAAAAAGGCCATAATATAGTTCCTAGTCAATTCTTCGAAAGAATGAAATCAATGGGTTGGCAGTACGCACCGAAACCCAGTAGTAGCCACCTCGCATAAGCGAGCTGAGAGCAACGCGGGAAGTAGCATTTTTCACCCCCCTCAGTATTTTCGCTAAATAACAAGACCCCCCAGAATCTTCTCTCGTTCCAATAATCCCAGCCTCGAAAAAACTCAAAATCCTCTCCGTCACCTGGAACCGTCGCTGTAACCTGCCCTCCACGCCACGCCACCGTTCGCAACCGTTGTAGGAGGTACGGGTGTAAGAGGCCGATGAGATTCCACAGGCCTGGCTTGCAATTCAAACTCACCAACTCATGTTGCAGCAGAAACGGCTTTCCACGGGCCTCACGGCCACCCAGAAAGTGTTTGTCAGATCGCGCAACGGCGGGTGCACGAAGATCGTCCGCGAGCACTACCTCCGCTCCGACATCCCGTGCTACTCCAAGCTCTGCAGCAAGTGCATCTCCACTGTCAAGCCCGATGCCCAGGGAAACCTCCCCGAATTTGTGTTGCTGGACCTGCCGCACGAGCTCAAGGCCGGTGGCAAGCACTATGTCGTTTTGGATACGAACGTGATTTTGCATGCGATTGATTTGTTGGAACACATCGACTGTTTCTACGATGTCGTGGTTCCGCAGGTGGTTCTTGAGGAGGTGAAGAACAGATCGTTCCCGATCTACCAGCGCGTGCGCTCGCTCGTCAAGGCCGCAGACAAGCGCTTTGTGGTTTTCCACAACGAGTTCCACGAGGAGACGTTTGTGCACAGGCAGAAGAACGAGTCTATAAACGACCGGAATGACCGCGCCATTCGCAAGTGTGCCGCGTGGTACAGACAGCACTTGAACAACGACAACTCGAAAACGCCCATAAACGTCATTTTGGTCTGCAACGACAGGGATAACAGGGACAAGGCGCGCCAGGACGGCACGGACGCACGGACTCTCGTTGAATATGTGGAGAGTTTGGCCAACGGCGACCAGCTCAAGGACTTGATCCCCAACGAGCACGAGTCGTTCGACAAAAACACCGCTGAGATCTCGTTTCCCGAGTACTACACGAACTCCAGAACCATGGCCGGTATTAAGAACGGCACCTTGTACCAGGGTATGTTGAACATCTCCACGTACAACTTCTTGGAAGGCACGGTGCTGACGCCCGCATTCAAGAAGCCGCTCTTGATTGTGGGCACGAAAAACTTGAACAGAGCGTTCAACAGCGACTCGGTCATTGTGGAGTTGCTTCCGAGGGATAAGTGGAGAGAACCTTCGTCGACTATTATCGAGGAAGGAGCCATTGGCGCCAACGACAACGCAGACGAGGAAACACAGGAAAACATCATCTCGGATAAAGAGCGCCGTATGTTGGCCGCGGAGGCCGTGAGGGCCAGTGCTGCATCCGAGGAAAAACGCTTGCAGCCCACGGCCCGTGTGGTCAGTATTGTGAGAAGGTCCTGGCGGTACTATGTGGGCCAGGTGGCGCCCTCCTCCGTATCGGTGGAGGAAGATACGGGCAACTCGTCGAAAACGTGCTTTGTCATTTTGATGGACAAAGTGTTGCCCAAAATCAGAATCAAGACCAGACGGGCCAAGGAGCTCTTGGGACAAAGAATCGTGGTTACAGTAGATTCGTGGCCCTCGAACTCCAAGTACCCGCAGGGCCATTTTGTGCGCAGCCTCGGCCCGATCGAGGGCGTGGAGGCCGAAAGAGAAGCGTTGCTTTTGGAGCACGACGTCGAGTACAGACCGTTTTCCAAGGCCGTGTTGGACTGCCTCCCTAAAGAAGGCGACAACTGGGTCGTGCCCGAAAACTTGGACAACGGCGACGAGCAGTTGAAAAAAAGAGTGGACTTGCGCGACAAGCTCGTGTGCTCCATTGACCCCGTGGGAGCGCAGGATATTGACGATGCGTTGCATGCAAAAAAGTTGGACAACGGCCATTTCGAGGTGGGGGTGCACATTGCAGATGTCACGCATTTCGTCAAGGCCAACACGGCCTTGGACCACGAGGGCGCGTCCAGAGGAACCTCTGTCTATTTGGTGGACAAGAGAATCGACATGTTGCCCATGCTTTTGGGTACCAACTTGTGTTCGTTGAAGCCGTACGTGGACAGATTCGCGTTTTCCGTGATCTGGGAGCTCGACGAGAACGCGGACATTGTCGACGTCCGTTTCATGAAATCGATCATCAAGTCTAGAGAGGCATTCTCATATGAACAGGCACAATTGCGCGTGGACGACCCGAACCAGAACGACGACTTGACGAAATCGGTGCGCATTTTGTTGCAGCTCTCGAAAAAGTTGAAGCAGAAGCGGTTGGACGCCGGTGCGTTGAACCTTTCTTCGCCAGAGGTCAAGGTGCACATGGACAGTGAAACGTCTGACCCCGGAGAGGTGGAAATCAAGAAGTTGTTGGAGACCAACTCGCTCGTGGAGGAGTTCATGTTGCTCGCCAACATCTCCGTGGCCCGCAAGATCTACGACGCTTACCCGCAAACGGCGATGTTGAGACGGCACGCGGCGCCTCCAGCGACGAATTTCGAGGCGCTCAACGAGATCTTGCGTGTGAGAAAACCGGGCATGTCCATTTCCTTGGAGTCGTCACGTGCACTTGCCGACTCTCTCGACCGGTGTGTGGACGAGAAGGATCCGTATTTCAACACCCTCATCCGTATCATGTCCACCAGGTGCATGATGGCCGCGGAGTACTTCTCGTCTGGCGCGTACGGCTACCCTGATTTCCGACACTACGGTTTGGCCGTGGATATCTACACGCACTTCACCTCCCCCATCAGAAGATACTGTGACGTTGTTGCCCACAGACAGCTCGCAGGTGCAATTGGCTACGAGACCTTGGACTTGAGCCACCGCGACAAGAACAAGATGGAGTTGATTACCCGCAACATCAACAGGAGACACCGCAACGCGCAGTTTGCGGGCAGATCCAGTATCGAGTACTACGTGGGACAGGTTATGAGAAGCAACGAGTCGTCACAGGAGGGCTACGTGATCAAGTGCTTCAACAACGGTATCGTGGTGCTCGTGCCCAAGTTCGGTGTGGAGGGCTTGATCAAGCTAGAGATGTTGGGCGACGTCAACTCGGCCGAGTACGACGAGGACAGGTATGAATTGAAGTTTGTGGATACGAAGGGGAACAAGAGAGTGGTGGGTGTCTTTGATAAACTACAGGTGGAGGTGACGTCGGTGAAGGACGAGGTCAGTGGCAAGAGAAAGGCGCAGTTGCTTCTCGCGTAGTGGAAGTAGTGATAGAATGTAGGAAATAGAGCAGTATTCGAGAAACATTGAAAGAGCAGCGAGAGAAGTAGGTAGATTGGGTTGGTCTGAAGGCGATTCTTTAGCAATACATATAAGTTCGATTCAGGTGACTTATGATTAGATAAAAATGAAAGATCGAAAAAGTTAAATGTATAACGTCATTCGGAGGTCATCCTTAGCCCTCTGTGACAATGGCCAAAGACGGTAAATAACTCTATCTGCACCAAAGTTACGTAATCTACATATTTTAAACATTTGACTTTTGTGTTTACGTCTTTCTCAGCATGCCCTTCTATATAGTGCACAGGTGCTGTTTTCTAGTGTCTCAGTGTCGTTCCACAGTGTACTCATGGACGGGGCCCACTACGAAATGTGCTTCACGATCTGCTCGATGGTCACGAGCTTGATGCCGAACTTTTCGCAGAACGCCTCACAGTCGCCCAATCTCATCATCAACCCGTCCTCGTCCCTCACCAACTCGCAGATAACAGCAGCAGGAGCCAACCCTGCCAATTCACATAACTGTACACTGGCCTCGGTATGTCCTCTTCTGGCCTTGAGGAGACCAGGCACGGCCCGCAAGGGCAAAATGTGGCCGGGTCTGATGAAGTCGTCCGGTTTGCTGGACGACGCAGCCAACAGTCTGGCAGTCAAGGCTCTGTCGTGTGCAGAGATCCCGGTGGTGGTGCCGTTAGCAAAATCGCACGTGACCGTGTAGGCGGTGCCGTGTCTGTCGGTTCTGTCCTTCAACATTGGCTGTAAATCGAGCTGGTCGGCCTTTTCTGTGGAAAGAGGGCAGCACACATAGCCAGACGAGTAGCGCACAAGGAACGCCATCTGCTCCTGGGTGATATTTTCGGCGGCGATGATCAAGTCACCTTCGTTTTCACGTGACTCGTCGTCCATGACCACGAGGAAGTCGCCGTTTTTGAATGCTTCTATGGCCTCCGGCACTGAGCAGAAAGTCATGGCGTGATTTTGGTGGGGAAGTGAAAATGGAAAGGATAGACTGGTACTAGAGTATTTCTAGATAGTTGCTGGATTAATGCAGATTCTTGTTGGATTGCAGATTAATTTCCAGACAAAAAAGGCACGAAGATGGGGCTTATGTAGATCGTGGAGATACTTGTAGAGGCCGGATGCAAGTCTCTTTAACGCTCGGCATTTGCAGCGGCGAAAGTCCCGAATGGTGCGCCGACAAATGCATGAGTAAGGATGAGTAAGAGCACGTCGCTATGAGTAAGCGAGAAGGGCCCAAACTTTTTCTTCGTTCTCGACAAGAATAGATGAGGAAACACGTTATGGCTTGTGTAATACATTTATTCCTCGTTTTTCATTTTTTTTTTTTTCATGAATTGGATATTGTAGTGTTGTAACAAATGCTCTATGGAGCCACTCGTTTCTACGGCCCGTTTATAAGCACCTCGGCCGAGTGAGCAGAGTGCGCAACGCACGTTTTACGGTGCCTCGCGTGCTTCTTAGTGCTACTAGATCTGATCTGCACAAGTATTCCGTAATTATCTTTCTTCACATGGAAACGACAAAGACGGCTTCTGCCTCGTACGGCGCGGACAGCTTCGAGTTCCAACGCATCTCCTTCTCCGATAAACTCATACTCAACGTCTTGGTGAACGGTGCCATGGACACCACTTTCGACATTCCTCTACTTACACTGTCCACCGTCAACAGAAGCATAGACAACGAGGAAAGCCTAGGGCCCGAGCCCGTAGTGCTCATGGGAGACCCGAACAATTTGAAATTGCAGGTGATAGCGAGCCAGATCGGAAAAGTCGTTTCACAGCTGAAGGACCCCAGAAACGTGATTTTGAGCATAGCCTCGAGGTGGTTTGGGAAAGACGAGGCCGCCGAGGGCGATTTCGAGAAACTCATGTTTATTCTACAGAACATCAAAAACTTGCTTGGCTAAAGCTCTTTCTATTAATTGGGTGTCCTATTGTCGACCACTCTCGTTCTCTATTTCTTGGATTTCTTCACCCGTTCCTTGACCGGCACCTTTCTCTCCTTGGTCCCGCTGGTCAATTTGTGTGGTGTCATGAACGACTCAAGCACATTCTGGTCAACCTTGGCGCGTCTTTCCTGGTATGCGCTCACGTACTCCTGAAGCACCTCAATACACTCTTTCTTCATTTCAGACGACAAAAGCTCGCCTTTTTTGTAGGCCGTGGCCAAGATTTCCAACTTTTCGTCGTCGTGGCTGAAGAAGGAAAGGTACTGGTACGCCACATCGACCTCAATGTTGCCTCCCAATTCTCTGTGCTCCTCCAAAGTGGCTCTGCCTCCAGAAAACGCGTATTTGTTGATTTTCTTCTGGATCTGCTTGGCCGTGTCGTCCATGAAAATGGAGGTGGTGGTGTCCGAGGCAGACATCTTGGTGGACGCACCCTGCAAAGCTGGGAAAAACTTGGCGTGGATCAAGGAGGGTTTGGCGAACTTCAACTTATCGGCCACGTCTCTGCAAACTCTGAAGTAGGGGTCCTGGTCGATGGCACAAGGTATCAAACATGGTGTTTTAGGAGGCAAGCCCAAAACCTCTGGAAACGACGAGGGGAACGCCGTGGCGATCTGCACACTGGCGAAATGCAACTTTCCAATACAGTCCATGTCCTGGAACCCAAAGACAGCCTTGGCCGTGGAGGTGGTGATTTGCCTGGACGTGCGCACGATGTTCTCGTAGAACGCCGGGTTCATGTACTCCAAATCGGAGAAAATAAACGTGTTCTCCGGGTTGAAGCCCACAGCGATGATATCCTTACAGTTTTCCTTGGCAAACTTCTTGACGTCGGCGATGGTCAAGTTCTGCTTGAACAAGAACTTCTCGTCGTCAGTCAACTCGACGATCAAAGGCACGTCGAACACGTCCTGCAACCACTTTGTGAAGATGAACGGGATCATGTGACCCAAGTGCAATGAGTCAGACGAAGGGCCTCTGCCAGTGTACAAGAAAAATGGTTCACCATGCTCGTACAAGTCCAAGATTTTGCCCAAGTCTCTTTCGGAGAAGAACACGCCTCTCTTCAAAAACGGGTGTGGCTCGTGGCCCGTGACCTCGGTGAATCTGGCCAAGGTATCTGGGGTGATCAATCTGGTGCCAAACGTCTCCACGAGTTTGTTATAGTCAATGCCCTGAGAAACACCCTTTTCGTCCACCGCCGCAGCGACTTCCCAGGGGGTAACCTTCTGCTCCTGCGAGGCCTGGTCGATTTTGAGGCTCGAGATATCGACGGGTTCGGTCATTGTGTGGTTTAGTAGTAGTCGCTAATTAGGGCGAGGAAAAACCTGTCAGATTTCGCGCGACCGGGTTGGGCTGGATAGGCAGATTGCAACTAGAGATAGAGACAAAATTCAGCAGGGTTTCTATTTTTCGTAGTTGGGGATCGGAAAACTTGAGACTTTTATTTGTATTCTGGAGGTTTTTCAAAGTGTCGAACTGGAAGTTTTCTGAGTGTTGTGGTGTCGTATTAAGTATACGAGCATGGAATAGAGTGCTGATGGATAGACAGAGGAGCCGCCCCAAAGCATCGTGTGACAACAAAAACATTAAAGTAGATCTTTCATTTGCTGAATAGATCAACCGTTTATCTAATAGCCTACCCTGAATATGTTTACGCCCTCGTAATTGGATGTGCTTTCACTCTGAGACTGGAGAACCACCAGAACACATACGGTCCACACACCCTACGCCTACACGGTCACTGTCGTTGCAGAAGTTTTATTACACGATATATGATGTTATAAAATGAGATTAGAAGTTGAGTTTGGAGAAGAACCACTTGTTCTTACCGGCTTGGTGCTTCTCTTCCAAGGCCTTTCTGACGATCTTCTTGGCCTCCTCCTTTTGCGATGGCTCCTTCAAGGTCTCTGGGGTGACAGCGTTCTTGAAAGACTCGACGTCCAAAGAGTATCTGGTTGGCATCAAGTGGTTGTAGTTGACCAATTTGACGAAAGGCTTGACCTTGGTTCTTCTGGCGAGCTGCTTGGCGCTGTGACCCTTGTTGACCTTCAATGGGGCTCTCTCGACACCAACGACGATGGCGTGAGAGAATGAGTGGGACTTGGTACCGTCGTCGTGAGGTCTCACGACAACGACTTTCTTACCAGCGAAACGACCACGGGTGACGATAGCTAAAACGTTAGTATTTGGAATTGCAGACAGGGGTTTTGACGGCTTTTGGGCTTTTGGTGGGTTCTTTGGTAGGCTTTTTTGATGGGCTTGATGTGTTTTCGGGATGCGTATATGGGGATCTTCAGGCTTTCTTGATGGGTACAATAGGGGCCGAGTAGTGGACTGTTTTCTTCGATCAAAGACGTGGAAATTGGAGACGGATTTCGTGATAACTGGATGGGGTTTCCTCTTCTTTCGATACGGTGGGATATTGGTACTCATAGCAGTACTCATTGGTATCTTGCGGACACTGATTCTCAGCATAGGGTGGGTTTGCAATACGGATAATCATGCTTTGGCTTGTTCTCAACGGGAAGCCGCTCGTCGGGGGTTTCGTATTTCTGAAATTCAAACTGAGGCTACATACCAACTTTACCGGACTTGATGAATTTAACCATTTTAACCTTGTGTAGTGTGTGAAGAGATTGAACCAGCGAGAATTTGAGTAGAGAAAAATTTTGAGAAAGCGAAAATTTCGGCTCCTTGTCTGCAGGGGGTTGTGTGCCTAACTAGTGCTGATGCGCGGTGTGCCGATGCGGCCACAGTGGGGCTATAGTGGTGTGGCCCCTCTTTGGTGCGCGCGTCGTGCCCCTACCACACACGTGACCAAGCGTGACTGTTAGATTGCTCTGGATCTGACAATGTTTTGTGTGGATGCAAAATGAAGCCTCGACTTTCCATATGAATGTTTAGCTAGGTTTTGGTGATGTATTCTTCTCCATATAAGCCGTAAATATGCATATTCGAGACGACCTGTCCACTGTCCATCGTCTCCTAACTGCTCGCCTATTTCCTCTACTACTTTGCGTCTACTATACGTTCCTCAGTCTCAACTCTATTTGCATGCCTTCTAGTTAAGTACGTATCAATGGTGTCTCATTTGATGACTCTAGGTCCATCTGGCGCTTTTGTTTTTTTTTAAATAGATCATATCTGGGGTATTTTGTCCCAAACAACTTACCGCATCACTTCTTGCCTCTGCTTCTGGCCAAGAATTTAGAGTTCATGGATGTGATTTTAGAACCTCCATTGGTTCCCGAGGGTACCATATGACTGGCGTTCACGCCGCTCTTCTCCCGAGAAAAACTGGAGCGCCGATGCTCGGAGCTGCTTCTAACAGGACTGTTCAAAACAGCAAGCTGAGCGGCATGTACAGTCTCATCCCCTTGCTCAAAGGCGAACGGCAACCCATTTGCAGCTAATGTAGGGCTGGTGGGGAGCGATGGGGGCGCTTTTCGTCTCAACTTCACCGTCTCTTTAGCCTTGGCATTGTTCTTGAACATATGATTGTCTCTCGAGTCAGACTTGGGAGAACTGTTTGGCTTCTGTTGCGGTTTCGGAGGCTGTTCTCTTGTTCCTATTGGTGATTCTTGCCTTTTCACAGGCCTTTGACTTGGACTCGCGAAAGCAGGCGAGTCGAGTAGTCTAGGAGATGTCACCGGCGATTCACGAGTGGACTGTTTCTGTTCCGACTCTCTTTCTCTCTCAAATTGGTTCAACTTACTCTTCGCTAGCGCCTCTGTCCACAGGCTTACCTCATATTTCTCAGTCTCGAATACAAAAGTGCTTTTTGAGACAACAATTGCGAATATGCCGGTTGAGGGAATCATCTTCCCGAACCTGCTGCTGGAGTTAGAAACGACCTCCTTGAATTGAACAAATGGAAAATTGAGCCCGATCTCACAGACTAACTTGTAGTCCGTATTATGATCGTCGCGCAGGAAAAGCAAGACCCTTCCAAATGTGCTCACCAAAACAGTGTAGCTTCTGACTTTATCCATAGGATCCACGTGACGACGCTCAGCATGGTCTGAGCTCATGGAACCAGATGATTTGTTAGGCGAATCTGGCTTTTTCTCGTGGGTTGGTAACAACTTCTTGAAGAACGATCTTCCAAGTCTTGCAGAGTTGGCTGCCACGGACGAGCTTTTTTCTTCCTCTTCCTCCGGTATGCTGTCTGACTCGACAGTGATTTCGTCATAATGATAAGTTATTGCATCTTCTTCGCTGAAGGATTTGCCTTTGGTTGAAATCTCCTGTGCTTCTTTCAACCGATTCCCTTGCACCACGTGCGATAGCATGGACCGTGAGCTGTTCCGGCTGGTTATCGATTGTAGCTTATTGGAAAAGCTAAGAGGTGTCTCGTGGATGCAGCCTTTGTTTTTTTTCTCGAAAACCTCGGTGGGCAATCTCCTGACTGTGGCCAGTCCGACGTTTAGCACCCTTTCTGTAGCACGCAAGTATTGTTGCCAAGCGACCTCCACAGCGGTCAGTGGGGTGACCTCCAAGACTTTTGAGGAGTTCCTCCTCGACAGTTCTCTTTCGCTTTTCGAGGAAGCCGTAGAGCTTGCTACCGAGTAACTAGGCATCTTGTTGATCTGCGGTCTCAAAATGTTAGTTCCAGGAATGTACTCAGGCGTCGCAGCGACAGGTGTTCCGCTTTTTCTTGGGGCGGATGGTTTTGGTGTTTTGGCCTTTGCTTCGTTAGCCTCGTCGTCCTTATGCAAAACATACGCGGCAACGCTTGCTGGTGTGAGCTCTTTTGACCCGCTTTTCACAGGTTCGCTACGTTTCAGAGTTCCGTTCAGAGTTCCGTTCAGGGTTCCGTTCTGGGCCTGTGGTTTCTTGATGATTTTCTTTATGACGTTTCGCTTGGAGGGCTGGGTGGTAGGCATTTTCATCATGGACTGCGCAGTCATCTTGTAGGGACTCAACTCCGGAAGATCTCTGTTCCAGATCAGATCAGGGTCGCTAAAATCACACTCGTGGAAGAAGTAGTGGTTTTGTATCTCGTCGATCGTGGCTCTTCTGGAAGGCTGCAACACGAGGATCTTTTTGATCAAGTCTCTGAGGATCAAAGGAAAGCCCGCGCTAAACGCGTACTGCAACTTGGTGATCTTCTGGAAAGTGAGGTACTCGTTTGTGGCCTTGAAGGGCGGCTTGCCCGCAATCATCTGGTACAAAATACACCCAAAGGCCCATAAGTCACCCGGTTTCCCGCAATATTTGCTCTCCAAAAGCTCAGGAGACACATACTCCGCAGTTCCCACGAAAGACTTTGCGCGCACATCGAGCGGATAGTCCTCCTCGGCACCCGTGTCGCCGTTTTTCTTTCTCTCGAGTAATTTGGCTGTACCGAAGTCGGTGATCCGGATGCGACATTTGTCGTCGAGCAAGATGTTTTCCGGTTTGATGTCTCGGTGGATAACTCCGTTTATATGCATGTGGTTGATGGCGTCGAGAATCTGCGCCCCAAGATACCTCGTGCACTCTTCGTTCAAGGTGCCATATTTCTTAATAAGGCCTAAAAGCTCACCATTGGACGCAAAATCAAGCACAAAGTAAAGCGAGTCGCGGTCCTGAAATGTGAAGAACAACGAAATCACGCCCTGCGTTTGGTTGAGCCGGTTGAGAGCGTGCTTTTCGATGTTCACGTATTTGACCTTTTTCTCCTTGATGATGTGCCGCTTGTCGAGAATCTTCACTGCATACTGCACGCCTGTGATTTTGTCCTTGGCCAACACGACCGTCAGGTAGGAGCCCTCCCCCAAGTCCTTGCCGAACTGGAAGTCCTCCACGTTCCTGCGTGTAACCGTATCTCCAGGAGGGGTGGAGCCAGTACTTTCAGCAGCATCTTTTTCCACCCAGCCTCCCTCGCTGAGTTTTTCGTCGTAGTTTTTATAACTACCAAGGCTCTCCTCTGTGCCCAGGGCGAGCGCGTTTCGGGACACCAACGGATCTAGACTGGAGCTGTTTGCAAGCGACGCCTGCGAAACAAACTGGTTTTTGGACTGCGAGGGCGTGTCGTAAAGCACGTGCAACGACGAGTTTGTGGCCTGGTGCTGCCCGTCGTGGACGGTGAAATCAAACGACGAACACGAGAGAGGCGTGCCCGACCCAGAACCAAGTTCGTTGGTCGGTCTATGTAGCAAGATGGCCGGCTCGTTGGTGGTGGAGTCGAGCGAGTGGATCAGTCCGGTTTCGTCATTTTTCCTGGTGTAGTTTTTGTAGATGCCACTGATTTCGTGGGACAAACTGGTCAAGCTGGTGTGACGGGGCGAAACCATGGTCGGGAAATGGGTGGTCAGTTTCGGGCGATGGAACACACGGGACACAGAAACGAAAGCAGTCACTAAAGATACAGGTGTGGCAGAGTTCCGGCGTTTCTGCAGCGATAGGCGGTGTTGGCTTCAGCCCCAGCAAGATATGGGTATGCGTGACAGCGACAACAGAACAACAAGCCGGGCGACGAGTTGGATTCTTTGCGATTTTTAGTCCTCTATTTCCAAAACGGTGTTTTTGGAGATTCTGGCCGGTTTACTAAACGGTCACGGGATTCGGGTGTTTGGTGCTCGGCTTGGCTTACTTGTCTAGAGCGAATGTTGCTGGTGGGCCCTGCTATATGGAGTACAAGGAGGGCCAGAGTCTATTTTGGTGGGCCGCGGCGCGGAGCGTGGCAGGGTGCTAATAAAGCTAATAACCTATAGCGGATAGGAGAAAATGCCCACCAACAAGGTGGCGCAATTTATAAGGAGCGTCAGGAAAGCGCCTGAAACGAGAAACCGGGTTTCACTACAAATCTGCAAATTTCACCCGCGGGCGTGGAAGATCTTGTCTGGTGGACGCACTTTCGGTCCCCCGGCTCAGCTTGCTCTGAGACGTGAGCGCCCCAGACTCCACGCTCCGGGCCCAAACAGGGTATGCACACTACGCATTGCCAGCACTGCCCAAACAAAACAAATGTCACAAACACATGTCTGATCGGGCAAGTGATTGAACGACTCTTTTTGGCAGAGGTGGAGATGGCTCACTAATCTTTCTTTGGTTGTCCCCTATTCACGCGAATGTGGAACCAGTTGATGCAAACAGGCTAGATTCTAGTGCGAGAACATTGGCCATGTGCTGTGGAATGTAGAAAAATGTAGTGCGTTAAGTAGGGAGTTTTTTTATTTCGGGAACGTCTATGTATTTTGGGAGACTTTCGGCATGGAAGTTTTGGAGGTAAACCTTTGAAGAGCACCCCAAACACGCCCATCTACATTCCTTATCACCCTGTCACACGCGTTTGGCCCTGCTGCGAATGTTACTGGGGTTCGCCAGATAAGCAGAAAATAATAACCACAAAGCACTATGGCACTGTGCTACCCAAATATCTGGTTTACCTGTCCCGATGATGTTTATTTCAAATTCTGCTTTTCTTTCTCTCACTGTCCTGGCCAAAGAACCCCGTTTAGGTGAGACTAATAGTGTATGCTTCCGCAGGTAAACTGCCGCACTACATATCAAGCTCGCTACTCATCTATTAAACCTTGTACAAAGTGACAAACTCACCGCCTATCCCCGATTTAACCTCCATCACACAACTCAATATATTCAGCCTCCTGGTGATGGCATGAGAAAGCTCACTTATTAAGCAAGAACAGTCCCACAAACTTTCATAGGTACTGACGCTCGAGCCATGGCTTTCCCTTTGGAACCTTCACAGCTCCGAGCACAGCAAAGAGCATTTTGCTTGGCGACCAGTGAGAATGAACACGATTCTACAAGCCGAATAATCAAGCCGCTTACCCTGGGCCTTTTCTACGAACAGTGCAATGAAAAGTACTTCGATGGATTCCGTCCCTCCAGCCCAGAGATACCCGTTGATTTACCCGACACTACTTTCCGCAACACGCTAGCAGTGCCCCTGAGCCACCACAAGCGGCATTCTTCCAGAGCGACAAACCGTAATCTGCACATACGGCGGAAGTCCAGAATAGCCACAGTAAAGGCTAAAGAGCCAGTGGGAAGCACTTCGAAGTTGGAAACTTTGGACTTTCAAGACGCGTCGTTGGCCACCGAGTCCTTTGCGTTTCAGGAGCCGGTCAGACTGGTCACGAAAAAAAACCCGCTCACAAAACTTTTCGTGAAAAGCGATAAGCTGAGGCAAAGAAGCGACTCGGAAAGCACCATTCTGCGTTCCTCGCTTGTGGTTCCAGAAGATTCCTTCGACAACACCTCGGGATCAGTGGCCGCGATCGACACGTTTGGCGACTTTTCTGAAAGTGATCCGTCCGCCACTAACAGCCTTGAAGGTCTCACAGACGAGGAGGAGTATATTAGCGATGGTATCGAAACTCTTGATAACAAAGACGCAAGCAACTGTTCAGAGGAGTCGTTGAATTCGGCATTCACCGATATCGAGGCCGATTCCATGATCGACGGCAGTTCCGATATGATGTATGATTACACTGTACCAGACACGTCAGTATTGCGTAATGATGCTGAGAATAACGAAAACATGCAACGGCCAAATGACAAACTCAGCATATCCAACCTCACAGGGCCCATCAAAAAGGGCCTTGATGAATCCGGTATCGACAGAGCAACCCCTCTTTTGCGTAAGAGAGAGTCTTTCTCCTTCCCAAAAGTACACACTCTTTCGCGAGAGCAGCCTGCGCCGAAGTCGAAATTAAGCATCATTATTCAGACCAGGCACACTTCTTCCAACGCCAACCCCTTGGCGTTCTTCTCCTATAGTGGTGCTGACAGTGTAGAGGGTGTTCGAAAGGCAGCGATCACCATATTTGTACCTCCAAAAACCACTCCAACGCTAGACAAACTCCCGGTTGCAGGCAACATGGCTGTGTTTGACTGCATTGGCTTCATTCTCCTCAAGCTCTCTGAAAAAGAGAACAACAGTCTCAAGGAATCCGAGTTATCATTTAACCCCAACCACTGGAGGTTGGAACTCACAGATGAAGACGGAGAGCTCTACGATGCCAACTTTGGCGTGCTAGATCGGACGCGGCTCATTTCTTCGTACAACTACCCCAAATATTTGGCGTTGTGTAAAGTCAAAACACAAGCGGAAATCACCCATAATGAGAAACAGTCGCCTCTTCCGCTAGAGTTCAAGCAGAATCTCGAGCTTTTTGAGGAGCGCGCCCGCAGTGTTAAGGAGAACGAGACGGAGATCATCCAGCGAACTGAACACTGGGATTTGGCCGCTCCGGGAGGAAAAAGTATAGAGGTGAAGGTGAAGAATATACCCTCGACCAGCAAAGTCATCAGCTTTTTCGTGGCCTCCGAAATGCTAGTGGGCGACTTGTTGGACTTGATTTGCAGGCAGTATCGAGTCGACGCCACCAAGTTCAAGCTTTCTGGCTTCCAAGTGTCAGCCCCCAAAAAGGAAACTTCACTCTTGAACGACAAGGACAGTCGAGACGAAGGCCAAACAATACCGTTGCAAAACACACAGGCGCTATCGGAAACACACGTGGACTACTTCAAGATGGATCCGATCATGACGAATACGATCAGATCCATGTTGGACGTGAAGGCAAAAAGAAGCTCCTTTTTGGAGGCAGGAATCACTCCAAACTCGTCAGCATTTGCACTAGCTGGAATCACGCCCCCTGTGGCTCAGATAGAGAACAAGAACCAGGAAGTGTCTCCTGACCAATCTACAGAAGAAAAAGACCCGGAGACAGTAGACCCCAAAATGCGCGTGGAGCCTCCGATCAAACCATCCAAGAAGAATGCCATGCCTACTTCAGGCGCAAGCATAGACAAGTTGATCATAGGAAGCAGCTCGCAACTTCCCACTAGCTTGAACACATTCTATTGCAAGTGGAAGGTCTTCAGGAAGAAGGCCCCGCTTATCTACCGGATCGAAAAGTCCCTCATCATTGACGGTGACTACATTCATTTGGCACCGACAGACGACACAAATTGGAAATCGTTTCACGACAACCCTATCTCGGGCGCCAGCCAGAGTGGGAACCACCATCACCACCACTACTTACATCACTATAACTACTCCAAGTACTACAACGACACGATGTTGAAAACCAGCTCTTTCCACATATCGCAGATCGTGAAGCTCAAGCTGTACAAGGACAGCAAGAGTCCGACGCATTTCAAAATCGTGATCAAGAAAGAGGGGGAGTCAGGTGGCAAGGAGACGGTCATAAAGAAAAAGTATGACCTTGAGGCGGAGACTGTCGAGCAATGCGACGATATCTTTGAGAAGATCAAATGGGCCTTGCAGTTGTACAATGCTTCTAATGCGACGTAATGCGGCCACTCAAATCGGGGCCTTTCTGGTGCGGGCAGCTCCGACTTTATAAATGTGGGCCTTCCCACCTCCAAAGTTAGAAAGCATCTGTTCGTTACATTGAACCTACATACCGGTAGACCGATTTGTTGCACCCATCGCACGCTGCCTGCACAATATTCTCCACATCTACATGTCTCTTTCTCTGAACTGGAAGACCTTAAGCTCCAAAATTCTGCCTGAGCGGGCGAAGAAAACCAAAGTAAAAAAACCCCAAAGGACAAGAAAGTACCAGAGCAAAGATGTGTCGAAACTCAGAAAAGCGGAGGTAGTGCCCCCCGCCTCCACCAAACTCCTCACACCTCTTGAATTCGCACTCTGGACTAGTGCTTCCAACTCCACATTTAAGGTGCCATCCGGCAGCTCGAAAAAGCTGGTCGACTACTCTGATGGGAGGAAATTGGCTCCAGGGAAATATCTCGCCATAGACTGTGAATTTGTGGGCGTGGGGCCGAACGATATTTCAGCCCTTGCGCGCGTGTCTATAGTGAACTACTTTGGGGTGGTTCTACTAGATACGTACGTAAAACCTGAGGGACGCGTCACTAATTGGAGAACATGGGTTTCTGGAATAACACCTCAGCATATGCGTGGCGCCATCTCGTTCAAAGAAGCACAGGAGAAAGTGAAGGGTATCGTCACTGACCGGATCGTTGTGGGCCATGCCGTGCGTAACGATTTTGATTGCCTCGGTATATCCGTTCCTAAGCATCTCATCAGAGACACAGCCAGTCTCCGAAGACTCAACGGCGGAAAGGTCCCAAGTCTTAAAAAGCTTTGTCTCGTTCATTTGGGCATTGATATACAGAGTGGTCTGCATTCATCTGTCGAGGATGCTCAGGCGACCATGGCCATATTCCGGCTTCACCAGAAGGCAATAGAAAGCCGCATCTCGCGGTAGAATGGTAGAAGACGGGGGAAGATAATAGGACATGACAGAATATGGCAGCCTTCTTGTAGTGTCGTGATGAGTGACTACTAGAAGATCATAATTTGGACTTTGAAGTACACAATTTCGTGATATATCGTTGACTTTGTATCCTCCATTTGATACATATATTCTAAAACCTTTCCAATTTGTGCCCGTCCATAGCGCTGCACAAGTTCTGGTAGAACATCTGCCTCACAAGCGTCATACGATGAAAGGATTCACCTGCGTCGTCAGGCTGCTCCATCTGCACAACCGTGTTGATAGGGAAGACCTTTATCTCCTTTATCTCATCCAAGACCTTGTCTTGCCACAATTTGGCGCTGTAGGTTTGGTCGCGCACAACATCCATGAGAAGCGCAGAACTGTCATTCGTGAGAGAGTTTGATGCTGCATTCACGAAGGAGTCCTCCAACTTGGCATGGATGATATGAAATACAAACAAGGCTGATCCCCTCTGCATCTCAAGTAACTTTTCATAGAGCCCGATGAATTTGAGTTTGAAGATTTGCTCGCATTCACCTGAGAAGACATGAGCAGCCAAAATGAAGGCCAAGCGTAGCTTTTTGCACGAAGAGCGTAGTCCCTCGAGCAATACAACCGGCACTCTGTCTCTACCCACCGACACTTTCGGAATGTGTTCTAAACCAACCTCCTGTAAGAACTTTTGGAATGTTGAGTCTGATACCGAGAAGTAAAACATAAGAAGATAGGCAAGGCCAAAATCACTCTCGTCTGCGTCTTGGAGTGCTAGGCCCTCCAACCGTTTTGTCTTTTCGAGCAAAACATCTCTCACAGTCGTGACAGACGTGTGCCTCGTTTGAGATACAGTCAAGCCTCTCGAGATCAAAAAAAGGAAGATGAACTCATGGTTGGACTTATCAAACGTGACGCCGACGCGCTTCTCAAATCGCGAAAGTAAAGGTTCCAAGCGAGGCCTGAATGCAAAGACGCTGTCGGTGAATTCCTTATCAGATATCATTCTCTTGAAGCTTCTTCCCAATGAGGTAATCATAGCTTGATAATTGAGCGGGAACCCCAGAAGAATTGCACATGAAACGATCCAAACCAAAAGAGCCAGATACACAGAGTCACTGGTAAGACCCTGCATCAATCTGAGAAAGCAAACAGACCCGTCAAACAAGGAGTCTGGATCGTCGAACAATTGACTAGTAAGGACTTCCATAATTCTTCCACCCACCGAATCACTTATTCCTGAACGAGCCAATGTGCAGACAATTGTGTATGCCCGCATCTGAAAGTACGAGTCACTGAAAGCTATGTCTTTCGAAAGCGATGACCACCGCGACACCCAGTACTTCCTGTCGTCAGCCGAACCAATTTTTGCCATAAAGTTATTTAAATAGTCACAAAGATGTTCAAAGGAAAGTGCCCTCTCATAGTTCTGAGAAAAGTCCACGTAAGCCCCACGCTCCTTTGTCGTAAGCCCAAACAACATTTTTGCTCTTTGACCACTAAAATACTCGACAGTGTCTCTTATTAATTCCTTTTGGTCGTCTGAAAGTAAAGGTCTCGCAGCAAAAGATTGAATAGTATTCAAAATAAGACTTTGTAAGTCGTGACCGAAATCGAGATCTGATCGATCGATGAAAAGCGTACAAAAGAGGAACACATCCAGCAAGTACAATGATCCGTAAACATAAGAGTCAAAGAACAAAGATGCACAGATCTTCACCAAAATTGAGATTTCCAGGGTTTTGCTCTGTAATGCGATTTCTGAATCCCCCTTCTTCGTCTTTGAGATGCAATCATGTAGCCTTGAAACAAGCTCTCCACATAATTCAACACTTGGGTGAAACACAGAAATGATGGCATTCCAGTCGTCGCTTTCCGATGCAATCTCCATTGCTATAGCGGTCAACTCGTCTGTGAGAATGGCAGTCATTCTCATATCCCTGAATATTTTCTTCCAAATTAGCTCCTTCGTAAAGGAAAGAATTAGAGGATTTTTCATCGTAATTTTGCAAAACTGGCGCACAATGAAACCCATCTTTTCAACTCCATCAATTTCCTTCGATATATGCTCGTGAAGATTAACAACCCAAGGGGATATGTACATAATCCCGGATATCTTTGAGCTTGCCGAAAGTTTGTCGAAGTTTGCAAAGAAGACCTTGAGAAAGTCATAGGAATATTGAGGAAACTGATCTGCAAGATTCGAAGAGTACGACACGACAAAATCAGTCATATCCACAGTGAAAGACGCCTTGCTGAAGTTCTTGCTAGACGAGTCAAACCTGATATCATAGTAGGACGAGAAAGACTTCAACAAATTTGATGCTGCAAGTCTGACCTCATTATTCCTCTGCAATAGCCCATGGAACAGCAACGAGGCGATTGCACTAAATCTTTGCGATTGCACTATCTTCCACTCGCCAGCGTTGAACTTCGTATTCGTGGATGTTTTGGACGAACGAAGCATCGCAAAGTACAAGAATCTAAGCACTTCTTGCCTTTGAGGCGTGATAAGTGTGATCTGATAATTGTACCTGTTGAGGTAAAGTGTGAACTCATTTGCTTCGCCACTTTTACTTGAAATCTCACACTTCACTAAATCCGTCAACCTGAGAACCTCAACCGGAGCAACAGTCTTTGTTGCTGCGTACGAGCGATCCAATTCAAATCTCTGAAACCAGATCAGGAGCCACAGACGTCCAAGCTTGATGGTGACGTCCGTGAACTGCTCCGTCGTGTCATCATAGAGTTTGCATGTCCTACAAACCAATTTGACATCCAGCGGAATGTTCATCGTGGACTCACTGAGGCACAAGGATTCGATCACCTCTGGTCTATCTTGCTCCGAATACAAAAAGACCGAGCTTTTGGTAGACTTCTGGTCTCGAATTTCACTTAAAGAGTCAAGAATGGGAAGATGGGAAGCTCGAGGCAAATTGTAATAGTAAATTCGCTTGCAGTTGGTGAAGAAGATCTTTGGAGCGTAGGTCAACAAAACACTGGCAAAATTTACTCCGATTATGCCCATATAATAGAACTGTGTCAAGTCGATGACGCAATAGAACTGGTTTTCCCAAATTTGACTCACATTCTCTAGTACCAAGTAGACCAAAGTACTGACATCATAAGCGATTTCTTTGATATGTCTGAAGTTAATCACGAGGACAGGCGTGCCATCATGAAAGACAGCATTGCGGACAATTGGAGATTCGATTGAAGTTTCAATGTTTTTTGCGGACATCTTCGCCATAAATTCAGCAAACTGAGAGTTCCGGAAGTTGGATTGAGAATCCATGATGTTGTAAGATTTGCTTCCTTGTAACGAAATTGTGGGTTTCGGATTACCTAGCTCGGCCATAATCTTATCGAGTTTTCTCCAAGTCGAAATCTTTTCTTGGAGTGTTCTCAGATGCGATTGCGCAGTACCAATGAGATAGTGGTGCCTTATCTCGATGAAATAGGTGTAAATGAACTTGTGGACATATCTCAAACATGTGAGTGGTTTCAAAGTTATCCTGTGAAATGCGTAATCTGTGTTGACTGGTTCAGCAGCAATCCTTTTCATGAATTCAATGATCTCATTATTCATTTCAATCATGATATCACCTTTCTTAGCCAAAGAAGACCATTTCAAGTTCAGGATTGACCCATTTGCCATGTATTGTATGGTCTTGACAATTTGCATCAACGATCTTTTGACTTTCGGATTGACAGCGGTCAAATCAAAGAAAGATTCCGGGCTTATGATAGCGGGGCAGAAAAATCGAAGAAACAAAAACGAACCAACAGCAACGAGGGACGCTTCGTCGAACTTCTTGCCAATACATTTGTGGATCTCGAAGCAGATGAATCTGAATGACTCAGGTACCCATGGCATGGAGTTAACAACACTATCCACCAACTTGCGGAGGTAAGTCATGAAAATCTCAACGTCAGCTTCCTCAGAGTTTCTTTCAACCTCGAAAACCACATTCTCGTCGACCATTTCCTCGACGAAAGGTCTCAAAACAACAGAAAGATAGGGAGTACCGTACTCCTTGGCAAAAATGGACATCAATCGCGTCAATGTAGAATTACCACGGAAGATATCCGAGGCACGACTTACACTTTCCATTTCCACTTCCAAAAGTGTCAAGAAAAGTTTATCCAAGCGCATTGTGTAGCCAAACAACCCGTTTAAAGATGTGGCTAGGAGATTGTGTTCCCCGGGAGACGCAACAGCCGCGGCGGCTCCAAAAACCTCGCATAATTCTGATAAGCGATATACTTTCTCATCTGGGAATTCCTCCACCTTGAGTTTTGACTTTCCAGCTGAAAGGGTGCTCGCAAATATGTCCAAGAAGATCGGTCTTATCTTCACGTTCTCATGATATCCCAAAGGCAATGCAAATTGCAAACCAATTCCAACATTGGCTTTTAAAATGTTCGAGATAGCTTTCAAAACATGATCGGTTATAGTCTGAATTTTGAACTTGGATTTGATCATCAAAGGAGATGGGTCATTGACGTTAAACTTTTGGAAGATCTTGTAAAACAAAGAGAAGAAATTCGAAAAGACAAGGTTTTTGGCTTGCTCAAAATTGGCTTCTTTTGTTCCATCTGGCACACTCAATACCAAGGACTGAAGCTGTAATGCAAAGCACTTCGCACACTCTGTGGCAAGCTCCATCTGAAGGAATTCAATGTCAGATGCGCGTCCGTTTGAAGATGCTCGGGCTGTTGCATCTATAGAAGGTTTTGGGCTATATGACACTGCAGCGTCAAGCCAATCAGCTGCTGTTCTGGCGAACGCATTTCTAAGTTTGTATGCTCCAGAAATCCCGAACTTCTCACTCAGGGTAGCTATCAGCGACGTGAGCTTACACAAGCGAAGTTTCAACTTGATTTGATCCACCGGATTTGGAACGATACTCACGTATTCGAGGAAAATGTCAATGACCTCCGGTGACAATGCTGCCAACGGGAAGGTACCTTCAGATTTGATGTTGAGAATTGACGTGAATATCGAAACGGTCTCCTCGATGAAAAGAACAGATCCCTCTGTGACAGATTTAAGTTCGGTGTATTCCGTCACGGGTTTCATGAGTTTGCCATAAATCAATTGGTATACGTCCGGGTGAGTTTCAGTGGATAAAGCTTCGCGAATGACAACCCTGATAAAAAGCTCATCACAGCTGAGCAAGGCAACTGCTTTATCATAGAATGAAGAGATCATTTTTGCCGCGGCTTCATGGTCTCCAATCCTATTTTTCGCAAATCTGTCATCGATGAAGCAACCCGACGTGGTCGCCAAGAATTCTGTGTAATGCTTGAAAGTGAAGCTATTATCGTTGAGCAGGGTCCTGTCAACAACCATTTCGGACCATCTGTTGAATATCATTAGCCAAGCTTCGTACAACCCCTTGGTGGGCTCGAAATCCGCCAAAATGGTTTTGAATTTTTTGTGAAGTGACACAAACCCTGTGAACACTATGTCATCACCCATAACGTCACTGAAAGAATCGGCGAGGGAGTTCTGAAAGCAATTAACTCCATTTCTAGTCGCACCCGCTTCGAACGCATGCACTTTTATGGAGAGTTTGAGCAAGCTAAAGAACTGAATGTCATGTATGCACAAACAAAGCATCAAAAGTTTGTCCAAAGCAGTGCCGACACGCTCACACCCAAGATGAATCCACTTGCTCTGATAATAATCATTCCTTTGTGCCCTCTGCAAGTTCCCCATTCGTTCCTGCAAGAAGCTTTTGAGGAATATGAAATATTCCTTAAATGCTGGATAAGAGAGGGATCCGATGACTTCGCAAGTGCTGTGGATAACATCGTGTGCTAGGAGTGTGGTTATACAATGAATTTCATCTGATGACTCATTAGCGTTTCCAACTTGCAACAATTTCATCGATAGCATACAGGCTGATTTGAATACGCTTTGGGTGTCTGCTGGTGGGGAATGAATCGCGACATTCAACGGCTTGAATATTTGTGTCGCGAATGCAAGCATTTCCTTAACATCTTCGTCACGGCTGCGTCGGTTCAAGAGCAGAAATTGCAAAAAGTAAAGCGGGCCCTCTGTATAAATGTCAAGAGTCAATCGGAGTACATCTTCTATCAAAGAAATCTGATCCTCAGTCACCCTACTTCTCGAGGGCATCAACCAGCAAAGTGGGTTTGAACTCAGGTCAAAGTTCAGTGCCGGAGATTCATTGCCACTATATCCCGGCCATTTTGTCTTTGTAACCAGGCAGTTGTTTTCAGCTATTATTTGAGCGCAAGCATGCATGATGTTGGACAACGTTGAATTGATCTTCTCCATGATGAGGTTAAACATACCCCGATATCTCTTGTGACAGGACAAAGCCATGACTATCTCAAGAAGATCCCGAGAATCGAGGACTTTCGATGTGTCATAGAAGACGTGGGACCGCACCTCGTGCTTTTGCTGGAACTCACGGATGAACAATGGAATGTACTTATCAGGTTTGATAACTATTGCCGCAGTGAATAGTTTTTGGTGAAGTACTCTGTAACGAGAAAGTAGAGAGTCCGTCACACACCGCGAACGTGTTTTCAAAAAGTTATGGTAAATGTCGTCGAGGAAACGAATACTGAACTGCCTGACGCCACATTCCGTGTCTGGTAGAAGTGACCCTAATAGTAAAATGCTGATCAAGGACTCAAAACAATCCAAATCTGCACCTGCCTGCGAGTCTTTCAACATCGCATTCAAAAATTTCACTCTTTTGTTGAATGCTTGTTTGAACTTGTTCGATTTCAGTAAGAGCTCATCAAAGTCGGACGGGCATAGAATCACGTACCACGAGTAGAGCGAGGTGTTTGAATTTGCCTCGTTCTCAAGGGCAATGGAAATGTAGTCGAAGATGATTTTGCACTCCTGTTCTGCAGCACTGCCCGCGTATATCACGTTGGAGTAAAACCCCGGTTTGTTGATGCACTGCGTTCGTAGATTCATGGACTCGAAATGTAGAAGAAGCTGCTTCCACGTGTTCGAGCGAATGTATGGAATCGAGCTGTACACCAGTTTGAGGTAAAAACTCGTGTTGTTGGGTGTGCAGTAAACATACATTAACAGGCAGGCATATCTTCGGAGCAGAGAAACTGGTATCTGTTCACCTCGTTCGACCCAGTAGAACAATTTCTGCTTCACAAAGGCGGCGTAATCTGGCGGATTCGATGCTGCGATATATCTCAAAAGAATCAGGATGTTAGAGTCGATCTCCAATATCTGCGAGCGAAGTTCCAGAGGCAGTAAGTTCAGCTGCAGAGAAACACTGTAGTCAACATCTCGAGACGTGGGCTTGAACTTGCGTATGTCTGCTAGCGCCTGGATATTGACCTCAGCAGATAGGATGGTGAAAAGCACTTCGAGCACGAGATCAGTATCTATATTAGCAGCCGGCGGTTCAGTGTGTGCGTAGAGTTCAAAATTGTCGTGTGCAATACCAGATTGGATATCGAATTTGATGCCCACGTCCAAAGACAGGTCATCTTTCACGGAATATTTCCGCTCGGGATCCCAGTTCGTGACGGCAATGATACGTAGAAGTCTGGTGAGAATTACCGTGGATGATAGCACATTGTCGCCTCTCTCTATAAGCTTGCGGGAGTTGGAATCGATGTTGAGTTTCTCCAAAATGGCCACCAACGCGTTCAAAAGATCAGAGAAAAAGTTTTGGTTTCCGTTGAATTCATTGGGCTTGCAGTTCTTGAGAATGAGGTTAGTTGTGATGATGAACTGCGAGTTCAACTCCACTTCTGCCAACGAGTATCCCGTCCAATTGGGCAAAATCGACTCTAGTCGATGTGCTAGAGCGGCTATGAAACTGGCAGGTTGATACTCAGTCATTTTGTGAAGCGTTAATAAGCTTGCGGCGAGAACTGTGGATTCTTCTGACAACAGAGAAATGCCCGTTCAACGCAGAACTTCTTGAGTCGCTATAGTCTGTAAGGTTATCAAGATCTCCGATTTTTGCAATGCTTTGCTCGTGCTTGTAGCTTCTAGATATTCAGGTGCAAGGCGGGGTCAGTGGGCAATGAGTGGAGGAAAGGAAACCTGAAGTGGAGAAGAGGAATCCCCGATATTGACACTTCCTCGGCTGGATGAACCGGGTGTGCGGCTGTTTTACAAAACTGGATAAAAGGAGCCGAAGGAGAATCCTAAAATGGGCGTTATATCGTGAGAAGTATAGATGTCTAAAGTAGATCGGCGCAGTGACGATGTGCGCGCTGGAGCAGCTGGGGTGTGGTGTACTAGGGCAGTGAGGGGATAATTTGTGGGATAATAAATGGGATTTAGACAAGAGAAGAGAGAGGGAGAACATAGAGTAATTATGATGTTAGCGATACGTTGTGTATGTTAGTGTTTTGCTTTGAGTCTTTTACTTTTTTTCTTTCGATATTGCTGTAGTGTGGAATAGTACGCTGTGTCGGCAACCGAGGCCCGCGCAGTGGGGAAGACGAAAACGTAAGAAATAATAAGCATAGGAGCGTTTACAAAGACCATGTTTATTGGTTTTCTTGAAACTTTGAAACTGAGAGAATAGGCCAGAACTCACCAGTTCGTCTAGTCGGATCTTACATAGTCGTTGCTCTCATCCGGAGCCGCGAATACAGCCGGGCGAGACCTGCCTAGACCAGGTCCAAGATCACCAAAGAATTATTAAACAGGGCATATTTTACACTGCCGATTATTCAGTCCTGTCAAAGGTGTGTAGTGTGTACATATTAGCTTTTCTCAATTTTTTTTACCACAGCACATGACGAATTCTCGACAACAGAGACGAGTGCTAGCACTCACAGGAGGAAGGCACATCGGGTGTTTTGGAGAGCCAGACCACGAAGCTTGAAGCCCCTTGAATATTTGAGGCACCCGAAAAGCACCTCCCAGAAAGCAGGCATCTGTCTCTTTCAGGAAATATAGCTTCCTTCTTCCAGACCAGCCACGGCAGTTGCAATTGCCTGCATACAGACCGTCCAATGAAACCCGCGTTCGTTGATGGAAAACTCGCTCCCAACCAACGACTTATTTCTCCAATCGATAATGGGTGCCGCTTACAATATCCTCGGTAGATCCGTGCAACCTCACATCTTGTCCATTGCCACCTTGGGCGCTGTGGCCTTCGTGCTTGCTCCAAAGCCATGGGGCCCAGCCAAGCCTGTGCACCCTCCTATCAACGCTGCTTCTGCTGAGGAGGAGAAGTTTGTCAAGGACTTTTTGGCGAAGCACGCTGAGAAGCACTAGACGGTGAAAAGCCAAAACGTACATAGAAAATGGAGATCAGTATTGAGGACGATGTAGCGCTAGGGAGCGAGTAGAGAGAAGTAGAGGTAGGAGTGGAAATCTATATAGATATGATGGCCATGATGGATATCGAAGGGCTGGAGTAGATGGGATCGAGTTTATTTTTTCCGTTTCCAACCGTTACCTGAAATGTGGAACTGGAGTGCCAATAATTCTGATCTCCCTGTTTCTTGCAGTGTTTTCGGCGTATGCTTACGAGTTTCTCAGTCAGTTCGAATAATTGAAGTGAGGCTGACAAACGTCTTTTCGCCCAATCATCCACGTTTTCCTTGAAAAAACCCCTAGCCTACTTTACCTAATTTTTCTTTTTCTTTTTTTTTGACACTTTTTTGCATAGATTGTCCCAGCTTATTTCATAGTAGACTCCCGGCAGCGCTGCCTCTATATACCAAACCTCATCGTGAGATCCTCACCAAAAAACCCTAAGGAAAAAATCACCTATACTATAGAGCAACACAAAAATGTCGGCCATCTACAAAGCTTTGCAGTCGAAGTCGTCCAAGGACACGTCCGAAAAAGCCAAGCACATAAACCGTCAGCGAGTGTTGGTGATCTCGTCGCGTGGTGTCACCTACAGACATCGCCATTTGATCAATGACTTGACCCAGTTGATGCCCCACGCCAGAAAGGAGCCCAAGTTCGACTCGAAAAAGAACTTGTGGCAGTTGAACGAGGTGGCCGAGTTGTACAACTGCAACAACATTTTCTTCTTCGAGGCCAGAAAACACCAGGACCTCTACCTCTGGATCTCCAAGCCCCCCAACGGACCCACGTTGAAGTTCCACGTCCAAAACATGCACACGTTGGACGAGCTCAATTTCACCGGAAACTGCTTGAAAGGCTCCAGACCCATTCTCAGTTTCGACAAGAGTTTCACGGACTCCGCGCACCACGCACTCATCAAGGAGATGTTCCTCCACACGTTCGGCGTGCCCCCCAACGCCAGAAAGTCGAAGCCGTTTGTGGATCACGTGATGACCTTTTCCATCGTCGACAACAAGATCTGGGTGAGAAACTACCAGATCTCCGAGACCGAGTCGTTCAAAGAGGCGGAAATTACTAGTGCGGATGCCGAGTCCTTGTCCTTGGTGGAGATTGGTCCACGTTTCGTGATGACTTTGATCACCATATTGGAGGGCTCGTTCGGCGGACCCAAGATCTACGAAAACAAGCAGTACGTGTCGCCAAACTTCGCCAGAGCACAGGTCAAGCAACAGGCTGCGGAACAAGCACGTGCACGTGCAAATGCAGCAGTGGACCGCAAGGTGAAGTTGAGGGACCAGGTGTTGAAGGTGGACCCCTTGTCGAATGCCAGTTTGTTCAGGTAGTGTGTATATGTAAAATAGGGAAACGCGTTCATGGCTGTAGGTGTGTGGTAACTTAGATAAAGTCTAGAGATTGCAATGGGTAATGTTACGATAATTCGGATCGACCATTGGTGGAAGTTCAGGACAGGTCGTTTCTCTGTCTTTCACCTCTCGTGGTGATAACAAATGCGTTCTCTTGCTACAGACTTTTGTAGAGAAGACGTCTAGGGTTATTTCTGTCCCAGTTAGGGCTAGCTGTGCGAGTCTGCAAAACAAGGACCAGCAGCTTAGATCGTAGGAACCTTTGCGTATGTGGAGCTAATATAACAGTACATCACATGTTGACGTGGTCAGAAATAGATAAAATAGACATCTCGCGGGGACCCCGTCGTGCCCAGTGTATTAGACTGAGAAGAGTCCACATTGGCTGGCAATAGATCTGCCCAAAACAGAAAAATAATGGAACATATATCGCATTTTAGTATATATAAGAATACCAATAGCGATGTCAATAGATCGATGGCAAAGTGTGATATTTTGTATGCTTATAATGAGTACACTTTTGGGTTACCAGGGCCAGGCTATGCCCGGTGAGGCACGGCAGGCGACCAGTCCAGTACCCACCTGGCACGGACTAGTATCTTAAAAAAAACATAAAATTAACACAAAAATACTTAAATTGGAGATTTCCCAATCCCATCTTTTTCTTCTTCTTTCTTTCCTCTTCCTCTCCTTCTTTCTTTCTCTCTTTCTCCGTCTTTTCCTCTTCCTTCCTGCGGCCCTGGCAACTCCAGCCTTGCAGATCGCACCGCACACGGCCCAGCAGAACACTATGGTTACGCACCTCACGACTAGGCAGCGCACTGCGCGTTCCAGTGTGAATCAAAGATCTAAGCCTTCCGCTCCTCCTATTTTTAGGAACCCACTACATCTACTAGTGGAGAACCCTTCGGACGCATACACTACACTCGTCTACTCATAAAACACAGTATAATAGCATATTCATAACCTCACTTCTTGAGCCATGTCCCACCTAAGAGACCAGTTCGTGGGGAATGCAGACACTCACCGCTGGGACCAGGGCAGCGAAAACACATCGCGAGAAAACTTGGCGTACACGCAGCCAAATGGGCCTTTTGGCAGCAGAACGCGTCCTTACTCACCTGTTGCAAACGGGCCTGGACAATCTTCGCTGAATTTCCTCGCAGCTGATGACTTTAGACTTGCGCCTAGCGCAAATAGGTACGACACGAACGTCTCTGCGGAGCTGTACGAACTCTCCGACGTGCAAAAGAACCCGTTTGATCTGAGCCAGGGCTCGATCCAGCCATCCCCCCGGCCACTAAACCCGTTCCAGAACTCGGCTTATCCAGATACTTATGGCTACTCTGTCGTACCTGAACCCGCGGCAGACGGATATGGGATCAGTGCTCCCGACGCCGAGCATCAGCTAGAAAAGCACATACGGCACCACGAGCGCAACAGGCGGAAACTCAACAGCAGATTGCCTCGTTTTCACTACACAAAACTACCGTGGTTCACCATTCTAGTCACTACTGCGCAGGTGATCGTGTTCATAGTGGAGATGGTCAAAATGGGTATATGGACCGGGTCCCCCTTCCAGACCAAGCCGTATTTCAACCCCATGTTGGGTCCCTCGACCTACGTTTTGATAAATATGGGCGCACGCTACGTGCCATGTATGCACCGAATTCTGGGGGTCACGCTGGACACAACGATCAACTTTGCGTGTCCCAATTCCACCTCCATAGACACAAATGTGTGCAACTTGAGTGAGAGTTGTGGGTTGAGTGGCGTTCCCATCATTAATGGTGAGTATGTGCCAAGCCAGTACTATCGCATCGTACTCCCCATATTCTTGCACGCTGGAATTCTCCACATTCTCTTCAACATGATGTTGCAGTTGACCACGGGCATCGCCGTGGAACGGTGCATCGGATGGATGAAATACTCCATCATATACATTGCTAGCGGGGTTGCTGGTTTCTTGTTGGGTGCCAATTTCTCGCCCTACGGCGTGGCCTCGACCGGTGCCTCGGGTTCGCTTTTTGGGATTATCGCCGCCAACTTCCTTTTGTTTATCTACTGCGGCAGGAAAAACACCAACATTTACGAGACGAAAAGATTCAAAACGTTCATCCTCATTATGGTCATGGAGGTGGTGGTTTCTTTTGTCCTTGGGCTTCTACCCGGACTCGACAATTTTGCCCATATCGGCGGGTTTTGCATGGGCATCTTGTTGTCGATCTTGCTACTACCGGACCCGTCATTTGTGTACGTGAACGGTGTCTATACCTACGATCCCGATACACCTACGTGGAAACTATTTGTCAACAACTGGAACCCACTTTCTAACTACGAAAATAAAGTGCCCTGGAAAATCGCCGTGTGGGCGCTTGCCCGCCTCACCAGCTTGGCGCTTGCAATTGTGTATTTCGTGCTTTTGGTGCGAAACCTCAAATCGAAGAAAGAGGAGAATAACGAGGATAGTTGCAGGTGGTGCAAATACATCAACTGCATTCCCGTGAATGGTTGGTGTGACCAGGGCGAGCTTACTGTGAGTACCTCAAGTTCTGATGCTACAGATTCGCCAACCACCACTACAGGCGGAGAAACGGGCGCCGGCCCGATTTTTAACGTGCCGACGACGACCTCCACCGCCAAAAGACATTTGTTGGAGGCTCCCATGAAAATGCACAGTGCAGGCTATGAATATCTGGGTGCAAAATACCTAGGTGCGGTGCGCAGTGAGCTGGGATCTGTAGCCTTTCTTGTGGTCGGTGTACTCGCAGGATACATGGCGGTGAAAAAAATGCGGAGCAAGATTTTGGACAAGAACCAGAGACGACAAAGGAGACAGCCGAGAAGAGTCGCCCATAGTGACATTACTATATAGAACAATACGTGACATCTATAGAACAATACTCATGGTCCGACCTGCACACACCGCACTCATTTTTTCTAGGTGAAAAACTCACCTTAGACAGCGAACCAGAGATCTATCCAACTTCGCCAAATGCTTTCTACTCGTTTCCTTGGCCGTAGTATAGGGACAAGGGCGTTCTCCACAACGCCACGCTCCCTCTTTTTGCAGAATATCTTCGGTGGGCGGGACTCGAAGACCAAGGACCTCATCGAGAAACAGGACGAGTATGCGGTGGATCCGAACTCGAAGATCCTCATTTTAAATCAGCAGAACTCTCCCTCCCACAAGCCCTTTGACCCCGAGACGGATATTCCTGGCTTTGAGATCACACAGTGGAAGGACAAGATTGTGCGTGCGCAGGATATCGAGGCCTCAGTGACAAAAGAAATGGTGGCAGAGGCCATTAATAAGGCGTACCAGGAGAGCCACGGGAGCGAAATCACCGCTGAGAACTACGGCTCGGCGAGCCTCGCCGACTTAGAAAAGCGGTTCCTCTTTTGCAAGAAGTTGCAGCAGAAACTCGGCTTCGATATCACGGACCACACTATCTCCAGAGCACACACCGTGGAGTACATGTACAGTGCTTTGCAGAAGCAGATCGCTCACAGGTGGTCAACGGAAAAGAACCCCAACGCGATCGTGTTGAGACCCGAAGACTTCGAGGACCAGCCCAACGTCTACTTGAACATAGAGTACAACGAACAGGAGCAGGAGAAGGTGTTCGAGGAGTTGAAGAAACAGGCCGAAAACTAGGGCAAAACATGTATATATAATAAACGACGAAACAGTACACTCACCTTTTCTTGGTGGCCACCACCACCGCTGCTACTACAGAGGCCACGCACAAGAGCCCAGAAGCTAGCACATAGTTAGGCACACCGGGAATCACATCTCCACTGTCACGTGCCACCTTACGTCCTGGCCGCCGCGACAAGTCCACGGGCGCTGCCGCGTGCGGGCTGTGGAGGTACAAGTCGGCCTTGTTGCTGTGGAACTGCCGGTTCACCCGCATGCAGTCTGTTAGATCGCCGTCTGACGTAATCGAGACCACGTCGCCCTCATCATCGATGTAGCTGATGGCATACAGATCCTGTTCGCCAAGCACCAACGCGTCGTAGTCGGCCTTGTGGAGCTTCGCGTCGATAAAGCTGCGCAAGTCCTGTAGGTTTTCGGTGTGTTTTACCGACACTCTGTGAACACGCCCGTGCACCGCCGGCGACTTGAACTTAAACACAAACGTCTCCTCTGTGGGCAGCACACTCGACTCCGCAGGCCTGGAAGACACGCTTTCGTCGACTGCAGATATGGAGTCTGACGGACCAATATCCACATTGAACAGCTGGAATTCTGACGGGGTCACGTCGGGCGCACTCGTGATCGAGTCCGAGTGCATCGACTCCGAGTCGTCGTTGTCGAGCGACGTCCAGAACTTGTTCCAGGCAGGCCCTTCCTCTGGCGAACTGGATGTGTTATCTGCAGTCCCCAGCTCGATCTTCTTGATCTGGTTCAACGTGGCGTACGTGAGCTTCAACACGTCCACGATGCCGATGATCTCCTTGTTGTCGTCGACCACGGGGAGATTCAAGAAGTGGCCGTCGAACATCTGGCGCAACGCGGACTGGATAGGAAAATCGTAGGTGGCCACGTCTGGCTGCGGCGTCATCACCCGCACAAGCAGGCACTTGCGGGGATCTAGTCCCGCCGCAATGACCCGCAAAACCACGTCCTTGGAGGTGAAAATGCCACTGACGTCGTCGTTCGTGTCCTTGACCAAAACGGCCGTGGTGCGGTGCTCCTTCATGAGCAAGGTCGCCTCGTAGACCGACGTTTTTATCGTCGCGTATACGGGATTGGTCGTGTGGTCCAAGACAGACAGTAGCGTGGGGCCGTTCATTTTGGACTTCAAGCTGGCAAAGTACTCAAGCACGTAGGGCGACTGGTCGGCCATACCAATCTCAAGATGTACATTATCGAGGGCCTCGTGCAACTTTTTCGACGACGAGTTCAACCGCTCCAACTTCTCCATCTGCTGCGCGTACGACTTGGTGATGTCGAGCACGCCTACTATGTGGTGCTGGTCGTCCAAAACAGGAAGGTGCCGGAACCCCTTTTCCACCATGAGCGTCAACGCCTCCGTGGCCGGACTGTTGGAGTTTGCACACAAGGGCAGGGGCGTCATGATCTGGTCGATGGTCACGTTTGTGGCGCTCAACCCAGAGCCTACAATCCTGAAAGCGAGGTCCTTCGCCGTGAAGATGCCAATAAGTTCGCCGTGGTCGTCCACCACCAATATACAGTTTTCTCTGCGGGCAGACATCAACTGCGCCGCCTCGTAAACGGTGGCAGACGTTTTACAAATAATGGGCTCCGACGGCTTCAAGTACATTACAGTACCTGGAAGTGCCTTGCCACGACGGGAGACGCGAGACCCGAGGCTGCGTTTCTTCGAAAGCTCGTGCTCGATTTTGCGTCGGATGGCATCATCCTTTTTCAGCTGCCGGTGCCGGGAGTCCTTGGGCGTGGGCTCGGGGTTTTTGCGGAACGCCGACATGATGGGGCCAGAAAAAGGTGGTGTTGGCAATTTCCTGATCTCTGTGATGTGTGGTCTGTGCAGGCTGTTGGCTGGATGCGGTAGGCGAGGCCGTGATGTAAATAAGTGGAGTGCAGGGAGTGTGCAATAACAGAAGAGAAGAAATGGAAAATAGAACTGGCAAGAGAGGGTCGGAAGGAGAACACTGGGAGTGTCTGCCTTTGGATTTTTCCTGCGGGGGTGTAGCTTTGCTGTCCCCACTATTGTTCTACCCTCCAGGGCCGGTGCGAGCGAGTCTCATTCAAAGTCCGTTCAATAGATAAAGAGTACCGAAACTTATCTGGCACAATCCTTCAGTATTTCCTTGATTACCATATGACCGTTCACATAGCGTAGTCTACTCGTGTTCTCTTTTCTCATTTGTTATTACTTTGTTGATGTTGTTCTTTTCCGTCCGTAGTATTGTTCTATAACTCTAGGCTGGTTCCTGCTCCGTGAGCCCTTGCCTCCTGGCCCGCCTGGCTCGTTTTGCGGCCATTTGCACCCATTTTCCTCCGGCCCCACACTATTCCTCTCCCCATGAAAATCTATCACATTCTTGACCAAATCAGCTCGATCCCCAAATTCTTGTTGGAGAACACCTGTCTTAAGCGGCAATCCATTGAGGTTTTGAAACCGGGCCGCGTGCCTAGTCACATAGGTTTCATCATGGATGGCAATCGCAGGTACGCCAAGGAGAGAGGGCTCCCCACCAAAGAGGGCCACAGAGCGGGCGCCCAAGCGCTTGTCCATGTATGTGAAAGATAATCATCCACCAAAAACCCTTTTGTTTCCCGCATTATACTAACTTCAGGCATTGGAGTCATGTTTTGAGATCGGCGTCAAGGAGATTACCATCTACGCCTTCTCGATCGAGAACTTCAACCGCCCCAAGGAGGAAGTTGACGATCTCCTCCATCTACTCAAGGATAACGTCAGGAAAATAAATGAGAAATCCATGATCCAGAAGCACCACGTCCAGCTCCGCCTTGTGGGAAACAAGTCGTTGATGGATCCGGACGTTGTTGCAGGTTTCGAAAAAATCGAGGAGGCCACGCATACCCACAAGGTGATCAGAAACCTCAATGTCTGTTTCGCATATACCTCTCGTGACGAGATGGCGCGGTCTATTAGGGAAATTTCGGCCAAGCGTGAGGCAGCGACTCTTTCCAAGAATGAGATCAGCGAGACTCTCGTGGCGGCAAACTTCTACGCTGGTGAGTCTACTGAGCCTCTCGATCTTCTCGTAAGAACAAGCGGCCACACAAGACTCAGTGATTTCTTATTGTGGCAATGCTCGTCCAACTGCAAGATCGTGTTCCTTGAGACTTTGTGGCCCGAGTTCCGGTTCTGGGAGCTCTACCTCACGCTCTTGCGGTGGAGTTTTGAGCAGACTGTGATACACAGCAGGCACCACATGTGGAGCGTGCCCAACGCGCCCAAAACCGTCAGCCTCCGGCTGCTCCCTCCATGCCCACCATTTGCAACTGTGACGGAGAAAACGAAGGCGGCCTAGTTCATCTTGAAGGATCGAATCACTTTCTTCACTTCCTTCTTGCTTCGTTCCTTGAGCTTTGCTTCTTCGACTCTCCGGAGGTATCCCATATATACGACGACTTCGGCCACGAGAATGACTATGCCGAAAAATAGGCAAATTAATACTCTATAGCTGTCTCTAATGCCCCACGACGAGTCTGTCCAGTACCAGATTGCGTAGACCACGCTGGCCACGCTGATAAAGATGTTGAACATGGTCGTAATATGGTTTTTCGTTTCCTTGTGCTGCCTGACAGAGTCAAGCGGCTCCTCGTCAAACCGCTGCTCGTATAATGTATTCATTGCCCTATTGGGGTTGACGAGTTTCTGGTATTCCTCCTCTTTTGCCCGCAATCTCAAGTGCTCCATAGACTTGATAAACTGCGCAGTTTTAGGAACACTCTCGTTGCGGGTATTTTTATTGGGAACCACGAGCTGGGTCGTTCTGAGAAGATCCAACATGGATGCTGTGGGCTTACATCTGCGATAGAAGGATTTCAATGATTCATGGTCAACGACGTCGTTCTCCAAAAGTTTGGTTTTTTCTTCGGGTTTCAAAGACGACCCCTCGATAACCCGTGCCAATTCCCCGGTTAACTTGAAATTTGTCATGTTGCCCTACTGTTAACGTGGCTATAGACCTACGCGAATGAGGTGTGCTAAGAACAGGTCTGGCATATTAGCCCTAGTCTTATCTTGGACGAAGGTCCTGAATGGTGGCTATTTTGTTAAAACATAGAGAAGACCGATCCGTTTTTGGCTCTACTGTACGAGCCAGGAAGCCTTCCACTTTTTTTTTTTCATTTCACCGTTCTCCAGTTCTTGCCAATATACCAGTTCTTGGCCGGACTGTATGAGCTGGAGATTCCGCACCGATAAGTGAAAAGATCCAGACCAATTCCCCGATCTATCTTCTACTTACCTAGACAATTTAAAATGGCTTCTACCGTGGCGACCTCTGCAATCGTGGGGGCTTTGGCGTGCCAGAGAAACTCGTTCCTCAAAACTTTCCAGACAAAAGTGGTGTCGTGCAAAGAGTACCAGCCAATCAAAACCTCGAAGGATAAGCAGAATCTGAACCTGAAAAAAACAAAAAAGGCTGAGGAGTCGTTGTACGCTTTGGAGTTGCAGGACACTATTTTGTTCCCTGAAGGCGGCGGTCAGCCCTCCGATAAGGGAGTTTTGACTGTGGATTCTGAACAAGTGCCGGTGCAAATGGTGCTTCGCCAGGAACTCACGGCCGTGCACGTGACACCTAAACCGGTAGAGGTCGGTGCCGAAGTCACGCTAGAAGTGGACTGGAAAAGAAGGCTCGATATCATGCAGCAGCACACGGGGCAGCACCTCATATCTGCAGTCTTCGACACCTATAATTTGGAGACCTTGAGCTGGTCCATGGGCGACATGATCAACTATATAGAGCTTCCCCAAAAGGTGGAGCAGAGTGTCATTGACGAGGCGAGTGAGAAAATCAACAGTCTCATCGTCGAAAACTTGCCCATTAAGGTCACCACACCCGACAAGTTGGGCCGTGAAATCGACACCTCGCACATTCCAGACGACTACGACTTATCCAAAGGGATCGTCAGAGTGGTCCAGATTGGGAACATCGACTCCAATCCATGCTGCGGGACGCATTTGACAGCCACTGGTCAGATCCAGGCGGTGTCGTTTTTGCACCAGGTGAATGTTCGCGGTGGCAACTCGAGACTCCATTTTATCTGTGGGGCTAGGGTTTCACGTCAACTTTCCGCGTACCATCTGATGCTCAAGGACGTTCTGGGTATGCAATTATCGTGCCAGATCGAGGAAGTGTCGACGAAAGTGGCAGACCTCAACCAGAACTACAAAAAGAGCCAGTCCAGGGAAAGTGGACTTATGAAAGAGTTGGCTGCGATCGAGGCAAGAAAAGTGTTCACCGCTTTCAAGAACAAAGAAACGAAAATCGAGACGATCTACCGCCAAGACAGCTCTCCCGAATACTTAAACTTGGCGCAAAAAGAGCTCACCACGCTCATTAATGCGAACAAAGATGCGGGTGTGGATTTGTCTTCTGCGCAGACCGTGGTATATATCAACGGTGACTACAAGTCTGGAAATGGCGGCATGGTGAAGATCACGGGCCCGCTCGCAGACGACATTCAGCAGGAGTTGAAGAAACTAATAACGAACATCAAGGGAGGCGGAAAAGGTGCATCGTTCCAGGGCAAAATTCCTAAGTACGAGAAGGGCGAGGTGGAGTCTGTTTTGCGCTACCTCGAGTCGTTGCAATTGCACAAAAAGGATTAAGTAGAGTCAGTAGCGAGTATGTGATTGAGTAAAGGAATGAGGAGACGGTGAGTAGAGTATGCGACCCAGGACAGGATTAAGGGAATATTGAGAATATTTGTGAACATAATTTGAGTAAAGAATTAATTCCACGATTAAGTATAAGCTCAAGTGGTATAGTAAACGATTATGAGTAAGAGAAAAGAAACGAAGAGAAGAAGAGATAATGAAAGAAACGGAGGAGGCTAGTAAGAAGGAAGTGAAATCAAGGAACAAACGCATTATATGGGAGCAAGCATAGGGAGAAGGAACTGGATATTGCTGTGTTGTTTTGCTTCGGTGTCCAGCATTTGCTGTCAATGTGGCATCTACATTGAATGACGATCTGGACGAGGAACCACCACTCACGTACACCACTTTTCATAACGACCCTGATAGGATTGCAAGAAGCCTTTCTGAGTACTCGACGTACGATGCTTTGAATTAGTATTATTCTTAGACGACGAAATAAATGCTTGAGTATGCGCTTAAGTTAAGGGTTTTAGGTCTTAAGCACACCCTACAGCGCACTCTGTAGTAAACTTCACATAGCCTACATAACCTACTATCCCTCTCCTTGAACGCTGTTCTTGAATGTGTATGTACAGGATAGCTCAACGCTTGACCCAGGTAGGTGACTTTCTGGCCTTGACCTTGCCTGGCTTCTTTCTCTCGACAATTCTGGAATCTCTGGTCATCAACCCCGCGGCTCTCAACCTTGACTTAAGCAATGGATTAAACACCACGAGTGCCTTCGCGACCCCATACATGGTGGCCTCAGCCTGGCCACTAATACCGCCACCATGGGCCTTTACAAAGATGTTATACTGGCCCTCCTGGCTCACGACTTTGAAGGGATACGCGATCTTCAAGCGGTCGGTGTCCCTGGAGAAATAGTCGATGAAAGATCTGCCGTTGACAATGACCTGGCCGTCGCCTTTCACCATGGAAATAGAGGCTACAGAGGTCTTTCTTTTTCCCACCGTGTTGGCTCTGCCGAACTCGTCCAAGGTTTTGGCCTTTTGCTGGTGTTCCTTGCTAGTGTCGCCTCCAGTCGAGGAGTACTGCTTCAACATTTCGCTCACTTCTGTGGGCATCAACTCGGGCTGGATACTTCTCAATCTACCCAACGCTCCCACCAACGCTTTATGGTGGCCCACTTTCACACGTGCGCCCGAGTTGGCGAGTTTCTTATATTCGGCGAGCGTGATGAACTTCATGAGATTGGACTCCTTGATGTCGATCACCCTTGTGGGTAAGTCTTGGTACTTTTTAATCATGGCATTCAACTTGTACATGTTGTCGTCGTGGACGGGGTTTCCGCCGTAGAAGGCACTAGACGTGGGCACTACTCTCATTCTCTCGAGCTCCCAGTCCCTCAAACGGGGAATGTCTTGGGCATTGCTGAATCTGCTCATTTTGACTGCTTTTTTAGGCACAGAAGGGCGCTCGCTCAACTGTCTGTCAATCTCTGAGCTGGGAGGCGAGCTGGGCCCCGTCTGTCTGCAGAAAATCCCCAGCGAGAAGAATCTGGGATAGAACTGTAATCCTATCGCTCTTCTCGAAATCATTTGGCTGTGTGGGGTTCCGGTGGTATCACCTATACTATGTTAAATTTTTCAGAACGTGCAGCTATCAAAACCGTGGGCGGCACGGGTGTTTTGGCAAAGTTGGATCACGACTGCGCTAATGGTGGTTGCGAATGGAGCTTTTATACACGGTTTACGGATATTTGCATTTTCTTTCAAAGCACGAGAGAATAGAAGATGGCACAGCCAAGGGTAATAAAGAAAGAAGATTTGCAATTAGGTCAGCACGAACCATACAATTAGCCAATTTGTGACCGGCGGGCTCCAAATACCTTTCTTTGAATAGAAGCGAAGGATTGCTGCATTCCTCAACCAAGCAATGACTCGATGCTGTTGCTCCTCCTATTCAGACTAGATCCAGTGTCTGCGCCTGGTACAGGCGACGAAGGGGCGTTAAGAAGCGAAGAGAGGTTGTTTGTCCTTTGGCTGATCGGAGGGACTTGCTCTCGTCTTTTCTGCGGAGTAACATCATTGTTGAGAAGACTCATGATGGAGGGCTTTTGGGTATCGGTTTGGACTTTTGGCTTTTCCGCAACCTGAAAAGATGGCTCATGGGCTTCGTCAACCTGAGAGTTTGCATCATTAGAGCCGTTTGCGTGAGCCGACTCACTCAGTTGGTTGATGTCTTGCATTACAGTTTCCTGTACTTGGGCATGACCTGCAATATTGTCTTCTCCTGAAGTTCCAAGAGCCTTTCCCTTGTCGGTAGCAGCACCACTTTGGCTACTCACGCCCTTTCCATTTTGCCAGCGTCCTAGTCTAGTGTCAACATCGGCGACCAAGTTTTCCCATCCGTATTTATCTGCGTTTCTTTGATAATAATTCTTCACCATAGTAGTGCTTTTTGTCGCAAGCTTCTCGGCAATGTCAGACCATTTTGATCCATATGAGTTCAACAATTGAGGGAATTCCTCGACTTCGGTGATGCTCCAATAACTAGATATATGCTTGAGGAGTTTCTTTTCATCGACAAAGTTGCTTCCATCCCCTGGATCAGTCAGGACTACGGGTGGGATATTATTGGGACTTGGCAAGATATCCAATCCTTGTGCCACCTCAGCTAACGCTGATGGATTGCTGGATTCTTTCACCATACCTTGGTGCGGCGCTGATGTAGCCTGTCCCTTCTTGAAATCATCCGGAGAATTGCCATCTTCGAGTCGCAATCTTTTTCTGAATGACTCTTCGGACTCAATAACATTCCTTTTACGCTCAAAAGCGCCACCCGATCCATCGCCAACATCCTTTTTGGTTTCCTCAACGTGGTGCGGGATCACGTCAAGTGGCTGAACTTCTTCGGAGACGACGGATGTTGGCGCCTCAAGCCCTTCATTCGAAGTGAGTGACTTGGCCTTGACTTTCTTCTTGCGGCGAACCACCTTGCTCGCGGTCTTCTTCTTGTATTGTGCCACCAAGAACTTATAGTTGACCGCCTTCTTGGTTATATAGTAATGCATCACGCATTCATTGAAGGTACGAAGACCACCCATATACCTTGAAATCTCGCCAAATCTCTTAGGCGCGCGACAGAACGCTTCACAAAACATGTCGTGTTCGATTTCCAGGAAGTTTGTTTCGAAATCAGTGAGGAGTCGTTCTTCCCACCTTGACTTGTCGTGCACAATATTATTGGAGTCCATGAATTTGAAAGCTTCTTTCTCGAGCGGATCGAGAATAAGATCTGGAATTTCTGCCGCAACGTGCCTCGCCCGGACTATGGGATCCTCGTCTTGTACATTTTTCAAACTTTTGAGAATTTCTTGAAATTCTGCTTCGGTTGTGACGGAGTCACCATGTCGACGACCGCGACGGCCGGAGGCAACAGGCGCTTCAATGGGGGCCGTTTCAACTTCTGGCTCCGGAAGCTTGACGCGTATATCGATTGCTTCAAGCTCTTTTCTGGACTCGTCTTCGGCAGGGTGGAGCACTTTGAGCTGCTCTTCCATATACGCCCTTCGTCTGTCGGACTCGATCGACAAACGCCTGTACTCGGAAAGTAGGGCGAGCTGTTTTTTCTTCAAGGCACGTTTGTTTTGTTGGACGATTTTCAAATTAGTGTCGTAGAAGTGAGAAAACTTCCTCAAATTGAAGGAGAAGAACGGAAACCGTTTAAAATCCGTGCCCGAGCTCTCGCATAGAGCCGCTTTCTTGAGGTAGTCGGTGTCCTCTGGAAAACCAAGTCTTATTTGCTCGTATGCGGCTTCGAGCTTCGTCTGAGGATACATACACCCATCTGGGTACTCGATGGCTTGTTCAGGCAAGGCGCCATCAAAGGACTGCTCTTCGAGCGAAGTTGGCTTTTGAGCTTCTTGAGGCCCCTCGTTTTCCTCCTCAAAGGCGGTCTTAACGGTATCAAGCTTTTCTTCAGTCACAGGAGAAACTTTTTCATTGGTTGTGTCGTCCACTTCTTCTTCTTCTTCTTCTTCTACTTCTTCTTCTTCCTCCTCCTCTTCATTCTCGTCCTCCTCCTCTTCGTCATCTTCCTCTTCGTCGTCATCTTCTCCATCGTGTTCCTCATATTCGTCGTGTCGGCCGTCATACGTATTCATAGACGATTCACCGCTCTGACCTGTCTCGTAATAACTTTCGCTCAGTGGAGATGCCAGTTTTGCGTTTAACTCCCGTGAGCTAGTAGTACTGGTCCCACGCGTGTCGTCATCGTCGTCGTATCCGCCTCTCCCGTAGCGGTCCTTATATGATCTGTGAGGGTAATATGAGTCACTTCTTTTTGACGTGCCCACGCTGTTGGTCAAGCCAGAACTTCGTATTCTTTCTTTGGGAGTGTTATATCTACCAGTTGGACCTGAAGGACCTAGCCGCTCGCCTCTGCCATCTCTGGGTGCCGAGTACGACTTCCACCTGGCCAGGCTAGAATCGTCGTAGTCATATCTCTCCTTTTTGTAGTCGTGAGAAACAGACGAAGAGAGTCCGTTCAGGCCACGTGAGCTTAAAGGGATACTGTTCGGGTTAAACCGGGACGAGCTTACTGGTCTTTCCCCGTTGGCTGTGTGTGGCTTGGGCCTCTCGGAGCGCCAAGACTGGCGAGGGTCTCTAGAAAAGCCGGGTCTTTCCGGTCTCGACGTACCATTCACCATGTCTCTGGAACTGGCATCGCGCGCAGTAGAATGGCCAGCCGGTGCCTCATTTTCTGCTCTTTTCGCACTGCTGAAAGAACCGTATGCCCCGCTGGCTCGGTCCTGATGGTAGCTGGAATTATAGGGGTATTTGGACCCGTTGGACGAATATCGTGAATCCTTCGTATAACTGTTTGAGCGGGACCCCTGCGGGCTGTTAAAAACGCCAGCGGCCGGAGAGTCCCTATATCGTGCTCTTGCGGGGATTTCGCTACTTGCCGCTGCCTCTGTTCGTAGGGGTTTGTTCAAAGATGGACCAGGTACAGCAGCCGTAGATAATCCTTGTGGAGAACTGGACGAGCTTTTGAAGTCTCGCCTTGTGGACGACGGATAAAAGCTTTTCCTGCGTTTGCCGTATTCGTCGCTCCCATACCTATTTGAGGGCCCCGTATTTCGGGGGCTGGAGGACATAGTCGTGGAGCTGCCTAGATAATTGGAAGCCTATGACGCAGTAGCTGGCGCTTGTGCTCTAAGTCGATGTCTTAGGCTCGGGTATTTGTATATTTGACCAGCCTGAAGAATTCTGCGGCCTGTCGCTGAAAGCTAGCGGATGATCGTGAAGGTGCAAACAGCGATTTATTGTAGAAAGTGCCAAACGCTAGAGAATTTGTGTGCGCGAGGAACACCAACCATGCGCGTCACGTGACGCAGCCAGCATCTCACTAGTACCCAACAAGCCCCAACAAATGGCCACCATTGGCTACAATTTTAAGAACTCTCTTGATGACTGATTAATTATATGCGTGGTTAATATGCGTGTTTTGTTATGTTCCTGGCTCGGTGGCGGGCCTATGCGAGGAGAATCTTGCGCAAGATTCCCACCTCCTCACTGCTCTTAAGCATGTCTGCGAAAGGGACGTTGGGATGGATCTGTTTATTGCCGGTATCGGCTGCTGCAAAGGTAGCTCTCGGCGTGGTGATGCGGACTGCCAGTGCGGATTCCAAGGCATTGACAATATCCAAAAACTCACCCTTTTTGATCTTGCCTAGAAAGTCCTCCACCACCTGCAATGTGTGCGAGCAGTAGAAATCGTAGAGCTGGTTCACTGTGAGCGCAGTGGTGGAAATCGCGTTCCGCTCCAGGCTGAAAAGACAGCAGAGCACTGCTTTCTGCAATAAGTTCAAGTTGGTGATTTTCTGCTGAGACGTGTCTCCAAACGTGGAGGTGCACACCTTAGCAACGTGGGACATCAAAACTTTGGGTGCGTTTCCCAAGGTCAACTCGGCGAAATCGTCCCGTTTTTTTGCCTCTTTTTCCACGAGCTCGATGCTCTTGTAGCAAATGTCGAAAGCCTTTCTCAAGTCACCGGTGACTGTGGCGCATTTCTTGCAGCACATCTGGATTGCTCCTGGGTGCATGAGGAGAGGGCCAGGGGATGCATTCTCCTTATCCTGCTCATTCAAAGACTGCAATTTCGAAGTGACCACCTGCCTGATTTGTTCTGCTGAGTAGGGCAAGAATTGGAGTGTCTCGGGCTTGAACCCGTTACTACGAAGTCTGGGCAAGAATTTGTCGGTCAAATCCAACGCGTTCGAGATTCCCACTATAATTAGTTTCGTCTGTAATGCTGCTGTTTTCAAGTGAGACGCGCAGTGGAAAAGCTGGAAAAGCACCTGCTGGTCTTTGGTGATGAGACTGTCCATTTCGTCCAAGACCACCACCATGGATTCGGTTCCAGACTCTGCCATCAAGAGCTCGCTGAGATCGTCAAACGTTTTCTTTCTTCCCGAAGACTTGCCTGCAAGCGAGATGTGGATTTGGTTGAAAATGTCCTCTGGTTTGGCGAGGGTCATGCAATTAACGTTTAAAATGTGTGTTCTGGTGCCATGGATTAGGTGGGTTTTCCCACTGGCATTTTTTGACAAGTGGTCGAGCGAGAGAATCGTCTGTGCCGTTTTCCCTGTTCCGGGAGGGCCGGAAATGTATATACTGTTGCAGATCTTGTTCCGGAGAGATGTTTCAAGGAATGTGTTGAGTGTTTCAGCTTCCTTTTCTCTGCCTACTAGGCACATCAGCTCTGGGTTCTTGGCACCTCTTTGGAAAAGCGCCTTGGCCATGGAGTACACAGAATCCTGGTGAAAATTGAGTCTTCTGCCGTGGCCTTTGATTGCTGCAGAAAGATCGATGCCATTTTTCTTCAAAGGCGAGTTCTCGGGTGATGGTAACTGGGTATTTTCTTTGGCACTGAGGGCCTTTCTCTTTGGTGCTGGGAGCTCGTGGTGGATGGTCCTTTTGGAAGGAGACAACATATTAGACGAAGAATTGGGGTAAAACGAAAGGTGGAATATCTGATGAGGGAACGAAATATGAGTAGAACAGAGATAGAGATTGACGGGACCTTTAAATTTTCCTACCGCGTCTTGTAAAGATGCACGCCATGAGGCGCATCTCCTTCGACGCGTTTAATTAGAGCCCAGAACGGAAACCTGATTTCTCGCGTCGCGAGGGTGGCTGGCTGAAACCCTCCTGCCACGTAGTTCATAACAACGGGTAAAAAATAAAGGATAAGACGAAAGGAATAAAAAATGATGATTGGAATGGACGGTTGTTGGATTTGGCTGGTTTGGCTACAACATGTTCACCTCTGCACGTTATAATGGAATGTAGTGTCTTGAATAGGGTGTCACGTGAAATCGTGCTAGTGGAGGAATTGAAAAGAACCGACAAAAAAGGAAAGTAGAGGACATCCTGGTCACTTCCATCCAGTATTTTGTAAATGTGTATCTGATACCGCCCGGTTGTTGGATCGTAGTCATCTCCCTTCTTCAAGAAACAGCTTCCATCTAAACGGGAATCCTCTTTGCAATTGCCACATAAAAAAGGATAAAAATAAGAGGTGAGATATTTCGACAAACCCTCAAATGAGGGAAGATCGAGTTCTTTTCCGGTTTATGGCACATCCACGAAGTGAGCACATTTGGTGGCAGCCAACGCGTCCACATAATGCGAAGATCTGCAATCGCCTGTATCCATGACACCACAAGAGCATTTAGCAGTCGCTCAAATCCATACTTTCAGTCACGTCGTCTCATTCTCGCCCCAAAAAAACTCCCGAAATCCAAATCCTCACAATGGAAGACGTATCCACCCAGCTAAAAAGCTCAGTGTACTTGAGTGTGGCCAAAATGGTGGAGGAGCAATGCAAAGATCTCGGCACCAGCGCAAGTCCTTCTTTTGTTGCCTCTCTTGTAGAGCTTGTCTACAATCAGATCCTCCTACTAGGGGAGGATCTAGAGCTTTTCGCAGAACATGCCGGCAGAACCACCATCACGAGCTCGGACATTTACATGGTCACACGAAAGAACGAGATCCTCACTTCTGCGTTGAAAGAATACGAAAAGAGCTTGAAGAATGCCAGATAATGTCTTGTTACAGATTTCAAGCGTGGCTGGTTTGGGCCCTATAGATCAGGATACAAGGCCTGAAGCTGTGGATAAGAAAATGGACAAGGATGTTCTCAATGTAACGTGAGAATCACTCCTATGAATCTAGCGCTCGATCTTTCATGGGTTATCACATGGATGAAGTATCCGATCCTTGTAAAAGCTTGTCTCGAGTTTCTTCAGCACGTGTGTTCATGTCTATTTCGATATCTCTGTGTAAATGCATCTCCATTTAAATACATCTCCGTGTAAATACATCTCCGTGTAAATGCATCTCTACGAAAGTACATCTCTACGCAAATACATGCCTATATATAAAAACGTTAGCAATACCCTCTTCAATTATTAACCCGCCTTTAAAACTCACACTTTCTCTATTCCTTGTAACGTTCCGTAATCGTGGACCGCACAGCGTGCACTGGTCTCGCGTCCCCTATTGCGGCAGCTCACCACTAACTACTTACGATCCTCCGCACTCATTCGGGCCCAACACAGAGCACCAATATTAGTCCAAGAACTTATCGAATACATCTCACGCTACAATGGCACGTGCCCGCAAAGGACTCTCCTATGTGCTAGGAGACCCCAGCGAGAAAGAAAACCACATTCTTCCCATTAATGCCATGCAATTCTCACTGGCCCGCCAGCAATTATATACTGCGGGCAGGGACGGAGCAGTCAAAGTATGGAGCGCCACGAAGAATGCCCCAGGCCTCGATTCCCATATTTCCACTAGCAAGGCGTATTTTGAAAACCTGCAAGATGTGGCAGAAACCATTTTGAAGTTGGAGACCTCGCTTTCCTCGTCCCCACTCGAGTATTGCGTGCCCTCTTCTACGTACAATCCCAACATTATCAAAAGTTACAATGTCCATTTTGACTGGGTCAACGATTTGAAGCTTGTAAACAACGACCGCCATTTGGTCTCGGCGAGTGCCGACTTGTCCTTGAAACTAATAGACATTGATGGTGACGATAGGCACGTGCAAAAGTTCCAGAATGTCCATACAGACTATGTCAAAAAAATATCGTCTGTGCCGCTGCAAAACTCGCTTGTTAGTGGCGGATTGGACGGGCAAGTGGTGATATGGGACATGAGCCGTCTTTCGCCTGTGCTGAGTTTCCACAACAACCTGACAGGGCTCAACTTTACCAGTTCCATTTATGCTCTTTCCAACGACAATGGCCATTTGGTGTCCACCGGTGGGCCCAACAACACCATCAATTTGTACGACCGCCGGATTTCCACCGACGCAAACGCAAATCTCATCCGTAAGTTGGTGGGGCATCAGGATAATGTGCGGTGTCTATTGATGAACTCCAATTTCATTTTGAGTGGGTCTTCGGATAGCACAATCAAGCTCTGGGATTTGCGAAACTTCAACGTGTACAAAAACTTCGATGCACACGACGACGCTGTTTGGAGCTTGTGTACCACAGGCTCGTCTGACCCAGGATCCAGTTCGATTGCAGATTTCAAGGAGTTTTATTCAGGCGACAAGGCAGGAAACATCATCAAAACAGACTTGAACTATCTCTCCACACACTCCAGCTATGACGAAGATGACCCATTCTGCAGCTCCACTTTCACTGCTGCAGACCAGGCTTACATCGATGAACAGATTGGGTTGTGCACGCTCGTGGCGAAAACCCCCACTCCAATTGTATCGCTTTGTGTGGAGAGCGAGAGCTCCATTTTCGCTTCGTGCTACGGCTCGCTCCAGCGGCTCCATATTCCGAAGACCAGGAACCTAGCTAAGTACCAGTACCTTCGTGCGTGCGTCGACCATTCTGATTCCCTCGATAGGAAGTACGATGACGACTTGAGCAAGGGCTTGGACTCGCCCGCTGACCAGTCTGACTTGGACTCAGACTTTTACGACATCATCAGCCATCTCTCTACCGACTCGAACAAGCTTGATATTACGTCGTCTTTCTCCAGTGCACCCCGGGCTTTTCTGCCGGCTCAGAAAGACACCTCTGACACTCTTGCCCAGTATACCTCCATGTTTTTGAGCGTGAGCGGAGGACCTTCCCCCGAATATGTGAATGCCTATAAGGATTCTCTGGCAGTTGGTAGTGGACTGAACACCCAATCGTATGTGGACGAGACTCCAGTGGAAATGCTTCTCAATCCCATACCTCCAAACCAGGTACTCACAATTCCCTTCAACAAGGCAGCCTTCCAAGAGTTCGATGTCACTGCCAAATCCATCATCTCCAAAAAGATGTTCAACAACAAAAGGCAGTTAATCTCTCTCTATGTGAATGGAGACATCAAGATCTGGGACGTCTTCATCTGCAAGGTTGTAAAATTGATTCCATACGAAAGCAACAAGAGGCACCTTTCAGAAGAGGAAATAAAAGACCGAGCGAAGGAAATGGATGTCATTTTCCAGCAGCATCAAACCAAGGAGGTTCTCACCAACTGGTGCGAGGTGTACATTAGATCAGGTAAGCTTTTGGTTACACTTTCGGAATCTTTCATCAGTAATGTTGAGGTCTATTACGACGAACTCGTCAGGGACTATCCTTTCTTGAGAGCTGATCTGGATGCTAGCCATAAGAGCATCCCTGGCCCGAAACGAAGTCCTGTAGTGTCCAAAGATACACGGTTCTGGGTCGCTAGGATATTTCTCACCTCGTTATTTCAAAGATACTGCCGTTTTGAGTGGGAGTCGGATAAAAAGCTTCGAGAGGCAATGAAGGATAGCAAGCCAAAACCAAGGATAAGCCTTCCTGTGGCTGATACAGAGTCTACCGATGACGATGGGCCAAAGCGGAAGAATCTTTTCTCCAAAATGATGTCCAGCGGACCCCGTGTTAAGACTAACATAAGTCCAACTGTCTCAAACAGTAGCAGTATGACTACTGGAATGGAAGGTCTTGACAGGCTACCATCATCGTATCCAGATGATTCGATTGCAAAAATGTTAACGGTCAATGAGCACTTATACAAAGAGAAATACAGCACCCATGGACAAAAAAAATCCGTGGACTCTCTTTTGAAACTATACATCGACGGCAGCACTTTGAAGGATAGTGAATGTGAGGAATACAGACCCGTGATACCGGACAGCCATTTCCCAGATGATCTTCTCATCATCATCTACGAAACTTCAACGGACTTGGGAAATTTCAGAGACCTTTACAGCTTCCATTTGGGCGATCTTCGGTCTCTCGATTCATTTGATGTCATGTCTGAAAACCAGCTCATTAACCAATTGAGACTCAACATACCCAAGTGGATAGGTGGCCCTATACTCTACAACAAGTTTCCAGTGAAAGAGCCGCCCAAGATATCGTTCCAATTATTTGAGATAAATTATGAGCTGCTCCCGGCGGATAAGAAAATTGGAGGAAAATCGCAGAAAAAGATCAAGAGACTTCCTTCTGTGGAATCGTCAATCAAGCTCTCGTCTCATTGCATGCTCCGGGTGAGCAAAATTCTCCAGTTTTTGACAGAAAAGTTCGAGTCCCGAACCACCGAAATGAAGATGAAGAAGCCAGCCACAGAGTGGCTTATGTTGCAATGCAAGGGACAGGAGCTCGACAACAATATGACGCTACAGACAATCAAGACCCTCATATGGAAGTCCAGTACCGACATTGAGCTTTTTTTCCATCGCAGGTACGACTGATTTGCCCATTTTAGTTCAATAATCTGACTGTTTGTGTACACAGAATCCTCTTCGACAGCATCACCCTTCAACAGTGCTTCTGTTACTTGATCAAAATGATCTAATGTGGTTTCGCACCTTCAGGCCGCTACTGTTGCATGCGTGCGAGACCCAATAAATTTTTGTGATGAGCGCACTCATATCTCACGGTCTCTCACGCAACAACCGGTGGAGTAACACAGCGATGGAAGACGTAGAAAGAGCCACCTCCCGTTTGTGGAGAACGTTTAAAACCGTCAAGGAAATGGTCCGCGACAAGGGCTACTTCATCACCGACGAGGAAATCAACATGTCCTTGGAGGAGTTCAGAGCCAAGATCTGTCCGATGGGTGACGCCCAGAGAAAATTGATGTGTTTCCAGGCACAGCCCACGGCGGAGGCCGCAGAGAAGTTTCCTGAAATGGGCTCCTTGTGGGTTGAGTTTTGCGATGAGGCATCGGTGGGTATCAAGACCATGAGAAACTTCTGTATCCACATTAGTGAGAAGAACTTCAGCACAGGCATTTTCATCTACCAGACGTCCATCACGCCCAGTGCCAACAAATTGATTCCTACTGTGTCACCTGCCACAATTGAGGTGTTCCAGGAGAGCGACTTGATTGTGAATATCACGCACCACGAGTTGGTGCCCAAGCACATCCGCTTGTCCAAGCCGGAAAAAAAGGAGTTGTTGGAGAGATACAGGTTGAAGGAGTCGCAGTTGCCAAGAATCCAGCGGGAGGACCCGGTGGCACGGTACTTGGGGTTGAAGAGGGGAGACGTGGTGAAGATCATCAGAAGATCGGAGACGTCCGGTCGTTACGCATCGTACAGAATCTGTTTATAAAGAAAACACTATGTAATATAGCAATGAAAAGAATCAAAAGGTAAGTGCAGATGTAAATACTCAGGACTCGCTCTCATCTGGAACTGGCGCGAGACGGCCTGCCATCACACTATCGGTTTGGCCCTTCCACCAGTCAATATCCACAAGGTTTCTACCGGAAGACGGACTCACCTCTACGCCCTCTTTTCCTAAAAACACGGGGCCTATGGTGATAATGACGGAATCCACCAACGAACTCAGTAGCAAATCGTTGATCACCACGGCACCACCCTCGATCATCGCCGACTTTATTCCTGCGTTGTGCAACGCGTTGAGCATATACAGCCAGTTTCCAGTGCGGTTTTCCGAATCAAAGGGAAGCCGACAAAAAGCGCCGTCGTGGGATTTGAGAAGATTCTCGTTCTCCGCAGATATTTCGGCCTGCTCATTTACGAAAACAAACGGCGCCAATCCTTGGCCGCCCCCTCGAAGCTCGCATAGTGTGGAGCTACCGTAGTCCCATTTGCCATGCGGATCCACAATCACCGGGCGTATTTTCGAAAAGTTGCCGTACCTGCAATTGAGCTTAGGGTCGTCTGCCAACACCGTGCCCACGCCTACTACAATTGCGTCGTGGTATGCTCTGAGATAGTGCGTCATAGTTTTGGTCTCTAGGTGAGAAATCTTGGTCTGCACCCCAGGCTGGCTAGCGATACGGGAATCTAGCGACTGCGCCCAAGTCAACGTGACGAAAGGTCGATCATCTCTTACACACGGGAGGTACGGTTGTAGAAACGGAATCAACGTTTTCGGGAGTGGTAGTAGAGACATGGATAGAATTGGTAGTGACGTAATGAAGCCAGCTTAGGTGTAGGCCCTAAGTAGTGGAGTTTTGGGGCCAGAACGCGCGGCCAGGTCCAGAGAAGCAGGTGGGGCATGAGACGGAGAGAATGCCATACTGCCCTGTTTCGTTGAAAAAAGTCTGTATATAATTTTGCAACTGTTCAGCGGGAACACGCGCCTTCCAAAAACACGAAGATTGCCAGCTTAGGGAATTTCCTGGCGGAATGCAGGTTTTGCGTGTCCCTATAGCATGAATCTGGCATGTCGGGACGTGGGGCCAGATACCCCAAAACGCGACACCACGGGCCGCGGCCCGGCCAATTTTCATATGACAGCTGGCCCACGAACAATAGAGAGCTAAGAGAAGGAAAGAGAGAAAAAAAGAATTAGAAAGAAATAGCAAACTGGTAGAGATGGGTAGGCAATTTCCACAACAAACATTTGATTACTTTTTCAAGATCAGACTCCTCTTTTCTTTTGCCTGGATTACTAGATCTGCTTTATCGTAGTGCGTGCTTATTTACCGGCACCTGCATTGGCTCCAAGACGCGCACCTGTTTTTTTCCACCGACCGTTTCAATACACCGTTTTTCCTCCAAACAATGCCCTCCACCATGTACTCCGTGGAGACCCCTTTCTTGATCGAGTTGTGGCCCTTTTTCGACGCTGCCGTCACAAAGGCCACCGGCGGCCGCTTCGTGCCCTCGCAGTTCGAGTTTGTGCCCCATCAAACTACCTTCTCGTCGTTCCCTGTCGTGGCTGGGGCCATCGCAGTGTATTATACGGTGATTTTTGGCGGTAACTTCATCTTCAAGAAGTTCAAGCTCACGCCGTTGGTGTTGAACGGCTTGTTCCAGATCCACAACTTGTTCCTCACGACCTTGTCGCTCACGTTGCTCGTGTTGATGTGCGAAGAACTTATTCCCATGATCTACAACCACGGACTTTTCTATGCCATCTGCCACCCCGACGCCTGGACCCAGAGATTGGTGTGTTTGTACTACTTGAACTACTTGACCAAGTTCTGCGAGTTTCTCGACACCGTGTTTTTGGTGGTCAAGCAGAAAAAGTTGACCTTCTTGCACACCTACCACCATGGGGCCACGGCCTTGTTGTGCTACACGCAGTTGATTGGCTTGACGCCCATTTCCTGGGTGCCCATCACCTTGAACTTGTTTGTGCACGTGGTCATGTACTGGTACTACTTCTTAGCCGCCAGAGGCATCCGCGTGTGGTGGAAGGAGTGGGTCACGCGTCTCCAGATCATCCAGTTTGTGTTGGACTTGGGCTTTGTGTACTTCGCCACTTACCAGAAGATTGTGTTCACGTACTTCTCCCACTTGAGCAACGTGTTGCCGGTGTGTGGCGACTGCGCCGGCACCATGCTTGCGGCGTACTCTGGCTGTGCAATCTTGTCGTCCTACCTTGTGTTGTTCATTGCGTTCTACATCGAGGTCTACAGAAGAAAGTCCACCAAGAAGGCGCAGAAAGTCAAGGCTGTGCACGGGGGTGTCGCTGCGCAGGTGAACGCGTATGTAAATGCCTCCGGAAAGTCCGACTCGCCTATCCCAGACGGGCTCCGCAAGAGAAACTAATCATTCGAGCTAGACCTTCAGGATCGTATTTATACCCGACATTCAGTATGCTGGTCCCTTGGACACTATATAGCCTTTCGACAGACCTCTTAACAAGTATTACTTTTTTAAACACGCTATAGTATTTTGCTCACTTCGTCGAAGTACGGAATGCCTTCTGCGGCACCCTTTTTTTGGATGGCTAGGCCACTGGCTGCGGTGGCAAACTTGATGGCATTTTCCATTGGTTCGCCATTGCTGAGCTGCAGAACGACCCCGCCAAAAAACGTGTCTCCGGCACCAGTGGTGTCGATCACTTTGTCGACTTTGTGGGACTTCACGAACCTTGGCACCTGGCCGTTTTTGACAAACACGCTGCCCAAGCTGCCCATCGTTACCACCACAGTACTCACGTTTTTCTGGTCTAGTTTGCTCTGGAGTGCGCTGGCCAAAGACCCAAACCCTTGCACTCTGTCGTCTTGAATGGTTTTGTGGAATTGGGCCATTTCTGCTTCGTTCAAAATACACCGTGCCACATCCAAGGCTTCGCCTTCGTTGACTATGAGAAAGTCAGTGTTTCCAAGTGTCTCACTCGTGATGTACTTGTCGTTAAAAGGGGACGGGTTGTACGCGATATTGATCGCGGGCCTGTGCGTTTTGATCCAGTGGATGCTCTCGAGCGTATAGGGAAACTCGTTCTGCAAAATGACAAAGTCGCCTTGCGCACTGGAATCCTTGAAGTACGTCTCGAAATCTTCGTCTTGGGGCTTGAGTTCCCCGTTGGCGCCGGCTGTGATCAAGATCCTGTTTTCGCCAGATGTCTCCACCAAAATGACTGCCACACCAGACGACTGGTTCTCGATGGTTCTTATATACTTAGTATCTACTTTTGCATCGACAAGCGCCTGTTTAAGCTCACGGCCAAACGCATCAGCACCAATATTGCCCACCATTCTGACCTCAGATCCACCATGGTGAGACAACCGGGCACAGGCCAAGGCCTCATTCAAGCCTTTCCCTCCAAGGTGGTTTTCGAAGGCATTGGCCTGGAACGTCTCGCCGCCTTCCGGCACCTTGTCTGTGAAAGTGACCAAGTCGTAGTTGAGCGATCCGATGATGGTGATCATGCTTCTGGGTAAGAAGAAGTTTAGTGTGTTTTAGATTTCTCAATTGCGGGGTGTGCATAGTTGCGCGTACGTCATCAAGAAAGTTAGACACGACATGAAAAAAGACATGGGAAAAAAACATGAAACCAAAAAAAAAAATTCAATTTACGGGTTGTCACAGATCACATCCTATTCTCAATATGTACTCACATTACACTGCTCAATCTCACACCGACTATTAACGCTGCTGCTGTTGTCTCTTCAACTTCATCTTTTCGGCAAACGTCAACGGCTTGGCTGGCTCCGCTGCAGCTGGGCTGGGCGACGCTACAGGAGACGCACGCACAGGTGCAACCGGAGAGCTTCTTCCCACGGTGGCGCCCCTGGCTTGCATCTCGGCTTGCATCTTCGCTCTTCTCTCGGCAAGCTCGGCGTCCTTCTCCTTTTGCAATCTCAACTCCTCTTTGAATCTGGCCAACTCCTCGTCCTTCGCCTTCTGGCGCGCAGCCTCCTCGGCGGCAATTCTCTCTCTTTCGCGGACGTTCCTCAACTCCTCTATGCGCTGGTGCTTGACCTGCTCAATACGCGCAGCCTTCGCCTTCTCCAACTCGGCCTTGACACGCGCCTTCAACTCGGCCACTCTGGCCGCGTTTTGCTCGGTGACCACCTTCTTGTAGGACTCGTAGTCGGGGAGAACACGCGTCAAGCGCTCCTTGAGGGCTGTGGCGTTGGTGAACTCCTTTCTGGCCTTCTCGATCTTGGCCTCCTTCAACTGGGCGTAGGCCTGGGCGTCTCTCTCCTTCTGCGCCTCGGCGTCCTTAGCCAAGAGCTGCAACTCGTACTTTCTCTGTGCACGCTCGCTGTGGTCGGCCTTCTTAAACACGACCTTCATTCTCTCGTCCAAGATCTTCCTGTCCTTGCTCAACTGCTCGACCTGCATGAGGCGCAATTTGTCCGTATCCAAGTTGTCCAAGTTGTCCAAGTCGATCTTGATGATACCCTTTGCGTTGATCTCCTCCGCGATCTTTCTCTTGTCCTTCTCGATGATGGCCTTCTTCTCTCTCTCCAACCTCTCCAAGTCCTTTCTCTCCTGTTCCTTGACCAATCTCTCGGCCTCGGCCTTTTGCTCCGCGATCCATCTCTCCTGCTTCTCCTTGGCGGCCTGCTCCTCCTGCTCGCGTCTCAACTTCTCCGCGATCTTCTTGCGCTCCTCCAAGATTCTGACACGGTCAGAGAGCTCTCTCTGCTCGTTCAAGAAACCCTCAAGCGCGTTGTGGAAGGCAATGTCGCGCTTCTGTTTCTGGCGCGCCTCGGCCCCGGTGTCGATGACCTTATATGAGGCGGACAAAGTGGACGCCAACTTGGACAACTGCGTGCGGACGATTTCCGCGGGCGATGCCTGCAACTTCGAAGACAACGAGTCAATGAACGAGTCCTCGAAGGGGTTAGACTTGAACGTCACCACCTGCGTCTCGTGATCGATGGTCATGGACAAGTGGCCCTTCTTGACCGCGTGCACGAGAAGGTCCTCCACCTCCAACGGCGACAAGGTGTAGTCGGCGTTGCCAATCTGGCCCAACGACACCAAGAAGTCCAACTTGACGGCCTCGTAGATCTGCGACACCTGCTGGAACGATCTGATCAAGATAACCTCGGTCAACGTGGGGATGTACCTGCTGTAAGCCTTGTCGTCCTTAATCTCGTCGAATACTTCGGCCACTCTTTCCTTGGCGGTCAAGGGGTGGAACTCCGTGTCGCTCATGGTCTCGAACAACTTCTTGACTGCCGGGTGCACGAACTTCAAGATGGACTTGGTCACGATGGACGACACCAAGCTCTCCCTGGTGGGGACCTGGTTCAAGTTCAACAACGAGCTCAACTTCGAGTTCTTGGCCTTCTGGTCGTCCACCACGGTCTCGTTGACATTCAAGGATTTCGTGGGAACGGACAACGTGGACAAAACGAGCACGGAAGCGTAGTGCTTCAACTCGTCGTCGGTGGCATTGGGCGACTGGGAAAACAACGTGAAGAACTTATTCCAGGCCGCGGCGTGGAACAAGGTGTTCTCGGAGACCGCGAAAATACGCGCCAAGTTCTCGTAGTAGTTGGCCATCATCACGGGCTTAGGTGCCTTCTTGGAAGCGGTGATCAAGGTGTGCACATCGTCCACAGAACGGAATGACTCTTGCCACAACTCCAACTTGACCGCGATGTTCAACTGGTTGAAACGCTGCTCCAAGTACCGCTGCACGGTCTCCGCGTCCGACAAGTCCACGGCGTTCAAATTGGGCACAGGGGCCTTGGTCTGCACCTGCGTAGTCACCGATTGCATGTGCACTCTCAAGAGCTCACACAAGCGTCTGAACTCGGCCTTGCGCCCGAACTTCAAGCAGAACTGGAACGCCTGGTTGACGATGGCCGAGTAGGTGACCTCCAACTTGGAGTTGTTGCGCAAAATGTCCAAAACTGCACGCAAGGCCTCCCACAAAAAGCGCAACCATGGCGTCACCAACTCACGCTCCGTTCTGTCGGTCGAATCCGTGTTGGACACGGTGGAAAGCAAGATGCTCTCGGGCGTCTGCGCAGCCTCGAAATCGTCCTCCTCGTCCTGGTCGATTTTGGTGTCTGCCTTCGACTGGGCCTCATCCAATTTCTTCTCAGCCAACGAAATGAAGCGGCGCACAATCACCTCCACGGACTCCAAGCCGTTTTCGGAGGCCTGCACGTTCTTTTTGTACTGGTGCAAGGCGTCCTTGGCCAATTTTCCCTTTCTCAAATCCACCGCCAACTCAATAAGCAACAAGCCAATGGGCTCCAAGTCGGCCACCTCCAAGTGGCGGATTCTCCGCGAGGTGATGAGATCATACAAGGTCTCGAGGGCGGCCTCTTTTTCGTCGACGCCGATGAGGTCCTCGGCACGCTTCAATACGTTTTCAGGGCGGAACGCCTGGTTTCTGTGTGGCGGAGGCATGGTGTGTGGTGAAGGAAGTGAGATATCGAATTCGCTGATTTCGCCAGACAAATTTTTTCGGCCTGTGTGCACACTCGGTTGTGGGTCGTTGGTAGCGTCGCGTGCTGGGCATAGGAGGGAGACACGGAGAAACAGGAGGATTTAAAAAAAAACATAAATGTGGTTCTTCTTAAAGTATTTGATTGAAGATCTGTTGTTGTTTTTTGTTTTTTGAAATTGCTCAATTTTTGGTAATTATCGGCACTTTTGCAAGTATTGTTAGTAGCTGCGAAAGTCACTTGGGACTCCAAGAATGTGAATAATTACCGTGGCAGAATCGATTTCCACAAATCGAAAAAAGGAGAAATAAAATATAAAAAGATGAAGAAATAAGGTTTGAGAAAGTCCTTCCCTATTGACGACCACTAATATATCCACTGCCCTCAACGGCTCCCGACGTTCACCCACATGGCCATCGTATCGTCATTATCTAGCATGAATGAGAACCTTGAATACGATGTATCTTCATACTACCGCTTATTAGAGAAAAGTACCAGCGATAAAGGAAACTGTCTATTCCTAGCTATCTCTAAACCATAAACTAGATTTGCAAATGAGCATCACCACTCACTGTCGACCGTCTCCATACTTACTCACTATACCCTCGCAACCCATAAAACACCCATGCTCCTAAAATGGCGGAAATTGTTCCTCCATTTCTGGAACAGACTTCTTCAACCCGTCCTTGCTCAAAAGCAAAATACTCAATCTTGGATCTATTCCGTACTCGGTGAACACCCTGCGTGAGTCGGTCTCCTGGTGCTTTTCTGTGTACTCGTACGTTCCATGGTACTTGGCGTTTTTCTCCAACACCATATCCTCGAAATGGAAATAGTCGAATTCCTCCTCCTGCGTGCCAGAAGAAACCTTTTTCTTCTTCGCCTTTTGCTCATCGTCGTCCACAGTAGCATGCACCAACTTGTAGATCTTGGAAATTACAAGAAAGTAGTCAAACTCGTACTTTTCGTGGGCGTCCTCCGCCTTTTCCATCTCCTCGAAAAGCATCTTGTACATGGGAGGAACAACCTCCACGGGCATGTTGATCATTCTTTCGCTGACGATCAACCCGACTTTTAGCTGCTTGTTCTGGTCCTTGGTAGTCTTGGGTGGGTTCAACAATTTCCTCAAAATCATGTTGAATTCGGTGCTGACCTTGGTCTTTTCAAGAATGTAGTCAAGCACAGCCCTGACACTCGGTTGGGCGGAGTGTGCATTGATATCGATTACACTGAGCAAGGCATATGGGTCGCCCTCTTGACCGTCCGTTTTGATAGCGGTACCGACAGAATTGTCCGCCAAAATCAAGTCCGCCAACCCGGAGAGATCAAACTGGATCGCGTCGTCTCCAAAAAGCTGGCGAAGGAAGTTTTTCGTGGCATGGAAATCCACCTGTGGGTTCAAGTCGAAGTAGTCGAAATCGACGTTAATAACCTCCTCCATTTCCTCGTCGGCACCGCCAACTTCAACGTCGGACTCGTCAGTGGAACTCACGTCGATGTCGGAGTCGTCTTCTACGCGTCTTTTGCTCATTTTTGTTTTTTGTGCTGGTTTATATCTCCGGTACTTGCAGCCGCCTATATACTAATTTTCGCTGGAGCAGGCATCGCGGTGCACCACTATGCACGGTGGAATGAGGTGGAACATAGATTCCTTGATTGCACATGAATCTTGAGGGCTATGGTTCTGACGACGACAGCCTGGACGATCTCCGAATCGCAAACAGCCAGAATGCAACCGAGCTTTTAAAATCCGAAATGGGACCTGCTTTTGTCGTGGCCCCCGGTGTACAGAGCACCTTTGGGGGGCAGTTTCAAAGGGCCATACCGACCCCGAAAATCGGCACAAAACGGACTCGAGAAGCAAGAAAGAATAAGAGGAAGAAGCAGAAAAACGACCCTGAACTGCTAGATTTCCGTGGGCCCTGGGACGCGTCCAGTAGTTCTGGCGAAAGTCCCTCTGAGCAGGAGCTGGAGGAAGACTTGCACGAGCCAGAAAAACCGGCAGCGGAAACGGAAATCCCAGCTTCCACTGAATCATATGCCACAGACCGCTTTATGAAGGCAGAGCCGGAGTCTGGTGACTCAAAACAGAACAGTACAACCTTTCCTAGGAAGATGAAGCACTCAATCCATGCACATTCAAAGGGCGTCACACGTCTCCGATACTTCCCCAAACTGGGCCATCTTTTACTCTCGTGTGGGAACGACCATAAGATCTTTCTCTGGAGCGTGACCGCAGAAAAGATCCGCAAAATCAGGGGCTATTTTGGCCACACTCAGGCAGTTAAGGACGTAGTCTTCAACCATACTGGAGACAGGTTTTTGAGCTGTTCCTACGACAACACAATGGTGCTCTGGGAGACAGAAACCGGCAAGATTCTCCAGCGATTGCACTTTCCAGCGACCCCTAACTGTGTGCTTTTCAATCCCAATGCCGAGAACGAAATAGTCGTTGGGTTGGCCAACCGCAGAATCGAACACTACGATCTCACCTCTCCTCACCAGGCTCTTCAGATATACGATCACCACCTCGGGGCAATAAATTCGCTTACTTCCGTCAGCTCTGGCTCTGTGTTTATGTCTACATCGGATGATCGGACAGTGAGATTCTGGAAGTGGCACATCAACATTCCCACCAAAATCATTTCGGATCCGACGAAACACTCTGTTCCCTGCGCTACTGCTCACCCGTCAAAAAAGTTCATAGCCCTCCAGTCCATGGACGATATGGTTTATGTGATCCAGGATTCTGCGAAGTACCGATCTACGAGGAAACAGTTCAAAGGGCACAAGGTGACAGGCTACGGAATCGAGATTGGCTGCTCGTGCCATGGGAAGTATTTGATGAGCGGAGACGCGTATGGGCATGTTTACGTGTGGTCGTGGCAAGAGGGTAACATCGTTCAGAAGATCAAGCTAGGCGGCGAGTTGATATCTTGTGTGGCAGCGCATCCTCGTAAGGAGAATGTCGTGGCTGCAGCAGGAAGACGTGGCGACATTTACATATGCACGTGACCAACCTGTGTTCTATATCGCTGGCTAATTCATGAGATCACGCACTTCTCTTTCCTGTAGTCGGAGTGCTTCTTGCGCACGTGGTTCTTGGCCAATGAGGGCGGTCCTTCCTTCTCGTGCGAGAATATATGGTGTAGATGGTGCTTGTGTTCCTTGGCCCTGTGGTGCAGGCCGTCGGGCTGTGCTGCTGCATCTTTCTTGGAGCCACTCTCTTTCTTGGAACCGTTATCCTTGTCCAGGTCACGTGACTCAACCTTCTCCAGAACGTGCTCTGGCTCTGGCTCCGGTTTTTCTGAGTGGTGGTTGTCCCCATTGAGCGAGAGCCCACTGACGTTGGAAATATCGCTCCACTGGCTGTTGCGTCTGTATTGTGGGGTGAAACTGATGCTCATGTTGCGGCTCCCTGTTTTCGAGAGCGACACTGACTCTTTATAATAGTTTTTATCCTTGTCCGTGACGTACCACAAGTAGCGCTTGCGGATGTCCACGAAGTTGGGGTGGCCCGGGAGAGTGTTCGGAATCGGAATACTGGCTAGGGGAAACCCCAGTAGCGAGTCGGTCGATCTGCTGTTCGCTGCTCTGTGACTGAGCGAGATCTTTTCGGCCACCGTGCTACGAGACGATGTTTGCGAATGTGCTTGGCTATCCTCTGCAGTAGACGGAATGGTAGATAGTGCTTCCTCTGCCCAGAATTTGGACTTGTAGCCCTTGGGAACAATGATGGGACTAGCCGTCGAAGTGGCACCCAGGTGCACGCTGTTGGACGAGGGCAAGGTTTCGCTGGGCACCAAACGATAGAAAAGCATGTATGGCCACTCGGTCTCGAAGATTTCCTTAAACGTTTTTGTGTCCACCCGGTTCTTCTTGAGATCGTCGTACAAATACCAGGAAGCGCCAAGCGACTCCTCGAGCGTTTCGTTCTCGACATGTGCGTTTTTTCGAACTGCAGAAACAAAGTGGCCCGACTGGATGGTGGTGCCCCGGTGGCACACGGCACTTTCCAATATCAACTTGAAGCTCGTGCAGTTATCTTTTGGATCACTAGCATCATCAGCAAGAAACAGGGGCAAGTCTATCACCGGGGGAATGACGATTTTCCGGTGCGACCGGTTGGCGTGGTTTTCCGTGGTGGAGAACGAGTACCGTTTGAGGCAGATGGGCAAAACCGGCCTGCGGTTTGCAAACTCGTGGGTATTACGCGCGATGCTTTCGTTGGCTTTGTTGAGCTGGTTGTCGTCGGTGTAGAAGGGCATGAGCCGCAAGAGCATCCACGCGGGGAGCATCACCTCACGTGGCTTGGACTCCACACTGGAAATCGACCATATCGAGAGCGTCGACGACCGTGTGCGGACCTGCACTCTGTTTTGCGTTGCCAGAGCCACGGGCCTGCTGTGGCCGTTCGTGAAGGTAAGGGATGAACTGGAACGGAGTGCTCTAGTTTGGGGGGTTGCTTTTGGCTCCACTTTAGAAGAATCTTTAGGATCTTTAGAGTCCACCTTATTATCCACCTTAGAGTCCACTGTAGAGTTGACTGTAGAACCCACTTCCAGGTCCTCTTCAGGACCCACCTTATCTCCTTTAGTATCCACCTTGTCATCCTCCACAGATATACTGCGCTCCACAGACGCAGCAGACCGTCTCAGTTCCTCGATCGTAGCCCGCCGCTGCAACTCGCGCTTCACCGAAATCGAGTTGTTGAAGTAGTGCTCGAGGCACTCCTCGAGCAAAATGGGCTCCTCGGACTTTTTGTCCTCTTCTTCTGGGATGGACACGAACAATATGCGTTCTTTTGAATACTTCGTATCGTCATCGTCCTGTTTCCCGGAATGCTGGATTTCTACCCGGAACGTCAATAGCGGCATCGCCAACGTCTCGGTGAGAAACTCAAAAAGCGGCGCACAGTCCTGCTGCCGGTGGCTGAGGGCCTCGTGAAAACCTAGTTTGCGCAAGCATTCGCATATTTTTTGGGTGATATCGGTGGTGATCAAATTGCCCAGTCGCATGAGATTAACGTACACGCGGAGGAGGCCCAGGAGCTGGGTGACCAAGGCGTTTGGGTGCTGGTTCAGGAGAAATAGAATGGGCTCGAAACTCTCGAGATTGGCAAACATGGAAAAAAGCAACGCGTCCAAGTAGCACATCACGTGCTCCCAGTTTTCCGCCCCCTTAAGCTCGATGGGCGAGCCGAGCCGGTCAAGCCCGTCGTTGGTGATGAAAAAACCAAGATCGCTGAGCTGGAAGAATCTGATCATGTGATATGCTTTCACCACATCGCCCTGCGAAAAGGGCGATTTGAGCGCGGTGATGATTTGGCTGACAGACGGCGTAGGCTGGTCGGGTCCAAAAAAACTCTTCACCTGGCCTACGGCGGAGGAATTGGAATTATATTTGGTGGTGTTGGGTGGGGTAAGATCGCTGTACCCAGCAGTGGAGTCTGTGCCGAGGGTCTCGATGTAGTACTGCCAGAAAGACTCCGGAAACGCGCAGAACGGCTGCTGGCCGCCGTCCGATTTGGCCGTCCACCTAGAGATTCGCTTGCGAAGCATGAAGCTGGACTCGGAGTTTAAAGAACGTTCCAAGTATTAGTGTTTTAGGGCCAGGCGCGGCTTCGTTTTCGCGGGCATGAATGCTCGACACTTTGCCAAATGGCATAGAAATATTGTGGCACAACATTTCACACCCGCGGAAAAAAGGCGAATAAGATTCGGAGAGGTTGTTACTGGGAGGATTTAAGTATCTTATTATTTTTTCCTATGGGGGTGAGCACGTTTTACAGTATGCTGGGTGGTGGAATCTGGATATTGCCTGGGCTTATCTTCGCACCCAGGTTCCAACCGAGCCCCGATCTGGGTCTGCTCGTTTAGGCAAGTGCTGCTCCGAGGTGTGCCAAGAATATCCGCCTATTGTGACCATGTACAGAAGTGGGACCAAAGAGGCAAGCTCAGTAAACAAGGGTATTCGTGAAGATGTAGGGTTTTGGTAGAGGCTTTGTGGGTGGTTTCTGAAGGATAGGTAATTTTGGGGCAGAGTTATTTAGAGCTTCTCGGAAAATAGTAACATATGGCAGTGGGAGCATCTACATATCTACCAGGGAGAGCTCGTCGTTTGGAAATGGAGAAGTTTTTCAGCTTCCATTGGTTAGTTTTGTATTGTCGTAAAGATGATAATCATCCACCTTGGCATTGTTCATGCCATGGTAGTGACCAATGTTTGGTGTTGATCTTGGTGACTGTGTCCGTTTCAGGACGAATCAATACTTGGCAACCAGGTAACAAATTTACACTCCCGTTCACTAAGATATTCTGCTTACTCGCTAGATACCGCTACAACAATAGATCTAACCCTACCAAACCCAACTATTCTTTGAAAATAGACCGCCCCACCATACCCCACACGAAACCTTTTTTCTTCTCATTAATCCTATATTGCGATGTTCAACTCCTTGATCTTATCGAGAATGTTGTCCATCTTCAGCTCAAGAGCCCCGTTGACGTAATCCAGCCGTGTTTGCGTGTCCATCTGCAGCTCCACATCGTTGATCTTGCGGAAGTTTTCGTTGAAAAACCGTAGCTGGATCTTGACAAACGCCTCAAACAGAGGGTTCAAGTACGGGATTCGCATGTCCACCAAAGTTGGAAGCTCACTCTTGAGCTGGTCGTTGTAGCCGGCATATTTCAGGTGCGCTTGCTCCAATTCTTTGTTCAAATCGGAAACTTTGAGCTCGTACGAGGGATCGTCGCTGGGCGATGCGTCTAGTTTGCGCAATTTGGCTCGGAGCGAGTCGTAGGTGTTCTTTTTCTTGGCCCTCTTTTTGATGGCGTCGTTGACGTTGACGTAGTACGAGTTGAACCGCTCCACGGGGTTGAGGACGGTTTTCAAGAACGGCTCCTCGAGCTCGTCGAGACACGTTTCCGACATTTCCTTCATGGCTATGTAGTACAAGTGTGCAATGGTGTTTTCGTCCTCGCCGTAGAACCCAGAGAGCACCAGCGTCATCGATTCTTGCGCATTTGTGAGCGTCCGCAACGAATCGAGATAGTGGCGGAGCTCTTTCTCGAGACGCGTGGTGACGGTTTCCATGGCTCTGTAGCGTTTTTCCTCATAGTCAAAGTCCAAGTCTGTGGTGTCGTCAGCTTGGCCTGTTTTTAGCACCAGGGCACCGGCACGACTGATGGCGTTTTTCAAGACTTGCCACGACATGGAACCAGATAATCGAGACTAGACAAGGCAGATTCGACGGAGCGGATTTGCGGATTTGCGGATTTGTGGTTGTATTAATAATAGGTGCAAGAGTACTATACAAGTGTGCAATACTATACATGTGTGCAAGTTGCGGGCACCGCGAAACGCAAGTGATACACATATCAAACAACGGCTGCGAAACGGCACCAGGCCCAGCGTTAGTTGTCCATCCCGGTGTCTGCAGGAGAGTGCATGATCTGGGTGACGAACTTGCCCGAGTACCGTGTGATGCACGCCACCGTGAGCACGTCGTTTCGGATGGACGTGGTCATTAGGTGGTTGAGGATCACGTGATTCGGGATCGACCGGTGGTACGCCTCTTTGTTGGAGGCGTAGTACGAGCTGTCTGCCCTGCGCAACGCAGGCCGTTTCGCGTGCGCGGGATCGCCCCCTATCGGGGGAATCGAGAGCGACTGCGGGGGCGGCGGCTGGTGCTGGGCGGTCATTTTGTTCAAGAGTACGTTGTTCAAGTGTGCAGGAAGTTGTGGGGGTTCCGGGAGCTCGTAGTCTGGCGACTTGTTCTTGAAGTAGTTGTAGTCCACGAGCATTTCGGGGATTTCCGACGAGTAGGTGATGGTTTCGGGGCCGGGTTCGGCGTTCTCAAGAAGCGACAGGTACAGAGGTTCGTGGGACGGAACCTGCGACGATTCCTGTGACGAGAGATACGCGTATTCGGCCGCGGCCGGCGGCTCCAAGTACTCCACGTGCTCGTGCTGGGTCTCCTTCTCCTTCTTCGAGATCTTGGCGAGGAAACTGTTGCTCTTTTTCTGGATCTGCGACGCGTCGTGCTCGCCCGCAGTCTGCACTATGTTGACCTCGTCCGTAGAGCTGACCTTGGCCTGGTTATTGGTGTTGCTGTACAAGTGCTGCGGGTCCAAGACCTCGAACCAGTTGAAGAAAATGCCCTCCTGGTCCGTGGCCGTGGGCAACCACTCCGATACACGGTACTCATTGTTCACTACGTAAAGTAACTTGTGCACCCCAAGGGGCAATTTTATCGTTGTCTGGTACTCGTTGTCGTTCGTGGGCGACCGCTTGAGCTTGATCACGTCGCGCCAGTTGGAGAACGACCCGATAATGGACACTTTGGCCACCTTTTCGCGGGTCTGGTTGACCCACTTGATTCTCACAGGAACCAACTGGCTGAACGCCTCCTTGGACCTGTTTCCCAGAGACGCCCCCAAATGGCCGTTTGCACCCACAGACGAGTTCTGGGCCGCCTGGCGGGCCGCCGCAGGCAGCGAAAGACGGGTGAAATCGACCTTGGAAATATCCTCGTTGTCGGACGACACGCTGCCCGCAGCGCCACAGCCGTCGATTTGCATGGCGTTTTCGTTGTCGTCGTCGGACCCGGTCACGGGCAATATGTTCCGCAGGAGCTCCTCGTTCTCCAATATGCCATTGCTCAATTCGTTGAACTCGTCCTCAATGAGGTCGTTGGTGAAGCGGTCCTTGCCCAGGATTTCGCTGTCGTAGTGGAGGAGGACCAGCGAGGGGATCTCAGGCGACTGGCTACTCTCCAGCGCTTTTTCCTGCTTTTGCCGCTTGACCTCGTGCAAGATCAAGTCGCTGAACTCTTCCTCCAAATTGTGGTGGTTGCTCTGCGACTGGTAGGATTTGCGGAACGGCGCGGCGTGCCTGTGCACGGCGGCGGACTTTCTTGTGGAGGAGGTGTTGTTGCCCATTGGCGCAGGTTCGTAAAAGACGGCTATGTTTGCGGCGTTCGCTATTGCAATATACGAAAGTGTTGTACTGCTTAGTTGCTGGGCAACACTGGAGGATAGGTGGACTGCACATAGGCTCGGTTCGATGCATGCCCGTTGCTTAGGGATGAAAGGCTACGGAATGGGACGAAGCGGATAGAGAATGTGGGGGTTGGAGCGGCTGGAAGCGGCTCGGTTTGATTTAGAAATATACGAAAGCGGGCGAGATCCGTGGTGCTTTTTTTTCGCTTACGTCATATCTTACGTGGGACGCATGGTCATACGACGCAGTGGTGATAGAGAGATACCCGGAATGGTTCCAGTGATGGTGTACGGTGGAAGCCAGCAAAAGACTGAGAAAACGCTCAGCTTCCCAAAAATCGCCATCCCTTTCCCTCTCCCTGGTTATCACCCCGTATGTCCCCACTCGGGTGTGCAGGCGTGGGAGTCGCAGTGGAGCTGACCGTCCCAGATCCTGGTGCGCGCACGTCCTCCAGCACATAGCGCACTGCGAAACGCTCCACCAAAATACTCTGGCCAGAAATGGACTTGCGGCCCAGAGAGGAACGCGATCTCTCTGAGTTCTACGACAACCTCGACGAGACCACGCCGCTCGATGTGTTCGTTGTGAAAAAAGCCACGTCCTCGCACGTGCCCCACAAAGCGAATCACGTGCCGCTAGCCACCTCTAAGCTGTACGCGTTAAACACGGTGCTACGCGATTACAAGGGCAGTGCCACGGACACCAAACGGGTCGAAAAAAACAAGAATATCAGCAAGGCGCTCGAGGCGTTCGGGTACAGACCAAGAGTAAGGCCCAAAACTAAATTTAAGGAGTGCTATGTGAGATTCCAACCACCGCTAGCCGCGCACCCTCTCCTGAACTACGACATGGACGAGCAGGACGTGCTCTATCTAGACTGGCTCAACCTGATGCAGGAAAACACAAAGATAACCGCCGAGGTTTTTGAGATCGCCATCAGCACGCTCGAGCACGAGTGGCACAAGCTCGAACGGCGCATGGTGGCGCTGGTGGGCCCCGGGCAGGACGGGCGCGACGATCTCAAAATGGACACAAACTTCGAGAAATACGGCAGCGACGACGGCACGGGCGGCGTGGACTCGCTTTCCGAGCAGCGCTGTGCCGTTTGCAACGACCTGGAATGTGACAATACCAACTCTATAGTGTACTGCGACGGGTGCAATATCGCGGTGCACCAGGAGTGCTACGGTGTGGCGTTCATCCCCGAGGGCCAGTGGTTTTGTCGCCGGTGCATGGTCAACAGGGGGTCGTCAGTATCTTGTGCTTTCTGTCCTAGTAGAACGGGTGCGTTTAAACAGCTCGACAACGGTATGTGGAGTCATGTGGTGTGTGCGTTGTGGATCCGCGAGGTGTACTTTGCCAACCCCGTGTACTTGGAGCCGATTGAAGGGGTGGCGCTGATCCCACGAAGCAGGTGGACGTTGCAGTGCTACATCTGTAAACAGAAAACCGGCGCGTGCATCCAGTGCGTGGCCAGAAAGTGCACCCAGGCGTACCACGTCACATGTGCCAAGCGGGCGGGGCTCTACATGGCCATGGAAAAGGGGGTACTGGGTGCTGTGGCCTCAAACGACACTCTTAAGCTGTACTGCGACAGACACCTCCCCGGCCACCTCGACCGCGAGCTGGCGCTCTACGGGATCCAGAAGACACGCATGTTCTACCGCGACATGCACTCGTTAAGCCGGAAAAACGACCGGTTGGCGTCCGAAAGGAGACAAGCAAACAGAGTCAACCGGTTCAAGTGGAGAACCGAGAACGGCACGCCGATCGCGCCGCAGCTCTTCGTGGAGGTGCTCGTGGCGACCATGAAATCGTTGAAGATCGGCGACGAGGCGCCCGGCAGAATGCTACGTGGTTTGGCCACAGAAACCCCAAAAGTGAAGGACACAGAGGGCGAGCTCAAGGCGCTCAGTGCCGCGTTGTGTAAGTATTGGTGTCTAAAACGAGAGGCTAAAAATGGGGCTCCTTTGGTGCGGATGCGGGCCGCCGACCAAGAGCTCTTGACTCCGGAACCCGCTGGCTTGGAGAACATTAATCAGCAGGTGGACGCGGACGGCCTGCGGGCAGCAAACGCCGATCCTCCCACACAGCTTTCTGAGAAAATTCAGTTTGGCTACGCCCTCGACACAGACTTAAAGAAGTTGATCGAGATGAATTTGTTGGCCGTGGAGCGCCAGAAGTTGATAGCCGCACTGAGCACTGAGACTTTCAAAATGGCCGACACGGCGTATTTCCCCTTCCAGACGACCGGCGTGGAAATTATGCGAAAAATGAGCCGCATTCTCCTGAGCAAAAAGGAGGACTTGGAGTCACTGGGTTCTGCATTTGAGCAGATTTCGACTGACTTGGCTCAGGGCACGTTTTGGTCTGCGCTGGATGCAGATCAAAAGTTACAGCGTGCCCTCGCTGACGTCAGCAGTTTCGCGCCGGGCAATGTAGCGCGGGCCTTGCGCTTCTGGAATGACTCCGGGTTACGGGACTTGGGGAACGTGGAGAAGAGCGTATATGGCCGTATACCGTTTACAGTGATCGAGGGCCTTGATGTTTCTCTCAAGCCGCATAACGCCAAGGCGGCGCTAGAAACAGAGAACCTAAGCGAAGCGGAAGAAGATCCTTTCTTGCTGTCTGCAAACCGAGAGATCCTACGCAAATTCATGACCGGGTGACCACTCACGGAGATAAGGAGAGTAAGTAGAATAGCAATGTACACGAATGAAAGATTGATGACGCTCATAATCGCTCTGTCACGCGGCGTTGTGTCAATCAGGACCAACGGGAATTCTCCCCGTGCAAGGCCCACGTTCAGCCACACTATCTTCGGCATTATAAGTGCGCTTTATCTTGGCTACGACATTATATCGTGCAGCGACTTTCCGTGTGTGGCAAAGTAGTCCTGGATAGGCCCACGTACAGCATCATAGCCCCCACGCGAGTTTCGAGCGTTTGGCCGAAACGAGCCCTGAGAAAGAAAAGAAGATTTTGGAGTGCAGGTTACGGGACATTTGAAATATTGGTCAAGTATAGCCGATTCGCAAATGGGCCCTGGTGCGCTTTTCTCTGATTGGGGGGATTTTCGTAGTAGACCTGCACAACAGGCGGTGATTAGCACAAGAAGCATCGAAAAACATGGTCGAAGTCAAATTCGGCTGAAGTGTACGGCTCGCTCAAAACGGGTAAAAGAAGGAAGCAAAATAAGTCAGGGGGCCTCGGTCGTGTTTAAGCGCAGTGAACATGCTGGGCACACGGCGTGATTTGCTTGTTTATTTTCTCTTCTCGCCACGAATGGAAATATTTGAAGTAGTCGGTTTGAAGTTGTCCGACTGTTATTGAAGATTCGAGGCTGTGTTTAGCCTTACGCAAGGGTCCCCCCTACGTGGTTCGAATCTGACAAATAAAGTTCGTGCACATGCACTCTCATTCTCGTGACTTTGACATCATTGTTCCTCCAAAGCTACAGGAATTTCGTTAGCGAAATAATACGTTGAGCATGAAATCGGAATAAAGAGGAAAGAATGTCCGCAGATTCCCCTCGCGGCCCCCACGTAGCTCCGTGTTCTGCGCTACGCCTTTGAAGATTTTTGGTGCGCGACGCAAGTTTCGGGCATATCCTGGACAAAGCACGTGCATGTATTGCGCAGGTACCGTTGTGGCAATCCATGGGGCCAAAGCGTCGCGAGTCTTGCAGGCTATTCTTGCATGGAGAACACAGACGACATTATAGAGGTGCATGACTTTATGCTTGCCAAAAACGCCAAAATAAACGGCAGTGACCTGTACTGCGACGAGTACATTTAAGAAGTCGATTCCCAAGTTTCTTTCCGCAGGCTGGCTCAAAGTTTATTTATCTTTCCTTTGTTGCGCTATTTCCTTTTGAGGCGAAACCACCAAAACTTTTAAAACTACCTCGCTTCCGTAACCGCGAAGCCACCGACTCTGTTTATTTTCTGGCGCGCCATTGTCGTCAGCGATTGTTGTTTAGCCCTCCGGTCCACCGATCTCCTCGGCTTCCCCTTTTTCTTGCATACTGCAAGCGCCGTCCTGCACACGCCGTACAGCTGCTGCCTCCAGCCTCGCGATAATTGAGGCCCAGATCCGTCTATTTGGGTAGAGCGTTTCAGATTCCTCTTGTCGCTTAACAGCCAGTTTTTTCTTTCCGCTGCCGAAAACAAACAGTGCCGTGCACTTCTGCTTATACCATTTGCGATTCCACTGAGCATACTGGGCTGCTTTATATGCTTTGACGGAACACTCGGTTTTTTCCACTCGCTTAAATAGTTGCAGCCTCGCAATTTGCCTATCCACCACAATCTTTACCCTATACCCAAAGTCGCAATGCTCAACAGGTCCCAACCCAGCCGTGCCAAAAGCCTCCCCATGATTGTCGATGTTGCACTCGACCCGCAGGGAAAAGCGTTATACCGGGTGCACGAGACCACAAACGCGATCCAGGAAGCCACGCCGGTCTCGTCGAATTTCAGCGAAAACTCGCGCTTTTTGTTCGACTCCGTAGAGGACTTGCACAGTCCTGCTGCCACCGTCTCTAGCACCCATCTGCCCTGTGAAGAAAAAGCGGGGCCGCTCGACGTCCATTCGCAGCCGTCGTCCAGACGCTCCAGCGAGCCCAAAAACTCAAAAGTCGCAGCGTCGCCAGACGACATTTGGTCCAGCGACGTGGAGACTGCCTTTGAGGAGGCGCTAGCGATCGTACCCAAGTGCGGGCTCACGAAAATCAAGATCGCCGGTAAGTGCTGCGGACGCAATGAGCTCATAGCGGATTTCATTTTGGCGAAAACAGGGAAGTTCCGCTCGCGCAAACAGGTTTCCAGTCATATCCAGGTGGTCAAGAACTTGAAGCTGAAGGGCCGCCTCATCAGCCTAATCAACGACGGGCCCGAGTTCAACAGCCCGGAGGAGGCCGAGGACAACATGCGGCGGTTCGAGGAGGTGTTTTCCAAAATCAACATCAACAAATCGCTAGGCTTCAACTCGACTGGAGACGCCGAGCTTCTGGGGTCTGGCGGCCTGCTCCGGCGCCGCTCGTCCGAGCAGTTGGCGCTCCCGCCCAAAAGAAGAAAACTGCCTGTTCTGGCGATTAGCGTGAAAAACATCAGTTTCACCATCAACGGTGGATCGACTCCCGTGGCCTTGACGATGCAGGAGCACGTGCCGATGAAGTTCTTGAGCATCAAGGAAAACGCCAACATCACCACGCGGTTTCCCGGGCTCGAGGAGTTTTCGAACACCAACGTGCCGCTCCTCCACAATATGGTGAACATTTTGAGCCCGTTGCAGTTGGCCACCAAACACTCGATCGATGCAGGATTGAAGACAAACTTCAACATCGAAATTCCGGGCGCCAGCGAAAACCTCTCCAGTTTCACCACCGTGTACTCGTTCGGCGACGAGGTGTTGAAGGTCAACGAGGAGAACTTCCAGGTCAATACGGACCAGCCTTTCCTCGTCAAGTTCTGGAAGTGTTTTTTCCTCCAGCTCTTGAGCTTGCCGTCCTCGCTAGACGCGGCGTTCAAGGGCATCACAGTAAAGCAGGTCATTTACGACAACTCCGTGCCCATCACCAGCATACTACCCAAAAGCAAGATCCGGGCGGTTTTGCTCTGGGAGTTTTCGAAGGTCGACGACATAAGTGAGGCTGTTTCGTCCTCGTCTCGCTTGTTCCTTCCGCCTACGCTAGGCTACGCGACCATGAGCGCCACCAACTCCAACTACTCCATCAGACCGCCGCAGCCCACATACACGCAGACCGCGGGATCCAACCCGCAATTCACATATTCTCCCACCTCCAGCACATCGTCATTGAAGAACTTCAGCCCCCACCAGGGCTACGACTTGGCAGACGTGGCGCGCCACGACGCGTCGAATTTCTCGCAACTTTCATTTCCCGCCTCGCTCCCGACTTCGTTCCTCGAACAGCAGATCACGCCGCAGTACCTGGCACCCGTGACGGGGCTTTCGTCCACGCTTCACGACGGCGACGCCGCCCGGTTTTTCAGCCCGGACGAGCTGCACTTTTTGGGCACGTACTACCACTAGAGAAGGACATTCATAGACAGATTAGACCATATTATGCCGTACACTCATTAGGCGACTGTAGAACGGGAGGGTTGTAGGGAATTCGGAATGAGGAGTTCTGGGAAGTGTTAGGAAATGGGGAGCAAAAGTGGGTGACGAGTAAACTACCATTACGTATGAAAAGCTTCCATAGTAGTGTGTATTTGCAAGAAATCTCCGAAGTGGTCCGCAGAATGTAAGGCTTCTCGTTAATGGTTTCAACCAATACAAAAGTAACCCTTTCCTACTAAGGTGCTTATTCATTAGTGGCCGTAAAGAGTATCAAGAAGGTAAAATGGCGTCCTGCTTTAGTGGTCTAATGAAAATGAAACCCCCTTCTACGTGGACTTTAGGTGAATGTGAAGGTGCCTCCTTATTTGCGGCGTGACAGATTTTAGAATTGAACCATAGGTCTTTCGATCGATGCTTAAGTAATCTTTTATGGTCCTTCCATCAACTTAGCAGGAGATTTTTATTAGTGGATGCAATAAACATCAATGAAGGTAAAGGTGACCTTTTCTTAAGTGCTATTGTTGAGAGTTAAAGTACGCCTTTATTTACCTTTCAATGAATGGAAAGTAACAACTTCTTCGTCTGCTTGAGAAAGCAAAAGAAACTCCCTTTCAAGTGGTCTTTCACGGAATGAAAATTACTCGTTGGTGTTCTTTCACCGAAGTGGTTTAATCAACATAAAGAGAATCCTTCGTTTTAGTATTGTAAAAACAGTCGCTTTAATGCCCGGAAACTGGTTCAAAAGGTGCTTCTTCATCAGTGGTTGTTCGAATAACAAGGAAATTCTCTTTGGTGTTTTCGAAGAGTGGAATAGCATTCAATGAAGCTGTTGATGAAGGTAAAAGTACCTATTGGCCCTTCAAAGAATGCAAGCATCTCCTTCTCTAGTAGTCTTGCAATGGCCGAAAAGAAATGTCTCCTTCGAGTTCCTCTACGAGAGAAACTGTATCCGCCTCCAGTGCTCTTTCAAAGAATGTTACCTGACTCTTTCTTTAGTGGTGTCTCAATGAATGAAGATAGTCCTATGGTGTTTCCATCAATGTAAAGCGCATTTGTTCGTTATTATTTTCTTGATTGAGTAAGTATTAGATGAAGGTAGAGGTGTCCCCTTCTTGAGTGGTATTCTGATCGAGTACCCATACTTTAGTACCAATGAATGAAAGCAACACCCTCTGTACTGGCACGTCACAGAACAAATGGTGGCTTTCCTTTGAAGCTACTTCCAGGTAATCCAACGAAAATCTCTGGCTACCGGTCTGTTCGCTATCTGCATTCATGTTTGTCACTTTCGACATCATGGCTTCTCTTTCTAGAATGTCTCTTCCCAGAACTCCCACGTGTCGTAACACCTACTTTTCTCTTACCCACTACGCTACGCTTCTCCCACGTCTCCGAAAGACCCAACCACACACTCTTTTCTATCTGTCAATTCTAGCATATCTATTCATCAGTACTGCTCGTACCCCACCTTCTCGAGCCGCGCCGCCTTGCCCAACACCTCCTCCTCCATGTTGTTCATGTACAGCGCCATGGCCTCCAACCACTTGTGGTCGCACGCACCCAATATACGGATGGCCAAGAGCGCAGCGTTCGTGCTGTTGTTGATGGCCACGGTCGCCACCGGAATGCCCCGTGGCATCTGCACAATAGAGTGCAATGAGTCTACGCCGTCAAGAGTCGATCCCTTGACGGGAACCCCAATAACAGGCAAGGGTGTCATGGCAGCGACCATTCCGGGCAAGTGAGCAGCGCCACCAGCACCGGCGATGATGGCTTTGATGCCCCGGGACGCCGCCTCGATAGCAAACTTGGACATGCGGTGGGGCGTGCGGTGCGCAGAAACAATCGTCAACTCAAAAGGCACGCCAAACTTCTTCAAGATATCTGCGCCCACAGCCATGACTGGTAGATCGGAGTCCGACCCCATGATGATCGAAACCAAGGGCTTCTCCTTGCTCTGCACAGAGGCCGGCAAAGATTGCGCAGACCCCAAGATGTACTGGATCTTGGCCTCTGCATCTGCCATGGACGAACCGACCACATTGATGTGGCCCATTTTTCTCTTGGGCTTGCTCTCCTTGCCGTACAAATACACAGACGCGTTGGGCGTCTCGAGGGCCCGGCGGCAGATGGCCAACTCCGCGTCCTTGGTGGCGGTGTCGCCCAAAACATTCAACATGATAGCGTTGGTGTTCGTGGTGGAAAACTGCGAGAAGTCTTTGGGCAACGGCAAGCCGGCCACAGCACGCACGTGCGCTTCGAATTGCGTGGTCACACACGCGTCGATCGTATAATGGCCCGAGTTGTGGGGTCTGGGTGCAATCTCGTTAATTAGGAGGTCGTGGTTGGGCAACAAGAACATCTCTACGCCAAAGATGCCACAGCCGGGAAAAGACTTGACGGCGTTCTGGGCCAAGATCGACGCCTTTTTCTGTAACGTGTCTGGGATTCTGGCGGGCGCGTAGACCAAGTGGCAGATGTTGTCCTGGTGGATAGTCTCTACTGTGGGGTAGGCGAAGACCTCTCCCTCGAGTGTTCTGACCACCATCACGGCCAACTCCTTGGAGAAAGGACACCATTTCTCGGCATACAAGGGTCTGTCTTTCAAAAACGACAACGCTTCCGCAATGGAGTCCTGCGTTTTGACCACAAAGTTGCCTCTGCCGTCGTAGGCCAAAGTACGCGCTTTCAACATGAACGGATACCCGAACTGGGTGCCGATTTGCGACAAGCATTCTGGCGTGTTGGACTCAACCTTTAGCGACTCCACCACATTGACCTCGTGCTCCTGCAAGTGGAGCTTCTGCGAGTACTTGTCCTGGATAAGACGGATGGTTTCTGGGAGGGGATAGATGGGGATTTTCAAGGACGAAGACACGATTTTCAAGGCGTCCACGTCGACGTGCTCGATCTCCACAGTCAAGACGTCGCATTTCTTGGCGAGTTTTGTGATGGAATCGAGGTCTGTAAACGACCCATCGACGTGCTCATCCAACGCATTAATCTGCTTTGCAGGTGAACCGGGCTGGTCCAAGATGATGGTTTTGATATTGAGTCGGTGGGCCGCCTCGACCAACATGCGGCCTAGCTGGCCACCGCCAAGAACACCGATAGTTTTAGCGTCCATTTTCGAATTGGAGAACTGGGTGAGAGGAGTGGAGAAGCGTGAGAAATTGGACTAATTAATGATGGCTATCGTGATCGCGGACAGAGTCAGCCTCTGCACATAATGCGATTGGGAATGACCTGGACTATGGGAGATAAACAAGAGGGGATATAGTCTTCAAGATGAATATATATATACTCAAAGAGGCCATTTTTGAAAATAGATTTATTCCTGAAAATGCTGCTTTTTGTCATACGTCGATATGAGGACACTACGGGCAATAGTGAGATTAGTGAGAGCGAGACCTACTCGCACACCCCGTTTCCTTGATATACTGTTTATTATGATCTAAAAATGCGTAAAGAATGACGGAGAATATGGAACTAAAAAGATGCGCAGATTGGGGTTACCCGTTAGCCTCACAGACTGTCATAGCCTATGCGGCCCCGGCTGGGCCCCGCACTATTACCGTGATGACCTCAAAGCCTAAAACTTGAGACTTCTGTTTTTCTTCCTCTTCTCCTTCAACTTCTTCTTTTTGGAGCTCAGCACCTTCTTGGGGGCCTCCTCAGAAGCTTCCGCCATAGGCGCATCTTGCACTGGGGTTTCTTCAGCCACGGCCATCTGAGCATCCTGCTCTTCTTTCTGTCTCTGCAAGTTCAACCTGTTCTTCTCGGCCAAACGGGCATTTCTGTCGTCGACAAACTTGGCGAATTCGCCTTGTCTTTTGATGCTTTTCGCCCGCAACTTGGGCTTGGATCTCAAGGACTTGGCCATCTTTAGTGAAGAACAGCTAGTAGTGGTGTTTTTTCATCATCTCATCGCGGTGCGACTTGGGCTGGTGCCCCGCATATAGGCAGCGAGGTATATTGGGGTAATGAAAAAGGAGAAAACGGGGGAAAATGAATATGATACAGAGCGAGTGTGTTGGTTTTACGTCGTTGCATTCGATGTTTTTCTTTCTGCATGCTTTTTTGCAACGTGGGATGGCTGATCTAGGTTATGCCAGAAGTATACGGCAAGTGACTTCAGAAACACCAGCCAGGTGAATAATACTAATATGCGAATATGTTCGATCATTTTCAGAGTGAGTAGGGAAATGGGCGACTTTTCTCCGTTTGGCCCCGACCATCGTGGTACTCTTTGTTGCACTAGGCTGCCCTCGTTTATTAGTGTTGCGGCCCAGCAGCCATTGCGGGAAAGCTGGGAACTAGCAAAACCAGCCCCATTCCCGTACCTTATCACATATAAAACCCCCTTCTCCTTCCTCTCTACGTCGCCGAAAATAGACACTGAATGTGCCCGGAGTAATTGCCCCTGTTTCCATTTGCAGTGTGTTGGTGACTGCTCGATTGCTGCCACCCACATCACGTGCGCACGGCTAGGGCTGAACCCCTCACGATTTCACTGCCTTTCGCGCTGCTCCCCGTACCAGTGCACCCACACCAGCCTAGCGCACCGCACTCAGAAATCCCCGTTTCCTGCACCCTGGGGCCCCGCCGCTGTGCGCACATTTCCCATAAGACATGAAAATTTTCTTCCTTTTCTTTTCTTGCACATCAGAGCAAAATGTATGTATTCATGCTGAATCGATATGCCACTATATATCGTCAAAACCAACGGGCGCTTGGGCTGACCATCTCTAATGATGGATGCATAAATGAAGCCATGCCCTATGGGAATTGCATTGTCAAGCGCCGAATTAGGGAGTCTTCTTCCGCCCCTGAATGATCTTGCCGCCGGCCACTGCAATGCACACGGAATCCATCCATTTTTGAACCGCAAATACTAACTATGCCAGGGCTAATCTTAGAACTCAAAAGAGACTCGCCGCTAGCGTCGCTGGTGTTGGTAAGAGAAAGATTTGGTTGGACCCAAATGAGACCACTGAATTGGCCAGCGCCAACTCTCGTGAGTCCATCAGAAAGTTGTTGCAAAACGGTACCATCGTGAAGAAGCCAGACACCGTCCACTCCAGATCCAGAGCTAGAGCCTTCGCCGAGTCCAAGAGAAACGGTAGACACATGGGTTACGGTAAGAGAAAGGGTACCAAGGACGCCCGTATGCCTTCGCAGGTTGTGTGGATGAGAAGATTGAGAGTCTTGAGAAGATTGTTGGTTAAGTACAGAGAGGCCGGCAAGATCGACAAGACCTTGTACCGTTCTTTGTACTTGTCTGCCAAGGGTAACACCTTCAAGCACAAGAGAGCTTTGGTCGAGCACATCATCCAAGCCAAGGCTGAGGCTGCTCGTGAGAAGTCCTTGAAGGAGGAGGCCGAGGCCAGAAGAACTAAGAACAGAGCTGCCAGAGAGAGAAGAGCGCAAAGAGTTGAGGAGAAGAGACAAGCTTTCTTGAACGACGCTTAAATCTTTTTTTCTGTTACATAGCTTTTACTCTGTACTTGCCTACATTGTGGTGGCCCCAATAATAAATCGTTTCACGCTAAAAATATGTGTAGATGTGATGACACGGGTAGGTTATTCTGTGTAGTTTCTGGTACGACAGATTCATTGTAAAATTTGCCGTCCTACTGTATCTTTTGCCTTTGTTTTCTTTTATCTGCCAACTTTTATTCTTCTTTACCTACTCCTTATTACCCATACTGTCTTCTAAAGACGTCTTCCTGGAACGAGGCAGAACAACACACTGAACACGGCCGTGAGCAAAAACACAAGAAACAACACCCACGTTGCCCTTTTCATGAGAAGCCTGTAAATAAAGGAGTCTTCGATCTTGATGAATGTATGCGACGGAATGTAAGATTCACTTCTGGCGCAAAACGCCAACAACGGATCGATCCGGTAGATTGACGACATGAGTCCGTAGAAGCCACAGAAGAACGTGAAGATCACCACGCATCTGTATCTCTTTTTCTCGTCCAAAAAGATCAAACTGAAGCCGATCCAGAACGAGATGAAAATCATGAAGAACCCAAAGATCACCCTGGTGTTAACGGATCTATTGATGTTTTTGATGGCAATGAAGTTCAAGAAATTGGGGAGATGCTCGTTTTCGAGTCGGCTGAACACGTACCTTTTCACGCCATCAAACACCCCTGGGTCGTCCCTGCCGTCCACTTCGATCGCCTTGATGATTTGGTCGTTGAGTTTGGGAGAAATGTCCAATGATTTCTCCGAGTCTTCCACGAAGTATTTTATTAGAAGGTTGTGAGACGACTCCTTGAGGTTCTGCCTAGAGATAAACAGGCTCGACACGGACGAATCCTTGATGAGTTTCTCTAATAGTGAGGGGTTGAGAGAGGAATGGCGGTGCGCTTTCCGGGGTCTCTGTGGATGTGCAGTTATTTCCGGGGGCTGGAAGCCTTGCTGGATAGGCGACTGTGGAGACTCGCTGGATTCGTCCAAAAGCCTCGAATGGGACGAAACTCGCTTTTCAGATGTAGTGTAATAGGAGCCCCGATCCATATTTGGCGATGGTTGCGTGACGGACTCGTCGCTGTACGCTTCTATCAATTCCTTTAGTTTGGGGTCCACCGTGTTCAAATCAATGTCACCACGGAGGAACTGCGAAAGCCTATTGGAGTCGTTGTCCTCGAGAATGTGGTCGTTGATGATGAGCTCCAAAAGCACCGACAGCGAAAGAGACTTGTGCTTGCTCTTTTCCGATAATGGGAAGGAATCTCTGTTGGCATCGGGCGAGTTGAAGGGATTGTTACTTGCAAAGGCACCACTGTGTGTGGACTGGCGCACGATCGACTCCCGTAATCCTTGGACGTAATGTTTGCACAAGTTCAAGTGGTTGATTAGATCGAACCAGAAATCCAAGTAGTCGACGTTGTTCTCGACATTCTTCATGTAGAGGTAGAAATTGTACAAACTGATGGGGGACTTTGTTTTGTTTGACAAAATCTCACCTAGTGTGGGTAAACGGCCCAACTGGATTTTGTTGTTGGTCATGTTCAAGTTGGACAAGTTTGCCAAGTAATGGGCGTTGGGGTTATCCAGCTGGAACTTTTCGGTCATCGTTCGGGATTTGAGATCTGGATGGAGCGGGGATTTTTTGGATTAGTCCTTTTTGTGTTTGTAGATAGAGGGTTGTGTTTTTTAGTGTTGGGGTGGCTTTTTGGTGCAGATCAAAATGTGGTAGCGGTGTCGAGTGAAAACAAAGCAGAACCAGATTTTTCTTGTACTTATATGTGCGTGTAAGGTGGGAGTCAACAATGGTGCGGTGAATGAGCTAGTAGAACTATGAGAAAACGGCTCAGAATGAGTGGAACGGCTATGTTTGGCGACGCTGGAGTGGTTATTTTGGAAAGTGGTGATTTTATCTGCGTCTTACCAGTGAATGTGCATGGTCACGTGCACACCGGGCGAGACTCTCGAAGCTGGAACACCAATAGGCAAGATCCAAAAGAGTAAAAAAAAGACAGGTATCCGTGGAGTAATAAAGTCCCACTCCAAGACTTAAGCACCTTACTTAGTGGCCATTCACCAACTGAACAGATATTGCCTGTCTCTGACCTGCTGCTCGTGCTTTCGAGTAAATTTCGATGAGCGCTAGGGAGCAGTGTTCGTGGAGCTAAAGGGATTGCCGGAAAGAGTATTTCAAAGTTATCCTTTGTGTTGCAATATTCGAGATTCATGGATGTGCGTTTGGGTGCTTACATAATACAGGTGCTCGAGGAAAGGCTCTATATTGGATGTCTCCGACGAGCATCGCTGTTGTCCAAGTCAGCTCGTCTGGTTTAGCTTTGGTGATCAGCATAAATCATTTCAGCTTTCAATTTCATATTTACTCATTGCCGATTCGATAATGATTCAATCGTAGAACAATCTCCAGCACGTGAACGATCTGCGGGGTGTAATCGGTCCGCTGTTTGTTTTGATTTCTTTTTCCCCAGAATAAAGTACATCTCCAAGATAAGACCTAACTCCGAATCGCGAGTCATGTCCTCAGTGAAATACCTCAGCTTTCGCGTAAACCTGCCAACGCTACTAACCCAAGGAAGCAAGGTGCATGCGAATGTGCGCGGGGAATTGCAGCAGAAAAGAAATGTGGTCCACATTTATTGGCACCTACGCCAGAAAATCAGTAGCAATGGGGATAGGAATGTGGGGATGTGATCGACACGAAGGGAGAACATATTCGTAGTTTGTTCTAGTGGTGCAAAGCGGGTCTCTAATTTTGGCCTTGATCTATCGAAAGTACGTTTTTGAGCAGGCGCTCTCGAAACGTGCAATCTGCAATATTTAGGCTGGAATATGAAAAATTAGGTCCAGTCTGTTAGGCCGCGAGTTTTATCACTACCTATTTGCTTTTTTTATTCGTAGCAACTTACGACAAGCTTCAGCAAATACTGGTCGCCGAGTAACGGTGTTATTAGCAAGAGGTCGACTGCTGTGATGTTGCTGAGGCGGAATTCCACTCCAGATTTCCGAGACGTGACAGCGTATTCTAGGACTAAAAGATAGATCAAAACTCAAGCGGCTGACTTATATTAGTCGGAAAGAGACCCCGGTTTTGCTTCTATCCTATGCTCCGTAGCCTACTCTATTGACGTACTCTCCAGGCTTAAATTCCGCTTTTTTCTAGGTAAGCCTGTGACACGCCGACTACTTTTGTTCTAAAAATACTTGCTGCAGCAGTAGCCAAGAAAGCGTCGCTTAAACTCCAAAACTCGGATGCATGACTACCCCGGACCGGACCTTTCAAACGACGACCACGCTGCTCGGCTAGCAGCTTGTGCTACCCCACCGCAGATTCCAAAACTGATAGATAATATAGAATCTCGTTGTCGACTGCTCTAAGGACGACGTAGTGGTGACCAGGATCTGCGCGCGTAGGTCAGAGTTGCCTTTTTCGGCCCGAGTTCCTGCAACCATGCGGCATTTTTCAAAAAACTAATCTCCGCGCGGCTCCAAAAGCTTTCGTGTTACAGGTTGGAAACCGCGGACTATCTGCCGGACCGCATGCTGCACTGGAATCGGATATTCCTGTTCGGCCCTAGCTTATCTCCTGATATTGGAGCTACAATGGCTTATCCCTTAGTGATACAGGGGTGTAGTGCTGGGAAAGCAAGTGAAATTTATAGGAAAAATCACCTTTCCAAAATCGTAAGGATGCTGAAAGCTCCCAAGTCGCGAGTTTTAGTCTGGGTTAAAAAAGCTCGGAAGATTATTGTGGCTTCTTTTATCCTCGGCCGCAAATCTGTCAAGCGTGCAAATTGCGCCATACAGTCTCGTTGCATCGCTCGTAACACCTTAGGTCTCTGATAAAAGCTTTCAGTTGTCCCCCGATCTGATTCCTCTTTTGGTCTCAGCGGGCATAGACTTCTCCATTTAATTTCCTTCTCTTGGTGTGGGCACCTTTTAATATTCGCTTTCTAGCACGGTCTCGCCAACATACTCCATCTGACACCAGCCTCGAGGTGTAGCAAAGCTTGCCTTGAAAATTTTGACCCAAAAAGTTCGCCAGTTTTTCAGTGATATTTCCCGCACACACATCTGGCTTGTTCGATGACAACATGCTGTTTATCGCAATCACCACAATTGGGCTCAAGACCCGTGACGAGGGCTCGCTCATCAGCACCAGCCTTTTTTCATCTAAATTCAATATCAGCGTTTTCTTGCAATGCGCGCTTGCACCCGCTGCTCCACCGAAACAGGCCAAGAGAGCTCTCTTCCCAAAAATCAACAGATCGAATGTTTCCGGCTTGAATAACACCATTAGAGGCATGGCCATGGTCTGCGCAGCGGACGACTTGGAGCTCTCCTTCAATGGCGAGAACGGGCAGATCGAAATCTTCGACAACTTCGTGCCCACGAATCCCCAGCAGTTTTTCTACGACCAAATGCAGTATGGGAGCGGGAAGAATGGGTTGAACAGTGCCCACTTTCCCTCGTTCGGCAAGTCTGCCGGCTCCGACTTGAGTCTGTCGTACCACTCTTCCCATTTTGGCGTCGATGAGTATTCTCCAACCCTGTTGTCGTCCGGCCACTCGCAGAATGTCAGATTTCCATACGACTCCACTCAACTCCACAGTAGCTTGCCTGAGAATTATGGACAGGTGAACGAATTTGGAATGGACTTCTTGGCCTCGCACCAGTCGCATTTCGACATTATGGCCAGCGGTGTGCAGTTGGACACTCGCTTTACTGATTTCAAGCGCGATTCCTTCAACGATGGCCTGAGCTATGGCTCGTCGATCGAGTCTTTTGACTCGCCTTTGGACGAGATGTTCCTTCCAAGGCAGTCTGTTTCGTCAAGCGGACACATGTCACGCGATACTTTCAACCATAGAAAAAGAAGACCAGAGTCGCCTGTGGCGCCCGAGTTTGGCATCCCCTCTGAAAACATCATGTTCAAGAGGGACAGTGCCTACGAGGGCCAGAAGAAGATCAAGAGGGAGTCTGTGGGCCAACTTACAGCCAATGATTCCCAGCAGCAGGATTTCAGCAAACCACGTCCAGAGGTCTTCTTCAACTCGCAAAGCTGTTCTTTTCTTCAGACACCCCAAAATGGCCCGCAGAGCAATTCGGTGAAGCCTAAGGAAGAGGAAAACGGTAAGGCCAGATACACATGCAACGACTGCGACGCGGCGTTCAAAGTCAAGTCGTATTTGACGCGTCACATCAGAAAACACAACAACGCCAAGGCGTTTGTGTGTCCTTTCTACCGGGAGCAGGACTCGGAGTACTGTGGGACCAGTAAAGCGGGAACCAAGTGTCACCCCACTGGGGGATTTTCCCGCAAGGACACCTACAAAACGCACTTGAAAGCTTTACACTTTATCTACCCTCCTCGCACAAAGTCCAGCGAACGTGGGACGCTTGGGGGACGGTGCGCGGGGTGTTTCACGTACTTCGAGAGCAATTCTGACTGGTTCAAGCATCACATTGAAGACGGGTCTTGCAAAGGTTTTGTGAACAAGACCAGCATCCACGTCAAGCAAGAGATGCTGGACTAGGTCTGTTTTCTGGCGCTTACAATTTCAATTCATCTGACGGTGTTGACACCAATACTTCCTTTCACCTGGTGAAGTCTGCTTCACCCTTTCATAGTTCTAATGTAATAATAATTTTCGTACTCAGCTGCTGAATATCTGGCGATCCGACGCGTTTACTCACGCGAAAAATCGCCTGCAAAGTGGGGGCGTAGGGGTGCAGGTGTGACTTTTCCGGATGCAATGCGTGCGTCCGAGATGCCCGCGGGTGCCCTAAGTCCTGCACCACTTCTAATTTCTCTCCGCGGTAAATCCGAAGCAACCCGGGCAAACTGGTGAGCCACAGTTGATAACGAATGAAAAATCTGCCACACTATTAGCAAGTAGCCACCACAGACGAGCGTTCAAAACGCCGTTTCGTCGTTTTGTTCGGATAAACTCTCGGCAATTTAGATAGTACATACAGACTAAGAAAGGCTGAGCCTCCCCACCTTCCCTCATCAGCCCACATTCCTTGTACGGCTCCATGATAGCGCTGCGATTATTCATTAGCTTGATAAGGGGTCAGGGCCACTTTGCTATCACAAGCAAGGTCTGATAAATTTAGTAAACGTGAACTTATACATGGAAGGAGAAAGCGAGAAGGTGTGATAGTGATCCAAAACGTACGGCACGTCCGACGTCATTTCCCATTTCTTTTGTGGAAGCAAAGTGCGTTGGATCGGGTGACACCTTATTACTGAGGACAACGGTGCAAGGGCATGTATATTACAATAGTAAAGAAAGACAGAGATGAGTGTGATCGGGGGTTTTCGCAGATATGTTTGGACCTTGCATAGATCTTTCTGGTAGAGAATCAAGGTGCCAGCGAGGGCTGACTGGAATGGTAAGCAGTAAGAATGAGATCAAATATGGACCACGCAGGGCAACTGTATTTCAGATAAGACACTGTGAGAAATTTATCTCACACAACACACTGGGAAATGTATCTCGCATAATACACTGAGGCAGACTATATCACACAAACCACGGAGCCACTAGAGGCAAATTCGACAAAGCAACAGACAAGATTCATAAACAATCCCAAATACCGGTTCTGGGACACAATCATAGCGATGGTAAACCTTTCAGAGACCCGGAGGCGTACCCAAAGCCACGTGCACCAAAACCGTCTGGGGTCGGAGTCGTAGACCCGTGACAGCCAAACAACAACTACGACTGAATCTAATACCGCTACCCATTACCGTCCCAAGCCTCTTTTATTCGTTATTTCATGTCGCTGCTCTTCATGATAGAGCCTATATAGTCCTGCAAGTACTGGTTCTCGTTGGAGTACCTGTCCGCAATTGCTACTTGCGCACGGACGTTCAGTAACAAAAGAGTGACGTCCTCCTTAAGCCGGAGGATCTCGCGCACTTTCGCCTCGTGGGCCTCGTCTGCCATGTCCTGTGAATGATGATCAGTGTGGACAAAAGCGTAGGAGAAGTTAAGAGGTCTCAAAAGTGTATAACCAATCGGTCACGTGACTACCACCGCGCCCAGCCAGCACCGTCGACCGAAAAAGTGCGAGAAATTTTGCCCACGCCGGCCACGTCCTGCCCTGCCATTTCGTAAAAATCCCACCAGACTCTTTGTCTTGTTTTCAACACATCAACACAAACACCACACAATGTCCGCTTTAGACAAGTCCTTGGACGATATCATCTCCTCTTCGAGAAAGGCCAGAAAAGTCGCCAACAACAAAAAGAAGGTTGTTGGCAAAGGCGTGGGAAAGGCCCAGAAAAAGACACTTGTTGCGTCCAAAAAGGGACCTAAGCCTGCAGCCGCCAGACCCGTCGCCAGACCTGCTACTTCTGTGGCAGGGGTGGATCTCACCTACGCTACCAAGGTTGTTGCTCACGGTCTTCCAAAGGACTTGAGACAAGAGAACATCAAGGTATGTTAGTTTTCGCTGCGGTGGAAACAACGTTTAATTTATTCACTTCTTTTACTCTGTATTATTATATTGCGGTTTTTGCGCCGCCTGCTGGATGGGCGGGCGTGGGAGCCGAGGGCGAGAGAGTTTAATGGGAAAGCCGGTATTCGTCGCGAGACGTGATCGTGGAGAATGTTGCCTGAAGAACAACACGATTCTCAATGTCGGATACAAGGGCCAGGATAGGTTCTGAGACCCTTTACCGGACAAGCGGGAACAAAATGTTTGAGATCATCAGTGCTTGGGGATATACTCTGGCTATTGCGAAGGGCACGCAATTCTCATAAACATGTTCACAACGGAATGCTCGAAAAACAGAAAACCTCTGTACTTTTCCCAGCGATTTCTGTGCCTGCTCCGAGCGGCTATCACAGAATCTCTCTCGAGCTGTTGCACAATCGGCACCCTGAATACGTAACCTTGAGCGGAGCCTGACCTTTCGTGAAGGTGTTGCATCATTGGCAGAAGCGTGAAGGTTGGCCCGATGTGCCAAAGAGAGAGCGGAACAGATTCTGTAGAAGCGCCAATCACTGACGAATACCGTCTTCCCAGCCACCGAACCCTTCTTCACATTGGTCATCTACTGAGCCATAACTAACCATTTAGGACTTTTTCCAATCGCAAATTGGAGGGGTGCAATCCGTGATGATGAACTACAACGAGAAGGGAGTTTTCAAGGGCGTGGCCACCATTGCGTTCAAGTCTTCCAAGAACGCAGTCAAGGCCGTTGAGAAGTACAACAACGCCCCTATCGACGGAGGCGCCAGCAAGTTGAAGTTGGAGTTGGTGATCGACCCCAGCAAGAAACCATTGACTGCCAGAATCACCGCCAACGCCACTCCTGCCAAGGGCCAGACCGACGAGAAAAAGCAAAAGCTCCAGGAGAAGAAGAAACTCCTCCAGAAGAAGAGAAAGGACTTGGCTAAGGCCAGGGTTGCCGATGCCAAGGGAGGCAAGGGTGCCAAGCCAGCCAAGGCCCAAAAGGGCAAGCCAACCAAGGAAGAGAAGACTGCAGAGCAGTTGGACCAGGAGATGACTGATTACTTCAACAACTAATCGGGGTTTCTCTGAGCTTAGTGGGAAAGTATTTAATTTTCGACGGACGGCGCCGTCCATTCGAAAATGTTAGCGAAAATATCAATCAAAATTATCTAGTGTTTAATTTCGTGTAGCGTGTTATTGCTGGTGTTGAATAAGCACATGTACTTGAAAATTAATGTAAAAGCACAAAATGAAGGTTTTCCGAAACACGTCTGTTCAATAATTCAAAGAAGTTGTAATTTCGACTGTCTTTTATAACCTTTTGGACTGTACTGGGAGCGTGATTTCGCACGGCGTACCCAAGCGTGCTGCGTCAGATGCGCATGCGTTAGCGAGTGAGTACATGGAATTCTGAGCATTTCACAGCTCAACTACCACAATCTGGCCCGGGTCACTGCACGCTGCTTCCAGCAAATAATACTACTTTCGTTTATCGGAAACTGTCACACTTTGATAAATATCGCCGTTCTTTTACCCAGCAGCACGCGCGACCACCAGGACCATTTCATAGCCTCTTTCAAGATCTCAAGGAACACGTGAGAACGCCAGGATAATCGTACCTATTTCCAAAAATCATGCCCAATATCGAGTACCTAATATCGTCCGAGTTCCACGTGGATAAGGGCCCGTCGCTCAACCACCAGTACCCCACGGAAATCCCGGGTTTGCCCAGACTCCCGTTTTTCGCCGAGCTTATGATTCCAGACCAGATCCACAAGCGGGACGAGGACTACACGTTGTTTCTCTTACACCGTAACACACGGACGGGTGAGTTTGAGTACAAATTCAACGCTTTGGAAAGTGAAGCGGACCCGTATTTTGTGTACACTATCGTCAATAATGTCGCCGACAGCACGGTGAAAAGAGGCTCTGTGATAAAAGCCTTGAGCTTGGTCACCAAGTTGATCTATTTCAAGCACTTCAAGCCGTTGCTCATGATCGGCCTCGACCAGTGTTTTGCCAGCAGCAGCGTAGATGTGTTGAAGGAGTTGTACAGTGCTATAAACTGCAAGAACTTCGAGGTGAGTCTGGCCAAGCACCTGGTGGTCAAAAAGCTCCTCATAACGTCCATTCTCGACTTGCCTCTCAACGAGAAATTGTACTTTGACGAGTCGTTTCGCAACAAGTTGCTAGGAATTAAGCACATCCACGATGAGTTGTTCATACGAAGAGACTTGAGCTTCAACTCCATCATTTCCTTCAACAACATGAAGATCCCGGTCAAGCTCCCCATTGTCTTGCTACCGGACACCATTGGCGACTACTTGAACCCGACAGACTTGAACCTCAAGGCGAATCTTCTCAACCTTCTTGATGCAAGAATCGCCACCAATTACCACAATAACGAGCTCACAATATACGGGCTCGCGACACCGCCAATTGTGGTTTTAATCAACGCAATGTTGACGGGAAAGAAGATCATTTTCATGAGTTACGAGAACTCTGCAGGCTACATCATAGACCACATTCTTCTAGCATTGAAGTTGATCACGGGAGGCGGCATCTTGACCGGACTCCTCACCCACTACAATGTGTTTCCCATGATCGACGTGTCTAAAATCGGTCTTTTGGGCGAGTGCGACTCTTATTTGGCGGGCACCATTAACCCGTTCTTCAAGTCCAACGATAAGCTCTGGGATTTGTTTATTGACCTAGACAAAAACGAGTTTCTAATTTCCTCGCAGATCCAGGAGCCCGAGTTCTCGCGCCATTCCATCATCGGCGAGGACGCCAGATTTCTCTCCAATTTGCAGCTATCACTATGCAACTATAACGACGACCTCACCACGCTACAGCTCATTATACGAAGACACATCAACGAGATAATACGCATCTTGCTCTCTTCCAAAAACTATAACCCAGCGCTGAATGAGCAAAAACATGCGACGTTGTTGATGGATGGCGTAGGCTATTACTGGCACAGCGACACAACGAAGCTCCTAGAAATGTCGTGCTACCAGTCGATATCCGCCAAATTCCAGAACCTCCTTTTCGCTGGGAAATTTGGCTACAGCCTTAACCTTCTGAATTTGGCCAACGAGCTAAATCTCATGGTGGACTTGCAGCATCACTTGCAGAAATTGAACAACGTGACCGTCGGCAATGCCAAGATGAACGAAAGAGAAATCTGGTTCAATATGCTCAAGTACTTGATCAGCGGCAAATCCTTGGAAACGTTTATGTTGGTGACCTACTTGATACCGCCTAATACGTCCACCAGTCTCCAAAGCTCAACTCTGCATGGTGGTGGCTTAACCATCTTTGACAAAAACAAGGGCATAGAATTGTTGTTCATTAATCTATTCAACGAGGACAACCACATCAAGTCGAACATCATCATGATCATGCAGGAGCTCCAGGACAACTTTCTTTGCGGGTGGTGCTTGAAGCACTTTTTCAAGTCCAACTATATGTATGAGCTTGCCTTTGACGACCTTGCGAGCAACGGGGATAATCTCGCTGCGAGTTGAGACGGCGGTATGCAAAAAACCAATATATACAAGGTAATACCAACGCACTCTCAATCATCCTTCGATTTGGCCGTGATTACGTTCCATATACTCAAACGATCTCCCTTGGTCCGTGTCAGGTACGCCACGCCAGCACCTACATATTTGGACTCTCCCTGGGCACTCTCGTAGTTCAAATTTGGGTTACTGGAGGGGAATCCGGGTCTCCTGCTGTTGTCCAAAAACTCGGCGTCGGACTCCAAACTGGCATCGCTTTCCTCCCTATGTCTGGTGTCTTTGATGGAAGCAATGTGGTACTTACCCATGACAGTGAGGCCGATGGCGACGGCGGAAAAAGCCGCAAGTTTGGTGATCAAGCCTTTTCTCGTCTCCATGTTTGATGTGGTCTCTTTATGTGATGTTTATGTGACCGCTTTAGATCTTTTTATGTGGTTTTGAGATCCTACCTGATTGAGGTTGAGCCTCTGAATGGTGTGATGGTGCGACAGTACATGCAGAGAACTTGTCCCCGTACGGCAGAGCACTCAGATCAATCTGATACTCTATACTGCTACTGCAAACAGACGATAGCGCAAACCAAAGCTCATTATAAAAAATTGTATCGGGGAAAATACATTTAAAGAACCCCTAAATGTGCTCTATGCTCCAGAAAAAAAGACGCACAGGCGCCTAATCTAATTTCTTCCCTCAGAAGCAGAAGCCTCGGCCCGCGAGCTGGAAGAGTCCTGTCCTGCCGGACCTTACCCCAACGTTTTGCTCGGTTGCACGAGGGCCACGCGCGGCCCAAGAAAAATCGCCCCAAGCCAACATCGCACCCTGGTTTATGGCAGGTATCTGCAAACGGTGACAGACGTTTCTACAACCACACTCTATTGTGTCTTTGAAAAAAATAGAAAGTGCACCAAAATGGGGGTTTTCAGCAAGCTCAAATTCTACGTCAAGTCGTTCATTTTCGGGGAGTTGATTCTCATCTGCGCCATCTACGGTGTCTTTGCCAGTATCTTCTTGAGGCTCATTGGCAAGGAAGAATATGCCCAGTACACGGTGGCCAGATGCTTTCACTTTCTTTTCTCCAAGATCTTGGGTGTCAAGGTGATCATCAAGAATGAGGAGCTTTTGCGCAACAAGCCTGCGGTGGTCATTTCCAACCACCAGTCGGCGTTGGACATCTTGATTTTGGGAAGGGTGTTTCAGCCGGGTTTCACCGTGACTGCGAAAAGAGCGTTGAAGTTCTTCCCCTTTTTGGGGTGGTTCATGCTTGCATCGGGCACTTTTTTCTTGGACCGGGCCAAGGGCGAGAAGGCCAGAAAGGTGTTGGAAAGTGCGCTTACGGGACTCAAAAGGCAGAAGCGCTCCATTTTCATGTTCCCCGAGGGCACGAGATCCGCCACCAAAAAGTTGGAAATGCTTCCTTTCAAGAAGGGTGCGTTCCACTTAGCAAAACAGGCGAAGATCCCTGTGATTCCCGTTGCCGTTTCCAACTACAGCACGATTTTCCACTCGGGAGACAAAATCTTCAACCAGGGAGAGATTGTCATCGAGGTGTTGGAGCCCATGCCAACAGAAAACCTTGAGACCAACGAGGATGTCTCCAAATTAGCCGCCGAGGCCAGCGAGAGAATGCTCAAGAAGATCGAGTCTTTAGGGTATGCGTCTACCAAGGCCAAAGCTGCAAGCCGTGTTCCACACATCAACGCAGAAGCCACCGACGTGCAATCGGACGAGAGCATAGAAATCGTAGAGGAGAGCACGCCGTTGATTGCGACGGAGTAAAGTAGGATTCTTTTTTAGATCGTGTAGGATCAACCTACACAATCGTTACACTCACGATGCTCATCTTGGAGGCTGACGTGAACTTCTATATGCGACCTAAACGGTATAATTGAATGGATCAAGTAAGGTGTGGTTGGGTGGCATTCTTTTGTCTTGCCCGGGACTACGAAGTGTTTTATTGCATCTTAGTAGAGGTGCTCGTGCGACTCGTACGTTTTGAGACTACTGTTGGCCACGTCAGTTGGAAGCTAATAGTGCAAACGTTTATCTCTGTCCACATATGGTGAAAGGGGAAATAACTTATCCCGGTCCATAGACGCATTTATTGAAAGATTCTTTTTCCTGCTGCTGAAAGATTATGCTGCATTGCAAAGATCTCGTATCTCTGACACTCTATGAGCAATTTCCTACTGCCAGATCCCAGCATCAGTCACTACAAAAAGCTCAAAGTCCACTCTTTTTATGTTTTATTTTACCACTTCGTGGACTACACCTCTCTGCTCCCCAAGATAAAATAACTCCAAAAAGAACTCCATAAAACATTCTGCTTTGACTTGCAAACCTACACACCCAGATACTCTGCCCCAGTCGCGTCTCTGGCCTGTACCTCTGCCTAATTTTTTCGTGGTTTTTTTCTCCAAAAACCGTGGATCAGTCTGAGCGTGTCGCATTCCCACACTCCCTTTGTGTAAACTACAACTTCGTAACATCGACGAGAAAACACTGGCCCCGCAAGTCACCTTTCAAAATAGGCCCAGAAACTGGAATTCAGTGTTAGCACACGGCATTATTCCACAGTATTGCCATTGGGATCCACAATACGCCAGATTCTCGACTGATTCTAGCCTGGTTTTCAACTGATTTTGAGCCTGAGTTCCTGATTTTCTACCCGATTTTCTACCCAATTTTCAACCTCATTCTCAAACTAGCTTCCTAGTCGCCATCCTGGTTTCACCCGCTGTCATCCTATTCAATCCCAGAAACCCACACAAAACCCACCATGGCAGACGCTGATTTGCTGCACCACTACAAGGTGCTCAAGCAGTTTCTTGACATCTCCGACGACTCCAACCTGAGGGCAAAGCTGAACTCGTCACGTGCCGCCCGTGCCAGGGAGAAGCTCCTCCGCTTGTCTGGTGCCCAGTTTCGGGAACTCAGCACCGATGTCTATGACGAGTTGCGGCGCCGCATAGACGAGAGCAGGTCCGAGCCAGACTTCTTGCTCCCCAAGCTGACGTTCCACCCAAAGCGGAACCAGGCCAGACAGAAGTTGTCGTCGTTGCCCCAGTCTCGATTCAAGGACTTGGTTTCCGACATCAGTTTCGAGATCGAGCGCCGCAATTTGCACAGCCCCGTGGCCACGTCGGCACCTCCAGAACTGCCCTCACACGCGCCGCTTTATCCCGACTTTCTGGCGCAAAAAACACATTCCCACTCGAGGTCGCAGTCGACCGATATCAACCACCGCGAAATGGCGCCGGTATCGCCCGCGTCGCCACCGAAACGAATTTCGTTGGCGTCACAGGAGTATCCGCTTGGAACCCCGAGAGAGGCAGACGCGCGCCACTCTGTGGTCTCTGCGTCCACTGTAGATACCTCCCATTTTGGGGCCAACGCAGCCCACAGCGCATTACAGGACGATCTTGCGACGCCCGACTTGCGCAATCCGGTATCTGAACAGGCAATTGGGATCCAGCCCACGACCGTCGTTCCAGTGAAGGCCAACATGACATGGTCGAGTGACGAAGAGGCAGAGGACGGCGAGCTCAACGACGCTAGAAAAAGCGGGCACGAAGAACCCAGACAGCTCAATCTCGCGAACGCGTTTCCTGCTCCTCGCTTGGAAAATCCCCAGGGAAACCCCCTGGCAAATGCTCTTGGACACCCCCAGGGAAATAGTCAGGGAAATGACGCTCCTGCTGACCAGTTTGAAGGTGATAGAACTATTGAAAAGCCATCTGTCGCGCACGATGAGCACGAAAAGTTGAAGATCTCATACGAAAACTTGCGCAATGAGCACGAGTCATTGATAGCTGCGTACACGGATGCAAACAAACAGTTGCAGGAGTTGACCAGTTCTCACCAGACAGCGCAAAGAGACCTCTCCTCCTTAAATGAGCAGCACTCGGACGTGTTGTCGAAGCACGGGCATATGGAGACTCTTGTACAGCAACTCACGCGTGACAACGAAAACTTGGCTTCTCGGCAAACGAGCATGCCGGCGCCAGAAGAAATTCAAGCTCTCAAAGACGAATTGGAGGAGTTGAAAAACGTCAATGCTTCGTTGCGCTTGGAAAACCAAAGCTTGAAACTGTCAAGCCCCAAATCCAAGAACATAGAGGCGCTGTCTCGCGAGGTGCAACCTCAAATTGCACAGCGTGGTCCAAGCGAAACTCCTCAAATGGTGCAGCGTGGTCCAAGCGAAACGAACCCTGTTGAGATAAATGCTGAGTTGCAAAAACTCCATGAAAGGTTGGAACAGATTCCTGGAGATGCATCTCAACACCAGTTCTCTCAAAAGGAAGCAAAACTCAAAAGTGAGATATCCCAATGGCAGAAGAAATACGAGGCTTTGAGAGCCGGAGAGCTTTACGATAGCTCTAAGAGGCGCACCGACATGGATTTGGCGAAATACCGCTCCCCGGAGGGATTGATATCATATCGAAAGGCGGTTGAGTTATTTGCTTCCATTGACCTATTCTACGCTGCGCTTGACATTTCAAACCCTGACACTGACTTGTTGTTTGATAAGATTTCCTCGATAGCTATAGCTGCAAACAAAATTGCAAGCGAGGGAAACAAAAATGGATTTAACGATAATGGTCATGTGGACGCAATCCGTGAGTCTGCAAGTCATGCTCTAACGGCTACAAGATATTATGTGGTCTATCCAACACTTATGCCCAAGGTCATTGTCGAGAGAGCTGTTAGTGAAATCGCCTTTGCTGTCTGTGACTCGATCTCTGCTTTGAAACTAGGGTATGTTTCTGGAAACGAACCTTCGGAAGTTGCAAACGCAAGCGTTAGCCTGAAATCGAGGGATATTCCTGATGAGGAGATAAATGTTAAGCCTTTGAGAATTCCTCAAAAGATGCAGCCTTCGTCATCTCGCGTTGTACCCGACGAACACCATAGTGGAGCCCTAACCCCTGAAAATCAAATAACAGGCTCAGGCCACTCCGCAGCTGAGACCAGCCAATTTTCCCCAATTCAGTCAAAGCCTAAAGGTGAATCACTGCCAACTCCAAATAGAGGCTATGTCCAATATGCCTCTCAGGTGCCTGCCGCAGACTCCAAACCACTAACCGATAAATTGTCTTTCAAGAATTTGCTTGGAGGCGGAAGAGCAGAAGATCAAGTCAATCCACCCGTTTCTAATAGAGCCGTTTCTGACGCACCATCGAATAGGGCCATGGACAACTCATCGTTGAATGCGGCATCAGAGAAGCTTGAGAGACCTGCTACCGAAGTCAACACGCAATCCACAGACGAAAGCACGACACGGTCCTTTGTTGAGAACAAGACTCCTGCTAAGCTGACTACACCCAGTATACTCGATAAAGTCAGAAAGTTTGAATCGAAGCTGGCAGTTACATCCCCTATCTCAACTGAGAAGCCGGTTGTTTCAAAAAGTGTCGAAAGCAAGTCTGCACTGTTTTCAGAAGTTGACAGGACCCCACAAGCTCAAGAAAAGATGAGGTCTGCGCCAACGCTGGCCGAGAGCGTTCCCGCCAGAAACAAGAGTATCTTTCAGAGTTTGAGGGAGAGATTTACCAGTGACAACACCGTCAAACCTCCGGTTGACTCAAATGGAATCGTTTCTTCTGATCCTGAAGCAAAGGAGAATGAAAATCCAGAAACTGAGGATTCTTTTGAGGAGATTTCTACCCCTACCAAGTCGAAGCCGCTGCAGAGCGAGCTGTCTCATATCAATTTTGCGAATCCGTCTAATTTTTCGCAGATGAGCAGAACGGCAATACCAGGACAATTTGTCGCAATCCCCAATGAGCCAGTGAAGGCTGAGGATGCGCAAACTAACCAACCATTCCCATCTAGTCTGCGTGACCTTGAACCCCTTAGCAAAGGTGCAGAGCTCAATCATGTGGTTGCGAAACCACAATCCCTGGAATCCAACAAATCTGTTTTTGTTAATCCTACCTCGCCTGCATCGTCACCTAGTGAAAAGTCCAAAACCCCAACCAAAAATGATGCTGAATCAAGCCATTTACTGACTCCCTCAACCGCCGCTATGCCGAGTGCCTCCACAGGTGAAGATCCAACCATATCGGCTACTGATCAGCATTTCACCTCTGCAAGTGATCGGTCGATTCCCTCTCCCAGCGAAAACCCTGATGTGCAAAACCTGAATAAGCTGCTTGGTTCGACATCAGTGAACATTGACACTGACAACCAGAAATTCATAATGCCACAGAATGTGGGTGTTGTCCATTCTTTCGGTGAAGAATCAGTTTCAACAAACGAGGACCCCGCAAGATCAACAGATAGGCAACCCACGGAAACTCTCAATAAGAGAAATGTTTCCTCTGCGGGCGATCAGCCATTTGTACCTTCAGCTAATAAACCTCCTTTACTGAACGATGATGGGCATGTGCTGCTGGAGGGTACTAGACAAATTGAACCATCGAGAGATCAGCATTCTACCGCAACTGAAGGAAAAGTGTTTTTGATATCAAACAAAGATCAGGCACCTGAGGAAGAGCTTTTTGCGACGAATGAAAATCGTGAAGTCAAGTCCAGAGAGGCGTCTCAACCCGTGGTTCCTCTGCCCAAAAGAGCGGGATCTCTCGAAAACAACAACCTGAGATCAATCGCTGCCAACCCATTCCCAACGCTGAAAGTGCCAATGGGCCTCAAAATGAAATCGCCTTCTTTCAAGGTGAGGAAAGTGAACTATCAGGACGCGGTTGAACAACAAGATGCGCCTCAAGGCTATGAAGATGCCGAAGATGATTCTTATGAGGAGGAGGATGAGGTAAGACAGAGGCAAGACTACAGAAAATCCATGGCTGCAGCCACTTTCAACTTCGATTTGTTTGACATTGACGACCCAGACAACACAGTGACCCAAGTCTTGTTGTACTTAGAGCACCAGACAGTGCAAGTCATTTCTACAATCCAGGATTTGTTGTCAGCCATCAAGAAGCCAGATGCCACTAGGGGAGAGTTGCGGGAGAATTCTGTTGCCATTTCGGAGGTGATTAGACAAATGACGGAAGCGACGAACACATCGATGAACCAAACGAGAAACTTCCAGTTAAGAGAACATGGAAGCTGGGTGGTCAAAAGCTTGGAAGATTGCAACCATCGTATGAATGCGCTCTGCAAGCCCAATGCAGAAAAGGATGATATGGAGTTCGCTGACAGGCATTTCAAGCAGAGGCTTGCCGGAATTTCGTTTGACATCGCAAAGTGCACAAAGGAGTTGGTGAAAACTGTGGAGGAGGCCAGCTTGAAAGAAGACATAGCACACTTGGATGCCCGTCTCAATCATGCGGATGATTTGACTTGAGCGTTTTGACTATGAAGAGGTTGTTATGGAATTTAGCGGAAATATTTTGACAAAAATTGCTTATGAGTATCTGAGCTCAACGTATCAGTCGTAAACGATTGATCAGTCGTCGGTTTTGCTCTTGAAAATGCAGACGATGCTCGCCACGATTTCTTTCGGTTGATGGTGTCATCTCCATTCGAAGCAATGAGAGGATTGCTCCCCAAACTTGCATCTTTTTTGTGTTGGGCCTTCTCTGCCCTCACTCTGTCTAGCTCCCTCATTAGCGCTTCGGTGTCATCGTCATCGCTGTCCAGTGCATCTGAAGAATCGGAATCATCTTCAGAATTTTCTACACTTTCGTTCGTCTTTTGTGAGTTGCTATCGATAACATCGCGTGTTCCCACAATTTGGGCTTTTGGCTCAGGTTCATCAGACAGCGGTGTGTCACCATCATCGCCATTATCACCATCAGAATTAGTCACCTTTAGTTTCAAATTGTTCCGTAGTATAGAAATCGCATCCTCTTGAGACCTCTCTTCGGCTTTCTTTTGTCGTTTGCGCTCACTTTCCAACTCGTGCAACGCATTTCTGCCTTTCGCATGGTCAATCTGAGCACCCGTGATGTCCAGCCTATATTTCAACGAAGTTTGGCCCTTACCCGACCGCGCATGTTGGATGGAGTCCTTGATGGATATATCACGGCCTCGCTTGCTTTCCAAGGTCGGCCTGTGGTTAGTGGTCATTCTGTTGCAGGTAGAAACGGGTAGGTAACAGACGAATGATGAACCATGGGCCAAAGTCGCACCTAATAATGAGCCCAAAGTAGGCAATGAATACTAATCTTCAATACTAGTAAATTAAAAAAATAAACTTGCAATAGATACACTAAATTCTCCTATCTATTTTCACGATCTCTGTTTCTTCTGTTTCTTCTGTTTCTTTCTGTTTCTGCGTGTGTCCTTGCTCTGTATTGTCCAGTCATCGCCTAGTTTTCGTCACTGACTATTTCGTCCTCCCAGCCCTCGTCGTCGTCATCGTCCGCAGTCCTACGAGGTGGCATTAAATCGGCCATTACTGGACCGCCAAACGCACCAAGCATCGCGTTCACCTGCTCTACTACCTCTGGGTCTGAAGCCTCCAAGTCAGCACTGTTAATCACACGGTACCCTTGGGTAAGTGCAGATCTGACATCTGCCACACACGCCTGGATGGCCTCGTTGTCCGATTTTATGATAAGCTCGTCAGAAAACTCTCTGTAGTCGTCACTGGACGCCGTGGCCTGTGCGAAGATCTGCTTGGCCTTCAAGCTGTGGGCCAAGGCCTCATAGTAGAAACAGTCCAAGGCGTTATCGTTCACTTCCGCCACGGCACTGGAAATCTGGGGCACTAAATCGTACATCGCCAACTCGATCGCAAACCGCGCAAGCCCGAGCAAAGGCTGCACCAACTCGATATACTCGAACGAAGATTCTTCACCTTCCTGATTTTGTTGGACCTCCAAGTCCAGTTTTTTCTGGGAAAACAACTGCCACGCCTTGGCCAACGCTTCCTCGGCCTCTGACTGCCTCTGCTGGGAAATCCTAATCAGCGCTAATAACGAATAAGCCTCAGGATTGGTGTCGTCGAGGGCCAAGGAATGCGAGATCAACTTATCGCACTCGGCCTCTGCCTCTGGCTCCATGCACAAGTCGGTCATCCAGATCTCGATTTCCGCGAAAATCGCCTGGTTCAATTTCTTTATTAGGTAGAGGGCCAACACCTCTGACGTTGTGTACAACTTGGACAATTCCTGCAAAACCGGGTCGTTTGCTCCGCGGTTTTCGTGCACGCTCTCCAACTGATCTTGCAATCTCTGGAGCGCTATGTTCAATAACGAACAGCCGTCTTGGCCACCAATGATCTGGCCCAAGTACAAGAACTTTTCCACGCCGAGCTGCGCCTCTGGGTCCAATTGGGTGGCTTTGCTCAACACGTTATAGGCAGTTTCGACATCATTTGCTTCAAGTAGGGCCTCGCCGAAAACCTGCAAAAGCGGGACATTTTCTGGGTTTTGAGAGACGAGAGGCGTGAGCAATTGCAACGCCTTTTCCTCCTGCGAGCTCTGGAGAAACGCCCGGGCCTTGTGAATTGCGGTATCCATGGGAAGAGTGCTGGTGTGGTGGTATAATGTAGATTTTCGCGATGAGCGCATCAGTAGGGTGCACGGGATGAGCTCTAGGGTAGCTCAAAGGGGATGGAAAATCAATAAAATAGGCAGTTTTCTTTTTCGTTCCACAAGAATATGGCCGCTTAAACGATTAACACTTTGGAAATACAAAAAAGAAGAAGAATTGGCTTGTTGTCGATTGCTAGGTGCAATATGGCCAAGCTATCTGTTCGCACCTCTGCAAGCACATCCAGAAGATAGACGTCTACCATTCTCTACCACAAGCGATAAATCCGCTCAATTTTACAGCTTACTATACACATATCTACCTTGGATGATCGCTTCTTAAAATCCCATGCCGCCGCCCCCGCATATCCTCTCCCCCGATCTCGTGCAAAGGCTCGAAAACGAGTACGGCATTCTCCATCTCATCTACCATCGAAACCACAACCAGCACCATGTGACCACGTGGTGGAAAGACCTCGATATTCTCCACAGACAAGTAAGGAAAATCCTACGAAAAGTGTATGAATTCGAAGAAACGAAGAAACACCTCCTCAGACAGAGGTTGCACCAGGAAGCCCTAGCAATCGCACGCTTCATGATCAAAAAACGGGTCTTTAAGAGCTGCTACTACTCATTCAACGGCATTATAGCTCTTGGCCAGTTTATCAGTTTGGGATTGACGCTCGTCGCCTGCGTCAGTGCCATTTCTGCGGTCATTATGGGCATGGAGGGTCTAGCAGAAAAGCTTGAATCTGCCACTGGTAATGTAACCTTGGAGAAAGCCACACCTGCTTTTTCTGGAACAATAGACGACGACTTGGGCGAGGAGATCATGGTGGAACAGCCACCGGTCCCGGAAAAGGACAAGGCTGTATCCAAAACAGAATCTCCGGTCCCAAAGAGGAAGCTTGACGACATAGACAGCATATTCCAGGAGAAACCCCGCAGGAAGGAGAAGAAGACCAAGGAGAAGAAAAAGAAAAAAAGCAGGAATGCCATCGACGACATCTTCGGATGAGGTTATCACCAGCTGTTTTTATTATACAAAGAGAGTTACCATTAATCCAACTACCCAGCCAAGTCCTGTCGTATCTCGTTATTCATTTATCATTCCCGTTTCCTGTCCCGTACTCCGTCCTACGAAGAAACCCCGTTCAGCGTATGTAGCCAGGGTATGCGTTTTCAGAGTGGTAGTACGGGGCCAGGAGCTCGGTCGACGAAATACCGTTACATCCCATATGCGGTGGGCTGTATATGGGCTGCATCGTGGGCACGCTCATCTGTTCTGTATCAAGACAGAACTCGTCGTCGTAGTCGTCATTCAGCTGTCCGTTGGGTGTCATGCCGAGATTATGCTCCGACATCGGAGAGTATGCGAAAACAGACCGTTGCTGTAAATCACGACTGAATTGATCGTGCAATGTCGGATGTGCAAAGCGGTGCTGACCCATGGGGGAACAGGAGGAATGCGTGGGCGACTCTTCGTAGTCGTATGAGGGGTTGCTCATCAGTGGAGTAGTATCCGCGGTTGCGGTACCTGGCGATATGTAGTCCATGTTAGAGCCCTTCTTAGACTTGGATTTGAACTTCTTCTCCTCTTTCATAAGACGTGCCATCTGCTTCTTAAGCTTGTTCTTTATTCTAGACTTTCCCTTGAAACCAGGAGGCAAGAACTTGCACTCTGCACCCTCGACATGGATTTCGCTCCAGATCTCTGCGTTCTGAAACCACTCGCCACACATGGCACAGTTACCTGGCGACTGGCTCCGTCCCTTTATAGGCGTGCCGGCGGGAAATTTGAAATGCCGCGTTTTGAGGTGTGTTTTATACGTATCTCTTCTGGAAAACCCGCCACTGGGGTGGCACTGGTGCGTGTTGTCGTTTTCGTCTTTGTATGTGGAGAGTTCACGGAAAGGACATTTATAGGCCTTCTGCGACATGTGTTTCTTGAGGTGGCGCGTCAAGTAGCCCCGCATTCTGAACTTGGCGTCACAGTGCGGACATTCGTGTAAATGCGCTCCGTTTTCGCCTTCCAAAACTTCACCTTCTCCGTCCTCGCCTTCCTCTTTGTGGTCTTCGCTAGAAGACGAGGACGGCGTATTGACCTGTGGCGGGGTTGCCGACTCCGATTTCTTTTCGGAAATCGACTCGTTGTTTGACGAGTTTGACGTTACAGGCGACAATATCTCTGACTGCTTTTCTATCTTCACCGCTTTGGGGAGCTGTGGCGTGGCCTTAAAGGTGCCTGGGCTTGCCTTGAAAGCATCGAGCTCTCTTCCGGGCTGAACATCGTCCGTAAATACCCATTCGATTTCACCTTTTGCGTTCTTGAAGGGCAATAAACGAGTAGTTAAGCCCGTGGAACAGGGCTGAGGAAACGCCTCCACGAGGGGTTCTTCGGCGAAACCGGGCGAAATGACGACTTTTTCTATGGATGGAAACAACGTTTCCTGTTTCTTGATGTGTCTGTGTCCACGGCCGTGGCATTTCCTCGATCTGGCAGAAGCATAGGGAAGCAAGAATAGAACGATGGCGGCAACCCAGATAAACGACCCGACCTTGGGAAGGAACGAGAGGTCCTCATACACGCGAGCAAGCATGGTGTCCACCTTTGGCGCAAAGAAAAAAGCCGGCATTTTAGCTTTCTACTGAATCTCGGGTTGTATGACAAATAGGGACGGCGGGTAGAAGAGCGCCCGGGGTCTCAGTGCAGACTCTGTGTATTTAGAGACTTGCCACAGAGGAAGTAGTACTCTAAGCGGTTATTTCCAACGGCTGTTTGCGGCTATGTCAGACCGGCAGTCCTTGTATAAAGCACCCGGAGATCTGACCTGGACCAAATGAGTGTTTGTGTGGACACACGTGACTGGTGACCAAGGCTGAAAGAAAGTACGTCTTTGGCAGTAAGACGCTTTGTTTGAGTGGGAGAGAGTGTTTGTGTAGCGTGTTTTGCGGGGTGTATTGTTTGCCTCGTGGACTGGCTTCGTAGATAATTTTTTTCCTGGCTTTCTTTTGCTCGCTCTCGGACTCCGGGTGTAGAGCTTCTCCTCACTGAGGGCGTCCTGGTTGGCGCACGCTATGATGTGACCGATGTGAGCGATGCGCTAGCAGAGTGATGGTTTGTGCACGTTCCATTGTGCGGCATTTTGCCGTTCCAAATATGGATGCCGAGAAATTTGGGCTCCGGGATTGCCTAATGTGGAGGGCTAGACGAATGACGGGTTTACGTGTTTGGGGTCTAACGAAGTATCCTTGGTTAAATAATTAGTCAAGTCATGGGAACGCTTGCTATTTAGGTTTACTCGTGATCAGATCTCGCTTATCGTAGTAGCTATTACTGAAGACGTTCTTCTACCTCGCCCCACACCGCTAGTACAACAACGACTTCTTCAACGGAACATGATCAGTATTTGGATCTAGCCAATGTAGCATCCCGCATTATGGATAATGTCCCTTGCGTCTCTCACAATGGCCCTTCCTCGTTATCCTTTGTTCCAATTCCGTGTCGCGTAGGGTCACAATTACCAACAATGAAAAGATCAACGGCTTTGCCTGTTCTGGTTCCGTCTATTATGCGCCTCAAGTGGGGTAATCCAGCTGAAAACGTAGCAAGGCACGCGCAACCACCAGAGAACTGAACCAGTGTCAAAAGAAAAAATCGAGCAGGGAGTCCGGAAAGTAGTCCATGACGTTAGGAATGAAGTTGGTATCATTGCTCACCATCTCTGCGAGCTGTGCAACATCAAAGTATAGGTCATCTGCGAGCGAAGCGTTTTCCGTGCTGCACGCGGTCGACTCTTCAAGCTGGGTTTGAAAGTAGTCGTTTTCAACATCTGTCCTCCGACTTGAGTCGACGATGTCAGAAGATGCCTTGGGAGTCACGGATGCACGAGGCGCCTCGTCGTGTTCTTCTTGAGGTTTGCCCTCCTCAATATTCTGCTTCTTTGCCGGATCATCATCCTCAGTATCACTCTCCTCTTTTACCATAACTTCATCGTAGAATCCAGGAGATGTTATCGAAAGCAGGCTTGGAAGCACACATTCTGCGTCAGATGCATCTCTGACGAGAGAGTTGATGGAAATGGAGTATTTTTTTGGTATGATACAATTCAAACCAAGTAGTTCCTTCGTGGACCTCCCACCATCGCCGGGATGGTTCTTCACAAAAGACTCAATGACCTCGTGAACAAACCACCACTTGCTGGAAAACCGCTTGAGCTCAAATAAAAATCCATCACTTAGCTCTACAATCTGGTCAACGATTTCGGGAGATTCGACTTTCTTCTCCTTCTTGGGGTGCAACAAACTATAGCGAGCAAAGGATGGCACAGAGAATGCAACGAGCAACATCAGTGGTATTATAGGCGTCACCATCACCAACTTGAGACCCTGTCCATTTTGCAACATATGAAACATGCTGAGCAAAGTCTTTGAAAGTTTGAGACTAAACGTGTCCAAATATGATGCCTCGCGGAGCACCTTGAATTGGCCTGTCCTCAAAATTAGAATGATTTGATGCCGAACAAGTCTTTCCAAGAAGAAGGCGAAACGGTCTCGGTAGACGCCCATGTCTATGTCAGGTAAATGGCTGTTTGGTGTGGTTTCGGAGGGTTCGTCAATAGAGAAGACGCTCTCAAGTTTTGCGGTATCTTCAAGAACACTGATCTCATCAGTGATAATCTTGCTAGGATCAAACACCGGGTCACCCTCACTGTATTCGCTGGCGACTTTAGGGCCATCTGTCCCGGAATTCCTGTGTGGCCGAAATCCCGCCACCATTGTGTCCTCGAGATTATACGCCAACCCCACTAAGCTATCCAAATGAGGCAAATCGCGAGGCCGCTGAACATTGAAGTCGAGCCTTTTGATAAACATGGCCTTCCCGTTGAGTATGGCGTTGAATCGGTCAAATATGAAGATGACCCACCACAAACGTCGTAAGTATACCGACTTCTTTATCGCCCCCATTTGGGCGATCATATCGTGAAAGTATTCGTTGTGTATAAGCAAAGAGTAGGCGTAACTGATGCAGTCTCCCATGTCACTACTGCTTTGTTCATTTCCAAATTTGTTGAATTTGAAGTTAAGTGACAAAAGTAGTTGAGTGATAAGTCGAGCGAGTTTTTCGGTGTCGCCTAGTTCTGGTACGAACTCCAATAGCTGTCTCGTCTTCATTTCAAGCTCCTTAAGAAAGCGAGCGCAATTTTCTTCAAAGGTGGCATTGTTTTCAGTGAATGATCTGGCAAGAATTGGTTCAGATAGCTCATCCCTCGCGGCAATCAAAATAACTGCGTACAAGATGACATTGGGAATTCTACCCCGCTTGTGTAATTCCCAAAACTCGGCTTCGAAAACAATGGGGAAAACCGAGTTCACTTTGTAGAAATAGATCTCGAAAAGTTTCACTAGATCCTCGTCGCTGATGCTGTAAAACCCAGGTGTATCTAATGTGAAAGCATGGAGGTTTAGTAAGAACTTGAAATGTAGAATGTTCGACTTGTCAAGAAACTTGCTTTTCTTCGATAGATTCGGAGCGAGTCCCACCGGATTTGTCTCAGGTTCTTGAACACCAAGTTTCCTTTTGACCGCTTTGGTGAAGTGGTACCTCGACAGTCGGAAGGTGCTGTTGAAGTTGAACGTATTTTTCAAAAAGTTGTGGTCTATCCTGGGTATGACCTCCTCTATGGAATCCATTAAAGAGCTGTAAGTATCCACAATATTCATCCGTCGCTCGGAATTAGGCGGAAGCATGGTTGCAGGAGCATTTGTACGTTCTTCCTCAGCTGGCTCAGAGGTGAGACCGGCAATCGGTATTCTTCGTGAATCGTTCGTTGGTGTATTTGGATTACTACCAACCGGAGGTTTAGAAGTGACTAATCCAGTCAGATCATTTGGTGCGGCAGACGGCAGTTGAAAAAAACTGAAGTAAGTGTACGGCGAAGAAAATGATTGTGGTGGGAGGACCGGAAGGCCAGGCAATGAGCGCATATTAGCCAGAGACCCCTTTTGCAAACTTTCAGGCTGGCCCTGAGGAAGGAGATTGAGGTCCCATAAACTTTTAAGGTGCGAGGAGTCGCCGGTAGGACCCCTTATTGGGAGCGGTAAATCGTTGCCCGTCCTGTTCATCGGAGCTGGAATCGCAGGTGGTAACTCCGGGTTACCGCGTCCGTAGCCAGTGCCTTCAAATATCATGGGCACCGCAGAGGGCACTTTAGCATATGCTGGTGGGTTTGTGAAACTGGAAACGTCTGACGCTACGGTTGACGGAGACGATTTGGTGGACATCGGTGTGTGTCCTAATGAGATGTTCCTATTACTAGGGCTATCAGTGAAACCCTCTGGAGCTATTTTCGGTTTGCATGTGGTTTTGCAACTGGTCTTGGAGGTCTTTGCCTTCTTATTTGGCGACTTTTTTGGCGCCTTCACCAAATCACACTGCACATTTTGTGACTTGCAGTTGTCACATCCATTGGTCTCGTAACTGGAGTCCAGGATCAGGCACCGAATTCTCTTCAAGCGGCAATTTGTGCAGCATCGGAAAGTACGCTTTCTTGTTTTGTAACTCTCATTGAATGCCGGAAAGACAAACATCGGGGACTATGGAACACTCGAGAAATTCTTAGATCTCTGCGGTATCTCGTGGTCTTAACAGAAAACCAGGTATCATGCGGACCCTCTGCCGCGAAAAAAATGCATCCGGTAATGTGGGGCTAGACGCGGGGATCATGTTGGGTTACGGAGACCGGGCCTCGCTGCGGGTTTAAGGTGGAAAATTAATGAGAAAATAGGCCAAAAGGCTAATTAGGGAAAACGGAACATTCAGTGTTCGCTAGGCTTCATCACTCTGTGCTATGGCATTTATCTATTAGTTAATGGACTCGATTAGAAGAGAGGAGGGGAAGATCCCACCCGTGCTATGTAGGCATATTGCAGGGCTCGGACTCAAGAGCGACCAACCACTTATTTTTCTTTCGTACAAAATCGATACTTCGTTGACGTTTGTTGTTCGTGAAAAGTGTGGAGATTCATAAGCGTTGGTTCAACTAAACCATAACCTTTAAAGAAGCAGGACTGAAAGGAATGCTAGTCCTTATTATGAATGGAGTCTTGGACACTCTCGAATCCACTCTCGATCGGTTGTGAATGAGCGAGTGAGGTGTTCCCCTATTCTGCGGCCTTGAAGAGTGATTTTAATGAAGAAGCCTAGTTTCCATATAGAAGGACGGCATAATTGTTCTCAAATATATTGACTTCCTTTATCCTCCTGGAGTGATCGGCACATACAAAAGTTCACTTGTTCGTGCACTCTCTGATTATCGTACGTCAATGCGTACTGGGAGTAGCACACGCAGCATGAGATCATCGAAGCAAGACTCTATAGAAAAATCTCGATTCCCTCTTCAGGTCAGAAGCTCACCCTAGTTGCACGAACCGAAAAGTGAAATTATGATCGGCCTTATCAATTCTAGGTCTATGCACACCACCTGCGTACCGCCTAATCCATCGCCATGCCTATTCGCTAAAAAAAAAAGCGTAAATCATTTCGGCGAGTCTGTCAACAAAATCTGCAAATTTCAAAAAACACTCCTGTGTGGCATACCATACTGTCTCACCAGAACCCACTTCAACTGGTGCTACTGATAAACGAGGTCCTCTACTTTGACCAGAAAAAAACGGCATCGCGCAAACTCACTCGAGCCCACTGAAAAATGACCGATCTTGCCCAATTCTCACACCCCTCGATCAGCCAAAGTAATGGCAAATACTGGTTCCATGAAATCAGTGATGAAGCGTTTCGGGGCCAGTCTTTTGGATTGGAGGTGGTCAGAATCTTAGACCACTCCAAGTCTCCATACCAGGATATTCTCGTGTTCGAGTCTGCCACTTTTGGTAATGTGCTAGTTTTGAATGGAATCATCCAATGTACAGAAAAAGACGAATTTGCATACCAGGAGCTCATCACTCACGTGCCTATAATGAGCCACCCAAAACCTTCGAGAGTGTTGGTTATTGGTGGAGGTGACTGTGGAGTTGTAAGGGAGTTGGTGAAGCATATTGGCAACGGCGTGGATGAGGTGACCATGGTGGAAATCGACAAAAAAGTCATTGAGTTGAGCATCAAGTACTTGCCCGAAATGGCCAAGTTCCACAACCACCCAAAAGTGACCATTTTGCTCCAGGACGGATTCAAGTACTTATCTAGCTTGAAGGATGCGGGGGAGTCCGAGAAATACGACGTGATAATTACAGACTCGTCCGACCCAGAAGGACCTGCCGAGGAGTTTTTCCAGGTCAACTACTACAACTTGCTCAACAGTGCATTAAGAACAGATGGTGTCATAGTCATGCAGAGCAGCGAGAACATCTGGTTGAACCTCCCTTACTTGTCTGAGCTTCTTGAAAAAGCCTCGCAAGTTTTCGCAAACATTGGGTACTGCCAGTGCTACATGCCCTCGTACACAAGTGGACAATTGGGGCTTATCGTGGCCACGCAAGATAAATCAAAGAATTTACAGGTTCCCTTGAGGACGCTCGCGAACGAGTCTGATTTGTTCAAGTACTACAGTGCAAGAGTGCACGAGGCGTCGTTTGTGCTCCCCGCATGGGCCGACAAGGCACTCAACGGCAAGAAGTAAGAAAAGAAGAAGAGAAACTTCATTGTCATGCCGGATTGTGGACGAACAGTTTGGTGGACCAGGCGTTTCTCATAGACAATGGTGCGATGAAAAGATGCTAGGATAATGCGAAAGACAGTACTGTTCGTGGCCCACTTCCGGCCCCAAAACCTAATTACATTCTGCTTCACCCAAAATACTGGGAATCACCCAATTCCACCCTTCGTGAAACTTGTATAATCTAATAGACACGGGCAATATATTAAATCACGTGACTTAAAACAGGCAATAGCGCTCAGGCCCCCAGCGCGCATCACGTGCCGCGGCCGCCCATTCCTCCAAAACAAACAGGAAAATTTTTAACACATTTACACTACTACCACAACACGACCTTTTCCAAGTCCAGCGTGGATTTTTTTTGCACCCACGACCTCCGCACATGAGCCACGAAGAAGACTACACAACAAACATCGATGAGCAGTTGCTTACCGCTGTAAAAAATCAGGTCAACGACCACGACCTCAACCATAATGTCAAGGCCAAATTAGAAGATAGTGATCATGGACTTGGCCAAGGACACGATCATAATCATAACCGCCATAGACACAGACACGACCACGAACGGACGCTGCAGGAGCAAAGAGCAGCTGAAGCTGCAGAGGCTGCACAGGCTGCACAAGCAGCACAGGAACAGGCATTGTACCACCACCAGCAACACTTGCATGATGTCGGAGAGTCGGAATATAACATCCAGATCCCGGAGCCGATCATCGACTCGCGCCTGAAAATATACCCCGTGAACGAGAACACCATCACGAACGAAGGAAACTTGATTACGCGTCCGTTCCCAGAACAATTGTTCCATGGAAGAGAGGAATTGAACGAGTTCATTGCGGAGTTCGCGCGGGACAACGGCTTCGGCATTGTGATTGCCCACTCCAACAGAAAAGCGATTTACTACACCTGCGAGCTCGGCGGGCGCTACCGCCACAAAAAAGGAAAGACTATCGAGCAGCAGGAAGAAGAGGCTGCACAGAGCCAACTCAACGACGATGGCACATACACGTTGGACTCGCACGCACGCACCAAGAAGTTGCGCTGCCCTTTTTCGATGACCGCGCTGTACCGCAAATCGAGCCAGATCTGGTCGTTGCGTACCACCTGTAACGAGCACAACCACCCGCAATTGGACCCCTTGTCCAACCACCCCATGTTGCGTAAACGGTCCGAAGAGTTGAACTTGCTAATTTTGGATCTCTACAAAGTCGGCACCAAGCCGTCGCACATCGAGGCCAAGATCAAGCACCAGTTTCCCGACGTGCTCATAAAAAGAGAGGACATCTATAATGAGATCCGTGGCTACAAACGCAAGTTGAAGAAGCTGAACAAGTACTACCCCTCGAGCCACACCAACGGTGTGCGGAGACGCCGCAATGCTGCATCCTATCACGAGGTGGTGGAGGGAGACGACGACGACGAGCACGATGAGGTTTTAACATATGAGTTGGAACGCCACAGACAGGAGGCCGATTTACAAAGAGAGCTCCAGGCCGCGGAGGCACACCACCACCATGGAATCGCACACCCGCACTCTCTTTCGCATCATTCACACCTAGATGAACAGCAGCTACAGCACTACCAGCACCAGTTGCAGGCACACGGGCTCCACGACTCTGAACACACGGATAGTACGGCTGCGGCTGCTATTGCGGCTGTGGCAAATGCAACTCACGCCAACGATAGTGGGGACTTGTCTATTGACAACATCGACAGTCGTTTGGTGGGCGAGTAACTATGTAAAATACTGTATACTATTGCTTTTCGGGCGTTTCCGAAGAGCCTAATCTGATGGACTTCAATGGTTTGGTGTAGAGGATGGTGACTAATGGCTGCCACTTAAATGGTATTCAAAAGGCGATATTGACAGTAATTTCATTCTCTGAATCCGTCCCAATATTGAACTAAAGATTGATATTCAAATGGTATTCAAAATTCGCATGGCCTGCGACCTATCCTCGAAGATTCGCGTGAGCTCGCCGACTTTTCTGCCACGAATTACTGGCTTTTTGAGTATTGGTGAACGCTCTTCGGAACACGCGACTGGCTGTTGCACGGGCTTTCCTTCAGAGATGTGTTTCTCGAATTTGTATTTCTGCGGTGGAAACTGGATGTGGATCGACGACTTTTCTGTTGCCGGTGTCGTCCTTGCATCAGTAAGCAGTCTCGTGTTCTCGGTATGTATCGACTTTTGGTTGATTTTCTTTATAGGCGAGTCCGGATTTGCATCCGAAGCTTTTGAAGCGGGTAACGATCTTGTTTTCTCTGGGGATTGTCTGCCACTCTGGCGCTCATTGGTGTAAATATTGGAGACACCTTTGGAAGAATTGGCAGAAAAGTGCGACCTATTTTGGGCCTCCTTCGGTGAGGTGAGTATGTTTTCGGTGTCAATTTTCAAACTGTCATTTTCATCGGAGGAAGTGGAAACATGTGTCGTAATGTCATAAGACATGTTGTACAGCTGGTCGATTGTAGCGTCTATCAAGTCCTCGCCATCCACAATTTGTTGCACGGTCTTAAAGCGAGACTGGTACCGAGGCTCAATATCCGGCCAGTGGTGTAGAACATTCTTAAGAAACCTCACCACTATCGAGATGCTGTCTTTACTCAGACTGGATATGGACTCGTGCGCTAGCGCATGTGACAAACTCCTCAGAATAGACACGCTTGTATGCTTCGTCACCAGGGTATTTTCCACGATTCTGCAACATAAGGACACGAGCTGGAACAACACCGTGCTGCTATTTCCCTCCGTCATCATGGAATCGAAAATATGAGCCGTGTACTCCAAGTCGTCTTTCATCGGTAGGGCTATTTTCTTGGTGTCAATAAGTGGAACCAGGACCTCAGTTAGGGCTTTCTTGAAGCACGAAGCAACGCAGTTCAAGTCCCAGTCATTGATCCAGATCACCTGGTTTCTCATCAAACATTGAAACAAGATATCTGTGTTGACTTTTTTGCCAGGTTTGTGGAATATAAGCTCCACCTGGTCCCCGTATGCATCGACTATGTTGAAGATTTGGTAGAAGTGATGAAAGAAAACAGGATCCGTTTTGGGAGAATACTCTGTGGACGGAGTTATGGTGGGGGTGAACGGGCAATGTAGGGCGATCTCTGGCGACGATGTCGTCTGGTAATCATGCCGGTACACGTTCAAGGATATCTTAAGATGTGTAATGTCCACGTAATTGGAGAGATCCGAGAGCGTGTCGCAGCTGGTGAGAAGGTCGTTCGACAGTTTGAGCGACGATATTAGACTATTGAAATTGGCAAAGGTGTTTCTCGACACGAGAAAATTGGTGAATATCTGGCTGACTGATTTCACAAACCAGCTCTCGTGCACGGCGATAATCTTCTTTATGTTTTCGACGTTGGAAACGCCCAGGGAATTCTGCGAAAGGAACGCCTTCAAAAACGATATTCCCCACACCCAATTGATCTTGTTCAAGCCGCAACTAAACAAAATCACCACGTATGGCCTTTTGGGTAGCCACTGCATGACCGTGGGTATGAACAAATCATAGTCGACATCCTCTGGCGCAGGAAGATACGAGGTATCGAAAATGTAGATGGGACAGCCTGAGTAGGCGTCTGTAAGATCTGTCTTGTAGAATATCCTCTCCATAGTGGAGGGTGGTACGAACCAATGCTGTGATCGGAGGTTGTACCTGGGATCGGAGATGTACTGCCGAAAGAAATGCCGTGATTTGAGGGAGGAAATGAAAACAGCTCCGGCAAGGTCGCTTGCTTTTCTGTGGAATTTGTAAGTCCTGAAAGGGTCTTCTATCGTAAGTCCTCTGGTACCTTGATTGAGAGAGACCAGAACGCGAAAAGTGAAAAGAAGGTAAATACAACACACTGCGCAGCCCGCAGGAAGCCGGGCCGGTCAGGCCACCCAAATCACGAAAATCATTCAAAGTATTATAGACAAGGCTTGTTTTCTTTGTTTGAAGCTCGGACCTAGCAAGTATCTGGACCAAGATGAGCAATCTTCAAAGCAAGTAGTTTCTGGGATTGAGTATCTGTTTGCCAAATTAGCTCTGCGCCGCACTCAAGTAACTGACGGATGCCACTAGAAGTTTTCTGCCATTTCTCAGGGGCAAGTATAAGGATTATTTCCCAAAGCAGTCCTGTTACTGGCCTCGGGTATATTTCCGTAGTCTGACTCGAATTCATCCAAATTTACCGTGTTCAGTAATTTCTTGTATAGCAAGCAAAATCTAGTTTATGTCTACTATCAGCTGCAAAAGTGCCCATTTCGAGGTTCCAGAAAATTATTTACGCCTCCCATAATTCGGAAACTTTTCGACATTATACGAGACCACAGTATGACCACAAATATAGCAGAACCTAAAAAATCCCCAAAAGGCAAGAACTCACCCGTCACCTAAAGCATTTGTCAGCACCGTTAATCACCTACTGAGACTCTCGCAGTGCCTCACTGCTGCGGAGCCAGCGTCACGTGACGCCGCAGTTTGCCACACGCAACCGGAAAAAACCACCTCCACCGGCCTGAGCACCATCTGGAACGAGCACACATTCTATCTAAAATCACACAAAATGGCTCCTACTAGAGACCTGGGCCACTCCACCGAGTCAGATCCCGTCAAGGCAAAGAAACCCGTGGCGCAAGAAGAGGAACTCTCCGAGGAAGACCAAAGATTGAAGGATGATTTGGAGGTTTTGGTCGAACGCTTGGCCGAACCCAATCAGCGGGAATCTGTCTACCTCGATCTGTTGAATACCATGAAGGACCACATCAGGGACTCCACCACGTCCATGACCGCGGTGCCCAAACCATTGAAGTTTTTGCGACCACATTTCCCGTTGATGAACGAGGTGTATGAGAAATGGGCACACACCAAGGAAACCGTATCGCACAAGCTTTTGCTTTCGCTTGCCGACGTGCTTTCGGTTTTGGCTATGACGAACTCCGATACCGGCAAGCAGGATCTGCTCAAGTTCCGGTTGATTGCGGGCGAGGACACCGTAGCAGACTGGGGCCATGAATACATGCGCCACTTGGCCCTTGAAATCGGCGAGTCGTACCAGGAGAAATTAGACGTAGATGACGACTATGTCGCACATTTGGTCGAGTTGTCTCTCAGGATTGTGCCTTTCTTCCTCAAGCACAATGCTGAGGCAGATGCTGTGGATTTGTTGTTGGAGGTCGAGAGTATCGAGAAATTGCCCCAGTTTTTGGACGACGCCACCTACGCGCGCGTGTGTCTCTACATGGTCAGCTGTGTACCGCTCTTGGCGCCTCCCGACGACTTGTCCTTTTTGCACACGGCCTACTCGATTTACTTGGCACACAACCAGTTGACCCAGGCATTGACGTTGGCCATCAAGTTGGACGACGAGGACTTGATCAAGCAGGTCTTTGAGAGCACAGACGATGCGCTCGTACACAAACAGTTGGGCTTTCTTTTGGCCCAGCAGTACAACAGATTCACGTACCCGGGCGAGAACGATGATGTGCAGGAGATCATTTCCAATGTCAAGTCGCCCGAGTACTTTTTGTACTTGGCCAAGGAGTTGAACTTGTTGGAGCCAAGGGTCCCCGAGGACATCTACAAATCCCACTTGGAGGACTCCAGATTCTCCTACGGGACTGGGTCCATCGACTCTGCGAAACAGAATCTGGCCGCGTCGTTTGTGAACGCTTTCGCCAACATGGGCTACGGCAACGACAAGTTGGTTTTACAGTCGGGCAACGACGAGTCCAAGTCGTGGATCTACAAAACCAAGGGAGCGGGCATGATTTCGTCGACCGCGTCTATTGGATCGATCCACCAGTGGAATATCGAAGAAGGGTTGCAAGCTTTGGACAAGTACACCTACTCGAACGAAGACGAAATCAAGGCTGGTGCCCTTTTGGGAACCGGTATTGTTTCCGCCAACATTCACGACGAGGCGGAGGCGTCTCTTGCTTTGTTGCTGGAGTACGTCACCGACTCGAAGAAAATGTTGCAGTCTTCTGCCATCCACGGTCTTGGCATTGCCTTTGCCGGTTCCGCAAACGAGGAGGTTTTGAACTTGTTGTTGCCCTTGGTTTCAGACACCGAGGTGTCGTTGGAAAACTCGTGCTTCGCCGCGTTGGCCCTCGGTCACGTTTTCGTGGGCACCTGCCATGGGGACATCACGTCCACAATCTTGCAGACAGTCATGGAAAGAGACGCCGCACAGTTGGACTCAAAATTCATGAGGTTCTTGGCCTTAGGCCTTGGCTTGTTGTACATGGGCAAGACCGAGTTGATCGACGATGCCGTGGATATCATCGATGCCATCCTGCATCCCATCAACAAAACTTTGAAAGTGCTCATCAATATCTGTGCCTACGCGGGCACAGGAAATGTTTTGCAAATACAGTCGTTGTTGCAAATGTGCTCTGCGAAGCCTAAAGAGGAGCCCTTGAAGATGGAGGATGACGACGAAGGCTCTCAGTCCACTGACGAAATTGACGCGAAGATAGACGAAGACGTCGATATGGATGTACAAGAAGATGCGACCGAGGTCAAGAAGGAAGAGTCACAGAAATCCGAGGCGACCAACGAAGAGGAAGAGGGTTCTGACGAAGAATCAGAGGATGCCGATGAGGACGACGAGTTGTACCAGGGCTTCGCTGTTTTGGGTCTTGCGTGTATAGCCATGGGCGAGAACATTGGCCAAGATATGGTTTTGCGCCACTTCTCCCACTTGATGCACTACGGCTCGCCACTCATCAGACGGGCAGTTCCTTTGGCGATGGGGCTTGTCTCTGCGTCTTACCCGCAAATGAAGGTGTTCGACACTCTTTCTCGCTACTCACACGACCCTGATTTAGAGGTGTCGCAGAATGCCATTTATGCCATGGGCCTTGTTGGTGCCGGTACCAACAACGCTAGATTGGCGCAATTGTTGAGGCAGTTGGCCCAGTACTACTCCAAGTCGCCAGACTGCTTGTTCATGGTGAGAATCGCACAGGGTATTTTGTACTTGGGTAAAGGCACTCTCACATTGACCCCTTTTAACATTGAGAGAAGCATTCTCAACAAGGTGTCCTTGGCGTCACTTTTGACCGTGTCAGTGTCGTTGCTAGATCCAAAGGAGTTTATTCTCAGCGACAGTGCCACCGAGACGACCCACCAATTGTTGTACTACCTCACGCCTGCTGTGAAACCTAAAATGTTGATAACCGTGGACGAGGACTTAAACCCAATCAAGGTGAACGTCAGAGTCGGACAGGCAGTTGATGTCGTTGGACAAGCAGGCAAGCCAAAGACGATCACTGGATGGGTCACTCAAGCCACTCCCGTGTTATTGAACTACGGCGAGAGGGCAGAATTAGAAAATAATGACGAGTGGGTTAGCTTGTCCCACACGTTGGAGGGTGTTGTCATCTTGAAAAAGTCTCCAGATTACATGGAGGTTGACAACTAGGCAGGATGAGAAGATTTATGAAGACCAAGTATCAAGTGATAGAGTTCGAGTTTAATGATTGTAGAATTAAAATAGTATACGAATCATCACACTGTACGTCGATGACAGTGTTTATCCGGTGTCTGAGCAAGAATCACTTGAATTCAGGAGCCTTACCAGCCATCATCAAACCGACAATAAGGCCGAACAAACCTAAGACGGAGCCAAAGATTTCAATCACCAAAATTTTGACGAATAAAGACGAGTCCGCAGCATCACTGATTGCGGCCGTGGATCCTGTAATACCCACAGCGATACCACACAACAAGTTGGAAACACCAACAGTGATGCCGGCCCAGAATAAGGCGTACCCTGTGTATAAGTTTTCTTTTGTGTATAACGAGGTCTCTGGCACACTGGAGACTTTTGCTGAAAATACAATGGCCATGATCAAGCCGTAGATGGCCACAACTTCACAGAAAATAATGGAGATCAAATTCTTCGTGGTAATTCTGGGAGCCTTCACACCTGCACCAAGAATGGAGGAGCCAGTAACGAAAATTCCCCAGGCGGCGCCGACCACGGAAAAGCCAATACAACTGGCAATGCCCAAGTTCGCCCACATGTATGGCGACGTGGTTTCTAGAAATTCACCGACATTGAAGGATTCGCCCTCGCCTTGGAAGAGCAAGTAGCCTCCCACGGTCAAGAGAGTGGCGACCACAAGTGATTGAGTGACTGCCATGCTGTGAAGGATTCGCTGATAAGGCGAGGTGCTATGGTAATATTGGCGAATATCTCGACGCAGGCGTCTGGTGCACGGGTGCACTGAGGAAAGATAGGCCAGTGCTACCAAGTCTGATGATTCATGGTGTAATTTGTGAAGAAAAAGAGTTTGGGGCGATTTTTTTTCATGACCATAAATGAGAATATTTGTTTTCACTATGTAATGAGGCCTCAGAAGTCTCCCTTCGATCTGCTCGTTCTTGTAGAGGGGCACCGTCGAGTGGTGCAAGAGTGCGAAGCAACAAGGGATTGAGGGTCCAGTGTAAATTCGATTTCAATAGTCCTCTCGCTAGTTTATGCATTTTCTTGAAATAGGCAGCTCAGAGATTAAGCACTAAAAAAAAAAAAAACGACATATGGGAGAAAAAAAAAACGTTCTTTTGTTGGTCACCTGCACTACGCCAACGCATTGGGGGAAACTGTCCCGAAGTGGCGTGAGGGACGTGTCTAGACTCAAAAGCGCACGTTTTCTCTGTGGGACGTGACACATTTCGCCTCTGCAAAGCGCCTGTGTCATCCTCGCAACAGGCCCCGCTTTTGGCCTCTTGCAAATACAAAAAATATGAAGACAAAGGCGTTAGCGCCTTCGAGAACGTAAAATACCTCATGCCGACATAGAACTCTACCGCCTTGATTTCGCCGACTGCGCTAATAATCGCGAACGTTAATACGAGGTCCAAAAATAGAGTTTTGTGCAGGTCGGATCTCGCGCACACAGCATAATCCGCAGCCCCACGGTAAATACGAGAAATTCAGCGAAGTTCACTGGCTTTGTTTTAACGCCTCGTGTAAAAAATGGACGAAAAAAAGGTGGAATCCTAGACTTGTACCCCTTCAATTTAGGATGTATACGTGGGACTCAAACGAAACTCCCGCACACGAAGATACACGCTTTCCCATCCCAGATAGGATGACACTTGCGTATATTTGGCAGGTCGTGTCGTTTTTTCCTCTGCGTCGCGGTATAATTCTCTGATACCACTTGCCAAGAAATCGACCCGGCAAATAACGTTTTCTGATATAAACTACGTCCTCGACCCCTCATTTCTTTCTTTCAGTTTGCTTTTCCTTTCGCTCATTTCTGTCTTTTATGATATTGTTTAATATGAGGAACACGAAACTTGTGCCCGTGAGCGTGCTATCCACATTGGCCCTCTTGGTGCTCCTTGTTGTTTGGCACCTGGAGATATCCATGACCCCGGTGATTCTGAACAAGGGAAGCGACCACAAAGAGGGGATAAACGCGTCTGTCGCACGAGGCTTCATCAAAAAGTCACACGACTTCGAGCATTTGGGCTTCCAAAAGGTGGTCTACTCGAAGTCTAATTATAGCTCAGCATCGAAGAACTCGGTGTTGATTACCTCTTCTGTTGCCAACGAAAACTCGTTTGGAAGAGAGCGCTCATTCAAGGATTTCTACGATGTTATCGGGACCTTGAACTACCCGAAAGAGCTAATCAACCTCTCCTTCTATTGTGGCTCTCCAGCGTTACACCAGGTGGTGGAGGAGTTTTTTGAGGCAGTCACAAAAAGCGAAGCGTGCCCATACAATAAGGTCACCATTCTTTATGCCCCATTCCTTCAGAGCGAGTTCAAGTCGTCTGAACATAATCCCAAAGTGCAGAGACTTCGCCGTAGAAGCATCGCCAGAGGCAGAAACTTTGTGCTTTTAAATTCGCTCGAGGAAGAGCACTTCACTTTGTTTTTGGACGCCGATATCGTCCGCTTTGACCACACCGATATGCTTGCACGCTTTGTGCGCTCTGAGAAGGACATCATTGTTCCTAGGGTTGAAAGGGGAGGCAGCTCAGACTACGACAGAAACTCCTGGCGTGGACACAGAAAAACTCCTTCAGACGAGCAGCTAAAACTCATGGACCAGGACAAGTGGGATGAGGCCGACTTCATGCCTGAAGATGTGGAGGGCAAAATCTACCATTTGGGTGCTCAGGTCGACGACATAAGGGACTTGCCACTGACTGACAGCAGACGCGACTTAAGCTATTTGGTAGACTTGGACTCGGTTGGAGGCGCGGTTCTTTTCGCCAAATCCATCATTTATAAACAGGGTGTGATCTTCCCAACCATGAATGTGGTGGGTACCACGTGGGATAGAAAAGAGGGATATGACGGAATAGAGACGGAGGGTGTGTGCTATATGGCACAAACCATGGGATACAAATGCTACGCCATGCCCAACTTAGTAGCACAGCATTTCGACCGTTAATATGTCGAGCGTGTTGCTTTTCAAGACCAGGTCTGAGATATGCTTGATTCTGTTCCTATTATGAATCGGATATGCCGAGGGCGTGTTCGAGGGGGTTGGGTTTATTTTTCAGAATCAAGTGGTGATGAGCCAAGAGGTGAGACGCGTTGTTTTGCCTTAATACTATTTACTTCGAAAATCATGCAGTTTTAGTACCAGTGGAAACCCAGCTAGTATGATAATATATCTGATTCATCAGACCTCCAGTAGTGTCATAGCATCGAGTGAATGCAAATCAGCGAATGGATGGTATTTAATAAGGAAGATTAGGTTAACGAAGACCACGGAACCGTCAGCTTAGACTGCGAGGGAGTGAAAAGGGTCGATAAGAGAGGTCAAGGACACAAGATATAATGATGGACTGAGCAAGAGGCACATATTCTTACAGCCCAGAGCGAGCGCTCATCGGCTGCCGATAACATGTCCTCTACTGCTGCTTCGTGAACCTTGGACCGGTAGTCTAGTCTAGCGAGGCGAGGAATAAATACCGTGGAAACCACTTTTTGAGAAAATGAAAGGCATGCTGGTCCCGATCACAATAGAATTGAGAGTCGATCGCGGATCATAGGAACTCCACTGTTTTGTTGAAATTGAACTGGTCACTGACAGCCTTGATGGACACAGCACGGAGAATTGACTTTTCACCTCTGTTGGTGATTCTCCATAGCGACTGCGTCAACTTAAAGTCTACCACCTCTCCTTCAACACTCGGATCACTCTTTTTACGCTTCAGTGGATGCTCTTCTTCAGACTCCTCCTCAGCAGGCCCGAAGAACTCACGGAGCCAGTTTTTCTTGAGTTCAATTCCGTTGACAGACACAAACGCCTCCGTTAGAATGCAGGGGATTATGATTTTTTTCTTATCGTCGCTGCTGGAGAAGTCTTTGGCGAGCTGTTCGAACACCTGTGTTATTTTTGACGCGAGTTTGTTAGTGAGCACGAGGAAGGAGAAGTCTCCGGTTCTGGGGATGATGAGCTTGGCGTCAAACTCAGCATTGGAATCGATTTGGAAGATGAGGTTTCTCTGCGGCTCCCTTCGCAAATACGGGCGCACATAGGTGATGGGTTGTTCGTCGTTCATTCCGGTAGACAGATTCACTATCCCGGTGCTGGTGAGGTTATTTAGATTGATAATGATTTCTTCTGTTTGTGTAAACGGGTTGCGGATGATTTGATGTTTAATGATCTTCTGCTCGAGCTGTAGGAAGCGGTAGTAGCGGCATTCCTTGATCAAGTTGTCGCGGTGCTCATCGTCACGAACCACCTCGTAATTTCCCCAGAATAGTTCCAACAAGTCCGCAAAAAGAACGGGCGAGCGGTTCACCGTCAACGTGGGACGCTGTGGCGGTGGGCGAATCAACGCGACGTTCGAATTGAGAATGGTGGATTTGGTAGAAAGCCCCTCCATTCCTATCAGAAAGAAGTTGGGGTGGTTTCCAGGCCCGTACAAAAACGCACGCGGGATCTTGAACAACTTATTTCCAATAGTGGCAAGCAAAGCCTCGTCGTTTAATAGCTTTTGAAGCCGCGTCAAGCAGAAATAGTAGGCGTCTTGCCAGAGATACACGAACTCGTGGTCGGTTTCCACACTGATGTGGTAGCCCTGCAAATGCATGTACACCTTCTCGAATACCACTGGGTTTCGGTCAATAAAGAGGGTCTTGCCGGCGTTCTCCGGCTGGTCAAAGAATGTGGTGAAATACGACGGAGCATCGGACAGTAACGAGGCCCCAGAGACTTGAAAGAGCTTGTACCCTACCTGTATGGAGTAGACCATGTCGTGGGGCAAGAACTCTGGGATTTTCGGGTCGACCTGGTCGAGAATCTCCGTGGACATGTCTCCGATCCTGGCGAGTGCTGTTATTTTTTGGATGAGGGTCTTGCAGAATGACTATGCTATTAGTAATGTTACGTGGTAGGGGTAGACCGCCCGCGCGGAACCGATCGGGTGCACCGGGCATGGGAGAAGGTAGTGTGGAGAAGGCCATAATGGCGGTTTTTTATTAGTATTTATTAGTGTTTATATGGGTTGATTTTGGGGAAAGGAGAAACGGGGACGAATGTATGAAGAATTACAAGTAGGGATAATTGAATCAGGACACAATGGCTATTTCTGAGGTGCAGCGACGCTTGATGAGCAGAACACCGTTGAGCGAGCTGGGCTCAGGTATTCTCAGGTATTCTCAGGTATGCTCGGGTATTCGAGAGGGATGATTCAAAGCGCATATTCTGATTGCCTTTTATTCTCTTGCCATAAGCCACTAATTACGATACGCCCCATGATGAGTATATCCGCAGAAAGTCTGGTTTATTTTTCAAAGACACCTTATCAGTCGCAGCTAGGGCCACAACTAGACTTAGTAGGCCTTTCGCGCAGTCCCTGCAACTTCCCCTAGTCCCAGATCCTTCATTCGCAGTTCTAACCAGTACATTGAACCAAACCACTAACAATCGAATATTTCAACTCGGTATTTTATTTTATAGAGCTTCCGCATAGATGCCGCCCAGATCGAGAAACTTCAACGGGTGCTGGACATGTCGCATGCGGAAGATTAAGTGCGACGCGGCCCGACCGAAGTGCTTAAGATGTCAAAAGGCTAATTTGGAGTGCAAGGGCTACGATGTCGTTCTTGCGTGGGGTGACGTCACGACAATTGACCGAGACCACAAGTTGACCTCGTTGAATATGGACAAAGCGCCCGAATCCAAGAAAGACAGTGGATCGCTGCGCCGCAGTGTGGAGCTAGTGAAGTTCCCCAAACTGATGCTCTACGAAACGTACGAGAAATTGAACGGAATCGTTGCGCAGTTTGAGGAGCCTGAATCGTGCCTCAAGCGAACTTGTTTCGTGGTTGGCCCTTTTGGCGTGTTTCCATTACAGGTACCTGATACACGCCCCAGAACCCATTCCACGGTGTACTCTAAACAGACCATTCAGCACCCTGGCGTTGATTCGCTAAGGCAAAACGAGGACAGATCGACGCTTTCTTCTGCAGTTTCCGTGAACGACGTGCTTGAGAGCGATCTTGAGTCATCCATCTTTTCTAAGACTAACAACGCGTATGTCCACTACGATCTCTTGGAGTTCGCCAAACTCACGATTGTCGCCATCAAGGGACCGCGCCATAAGTTCGACGAGCAGGGAATGTTCCATATTCTATATCCCAAGTTCTTCCCCAACATCGAATCCGATAACTGGAAGCCAGATGGCAGGGTCCTATCTACACTCTTCTCGCAAGACGAGTCCAGGAACATTATAGTTGCACCCTCCATGAGCTCAAATTTCCGGTACTTTATGGATAGTATGCTGTCATCCATGCGTGTTTCACACCCGCAAAACCCATGGAAACGACTCGTGGTGCCTTTTATCAAGCAGATGTTCTTCGAAATTATATGCGAGGAATACCCCGAGTCCCAAAGCTGGGAGCACCATATTATTGGCAAGAATATGACCCATGTCCCCAGAGACCTTCTACTACGAAACATCAAGTTTGCGATTTTTTGCATGTGCTTGTCGATTAGCTGGCACGAACGTTCACTCTCGGGAGTGAAAGTGAGGAACTCTGTGTACACATTTTTTGTCAACGATGAGCTCAAAATCAGCATTGAGTTGAGGAAAATTGCCATCAACATTCTTAATTATCATTTGGACGAGTACGACGGAAATTCAGACTACTCACACGAGGACGATTACGACTCGTATTTCCTACTAGCGCTCATTCTCCAAACCCACATAGACAACCTATTTGGCGTTTTCGAGAACTATGAGCTCATGCATGCGATTGGTGACTTCATCTTGAAAAAGCCAAAAAGCACCAACAGGCACCAGTCTACGTTGGAGCGCTATTTGCGTCATAACTTCAATATCTTGAACATTATTTATGAATCCACCCAGGCGATCAATTTCTTCAACTATTCAATTTCAGACTGGGATCAAAAGGTGAAGTATCAGGACCTTAATGAAAATTACGACCTCACGCAGGACGACCCATATAAGGAAAAAGACTCTTCGAGTGAAGAGTCCGAGGAGGATTCAGAGTCTGACGATGACGCCAGAGACGTCAAAGTACGGGCGACTTCTTTGGGCTCACAGGCCTTATCGTTTACTGTAAAGTTCAAAGGCGATAAACAAGAAAGAGTTTCAAAGAACAACCCCAAGCAACCAAAAAATTTGGGTTTCAAAAGCTTCCAACAAGGGTTAGCAGATAAAGCCAGCTATCCGAATCCTGTTGTGCCAAACTTAGAAGATGGTTCGATATTCCTGAGCTATGGCCTCCCGAAATCCCTCTTGCACCTAGTACAAGATGTTGTTCACCTCACGAATCACAAGAACGTATTCCGAACACGGGGCCAGGCGCCTCGCAACTTTCCAAGAATATGCGCGGAAACAGAGGACAAAATATTAAACTTCAATGTGGAAAACCACTGGAAGCTCTATGACAACGAGTACAACCCGATCACAAATGTTGCAACGAAAACGTTCATTTCTGAGTTTCACGAGGGGTTGTATCACAACGTGACTTACTTTCACAACGCCCTCATTGTCTACTTTAAGAGGCTTATACCGGAAAGCCCATTTCAAGTGTGCCAGCCTTACATCGAGACATGTTTTTCCCACATGGAGAAGTTGGTTTCATTGAACAAAACATTGAAAAAACGAGGCAAAGATCTCCAATTCAACCCGCTCTTCTGGCCGCTCCTTGTTTGCGGATGTGACATTAACTTGGCCACCCACGGGCAGTTGAAAGAGCAATGCGTGGCGCTATGGAAGGCAGAGTTTTTCCAGAGATTCAATTACTGGCGGTCCAAGCAAATTTTGTTCGAAGTCTGGCATAGAAGGGAACAGGAGGGGGAGGAGAACAGCTTTATGGATATGATACGAGAGTGGGAAATCGTCTTGAGTTTGGGTTGACGGTGTTTTTGTTTATGTGGCAACGGTTGTGTGCACCGACGGCGAGACATACAGAGCATACTGGAATTGATTCTGATCAATCTTATCGAGTATCATCCTGAGAAACGCAGGACTCATCTCATCGGAATGCTTATCGAAAGCTTCAGGAGCGTCGCGTCCAGGGCTGGTTGCAACGAGAAATTCGGCAAGAGGCACAAGGGCCACAATGCCAGCCTTTACTAAAGCAGCGACTCCTGCCGACTTTCGTGTCAGGTTCACGTTATAATTTCCGTTGAGACAAGTGTTGATAAGGTTGGCTCTAAACCCATTGGAGTAGGGGTGATCGGTGACTTGGTATGCCACAACTTTTCGTGTGTTCCCATGGGCAATATTGACATATCGTACACCAGGCTCGACGCGAGGCATTCTGCCTACGCACCAGGCGTATTTTGGGTTCATGTTCTCTTTCTTGTGGACCCATCTCTTGTGCGACCGAGCCTGTCTTACTGTTATTTCGTCGAACGACGTGGAGTTTGAGAACGTGTTTTTGACGGTGCCGATGAGAAGAGCAACCGTGAAAACGAAAATAAATCCGTTCAAAATAAATAGTACGATGAAATGAGGCAACTTGGAGTGTTGGCCATGGAGCGTACTGCGTGTGTACACTGCAACGAAAGTTAGAACAAGTATAGCGTAAGCACAGAGTGCTTGTAGGAACTTGACAAACGAGAGGAAGTTGTCTCTACCGATGGCAGTGCCAATCCAGAGGCAGAAATGGTCGAATCTAGGAACGCAAGCATCCAAGTCTGTCAGGTGGAACGACCTGTCCGGCTTGAGGTTTTGGCACTTGGAACACCAAAAGGGGAAGCCTTGCTCGTCACTGACAAATACGGCTGGAACGGGGGCACTGTCCTCCAGTTTTACACCGTACAAATCGAAGTGCTGAAACTGTGGAAGATTTCCTGGCCCACGAACAAAGATCATGACCCAATAAAATAAATGCAATATCTGAAATAGTCCTAGTAGCACCCAAAAAACAATGGCAGCCGCGGCCAGGTGTCGAAGGTAGATTTCCTTCCATGCAATGACGTAACCCGCGGCGTAATCAATATAGGCCTCTGCTCCTAACAAAATCAATGGGATTGTACGTCTGGATCTTCGTAGGACCACCGCCAGTTTCATTTTTTTGCAATGTTGCAGTGTATCGAGTGCCAGTGCTGTTTACTAAGCTGTGCTCATGGGCATAGTCCTGTACATCACATCAATGCGAGATGGATGGGACAACAGGAGATTGCAAAAACAAGGTCCAGCGTGTGCAAATGGTCTGGTTAGAAGGAGGGGAATTGCATGTTGGGGTTTGCGTCTGTAGAGAAATTTGATGTTCGCAGATTATATGCCTTAACTGTATCTTCTCTAATCTTGCTGAGCTAGAGCGTGCGAACAGCTGCGTTCAAGCGCACTAAATCAACGGCAATGGTTCAAGGCTTCAGATGTGGTCAGAAGCCCTTACAAAAACGTAAGGCAAAAGGCTGGATGTAAATAGAACACCGCAAATCAAAAAACGTTCACAAGATGAAACGGGCTTTTCGTGGGAGCAGACAACTCGCCACGTGTTCGTGACCCGTTGAGACTACGCACAATTGGCAGTGGATGTGAAGCTGGACTCGACCGTGATCCAGCACAAGAACAGAATCCCCGAGTGGTCAATTGTCTATTCTATTGTTGGACTGGTTTCAGTCACGAAACTCCATTTCATGCCGTTGCAGAAACGATTCTCGCCAATCAGGCACTCGCATATCTAGATGCCCACCTTGACTTGGCCTGGTCACGCAGCATCCTGATGTAAACTATGATCCAAGAAAATTTACGCCCTCTGCATTCAGTGTGACTGCTTATTTTCCTGCGGTCCTGCAACGGAAAGCTGTTCGCGGGGCGGACGCCGCGATTTTCCGTGCCGTAGGTACGATTGGCTTCTTGCGGGCTGATCTCACGTTACATTTCTGTGGAATTGTTCCTTCCAGTGCGGCCTGTCCAGAAGCAGAAATGCCCCCACCCACGATGCACGATACAGGACTCTTGCGCTAGACATGCCAATGGGGAGCACTATATACAAGGCAGCTCGGTTTTTCCGGTCATTCTCGGGGAGGTGCCTTGCCTTTTTGCGAGATGTAGGAGATAGACAATTTCCCGGGACTGGTGTGCTTATTTTCCGTGCTATAGTTAATTTCCACTTTTTGAAACTGAAGCCGGCAAGATCATCTGCGACGAATTACACATCCCAGAATGCCATGTGCTTCTAGCACTGGCCACCACTCACACTACAGACCTATCACAGCAGACCTTCTGGAGGAATTTTCGGTAGATTTGCCAGTAGCGGGAAGTTCTGTCCTTGAGACTCTTTGTCAACGAAACAAACAGGCAATTGCCCATTCACTCCACACTTCTCTCCCTCGTCCCCGAACTCCTTTTTCTCTCTTGGCTTTCTTTTTTCTCCGCCTAGTGTGAGGCGTGTCATTGGGAGCACTGGTGGCCATCCGCGCAATTTATCCGCTCTCCCGAATTCCGAGCCCCCTAAGTTGTCTGGAGCCGGTGGAAAGAAAAAAATAGAGCTCAAAAACGTTTTTTTTTTCAAACACATCCGGCCACTGCTTAGATCCCCAAGGCCCCTGTATATTTACCAGCACGTGCTTCTTTTCCTCGCTCAACGGTCTCCCCGGCTCGTGTGTAGCTGGTCCCGCATTCCACTCCACGGGAGCCACCTCGTAGTGCTCGCCCCAGTGACTACCCCACCCTGCCCCCATAAGCTACTAACCATTACCTCTGCAGCCGCGTTCGGAGTGTGTGCACGGAGAAAATGTATTTCCGGGACGCTCGCTCGCCTTGTTTTCTCCACACAATTTTTTTCATCGAGACTCCGCAATATTTCTGTTGGTGTCATCCCTCTTCCTTCTGGCCTCCGCAACAACCGGTCGTACGTGCCAAACACACCACCAAAAACTACCCCGGCCAGTCCGCTGATACATCTAGCTCCTGTAAGCTGCAGCGAAAATAGGCAGAGAAAAACGCATTGTTCTTCTCGCTGCGCTTATCCACTCCATTTCTTTGTTCGTTGCATCACACGCACCGACCAAGGCCAACAATCCGAGGCTCGTTTGATTTCAGGCGTGGAACCTCAACCCGCACGTGTCGTTCTTTATTGTTTGAGTTGGCTTTGCCCTGTGCTCTCGAAACCTGGTTTCACTGTGTTTGAAGCCCACACCCAGACACTTGCGCACCACGGACCCGGAAAATACCGGGACTCCCCACGCTACAGCCCACGCTATACAAACATACCACTCGTACGCGATAGCTTGTAGCTGGTCTCTGTCGCGCAAGCCCAGACATACTCAGTCTATATATTTGCCATGTCCGTCGAGTCGCCCGAGTCGTTGAGCAACGACGTGCACGATGACGGCTTCGCCAACAAAGTGGTGCCCAGAAAACGCTCCAAGGTGTCTCGGGCCTGCGACGCCTGTCGCCGTAAGAAAATCAGGTGCAACGCCGAGTACCTGACCACGCTTATGCGGGTCACCAAGACGTGCACGAATTGCACGAAAACTGGCGAGAACTGTCTTTTTTCTCGCGTGCCCTTGAAGCGAGGGCCCTCCAAGGGATACATCCGCGATTTGGTCGATCACTTGGACGACCTGAAACACGCCAATGGCCATTTTGATGAGCCCCTGGAGGGCTACCGGCCGCGGCTGAAGCTGGTGGATGTCGCTGGTGCCCGATTTGTGTCTCCTCCGTCACCCATGTCGCAGACCCTGGGAAAACCGCATTTTCACCACCGGCCCAAGTTTTCGTCCCAGTCGCTGGTGGCACAACCGATTATTCTCCCACCGATCGTGGGTGCCCAGCCCCTGACACAGCCGGTAAAGTTGACACTACCAGTGCCGAAATACTCGGCCTCTGTGAGCCCGTTGACTTCGGGTGCGTCCTTGCCTATACCCAGCAACAATGAAAACGACAACCGGATCCAGGGGCCGTTGTGGACTGTGCCGTACGAAATGCCCACATCTCACACACCACGCTCTAATATGTCTTCTCCTGGTTCTTCTAACGGCATTGGCTTCGATAGCAGACGATCGTCGGTTGACTCTGTGAGTTCGATACTGACGTCTGCGTCTGTTTCCCGACTCGCGTCGCTACCCCCACAGCCACAGTACACGTCTGATCTGGAAGACGTCGAATCGGGGGCCTCAGAAGTGGTGTCACCACGGAATTCCGTGAGCTCTTTACTGCTGTTGAACGGCAGGGTGTCTAATCAGTTGGTGATTTCTGGCCACGAGCAAGCACCGCCCCTCACACAGCCACGCTTGCCCTTCCAGCCACCTCTACATTTTTTCCACCCACAGCACCCACCGCAAATCCCGGGAGAAACACCACAATTCTCTTTTACACAGTGTCCTGCGTCTCAAATGCCGCCACAAAACCCGGCGCAATCCGTGACTTTTAAGGCCTTTGACGCATTGGACTACAACCTCAAAGTCTACTACGGGAGCATCCACGCGGGGTTCCCGATCTTGCCCTTTGACGAGATTCTCATCCCCAGGATGATGTCGGAGTTGCAAAAAAGCAGCGTGCACGCAACCATCGTACACCTTTTCGTCATAACATTGGATAACCTCGTCAACTACCAGCTAATACCCTTTGAGGCGATCCGAGGGCTGCTACTACAGTTCACGAGCATCTACCCATTTGGTAACCCGAACGATCCTCTTCGAAACGAGGTGCTCTACCTCACTTTTGCCTCCTTGCTTATGATCAACTACACCGTTTTGCTAAGGGGAGACTCGTGCTCCACAGCCATTGCACTTGCGAGCGGGGCATTCACCGACTTCAAGGTCTTGCAGACATTCAAGAATCTTGCACCAGAGAGGGCCAAGGAGCTCGATCGCGACGACTTACAGCTATATTTTCCCCGCTTGTTTCTATGTTTGCAGATCATCGACAACTGCCAGGCCTTGTCTTGGGGCACCCAGTGCCAGATCCAGAAATACAAGAGCTCTCGTCTAGATCAGCACATTTCAATATTCTGCGACAAGAGTCTCGGCCGAGACTTTTTCGAGAACGTTGAGTTGGGGAGGCTTTTTGAGATCCTCGAAAGCTTGAAGAGCGATGAACTTTTGTGTGATCGCCCTAGAAGCAAAAGGGGTCCCAACGTGTCTTCCTTGAAGAGTTGTTTTACAGAGTCGAACCTTTCACTGCGCATGTACGCCTTGCAAAAAGACAAGTGCGAGCTTTTCGATTTTGCAATTGAAGTCTCGAACTTCTTCGAGAGCCACTCAAATATCGATTTTGACGACGAATACATAAAAGATCACCTCCACGACCACCAGCTCAAGACAAGCCGATTGGTGAAGAAGTTGTCACAGTCAATCTTGAGTTTCGCCAACCACATTTTCAGCATTCGACTTCAGTCTAAAAGCCTGCCTCCGCTGAGCCAGGCAGAGCAAATTAGTCCATTTCTAAACATCAGTTATGGGCAGTCTCTCCGATTGATCAAAATCAGCAAGATCCTCATGGACTCTCTTGTTGAACATGCTGGCGACAATGCGATCATCAGCAGGTCAATCAAGATCATAAACGACCTATCCATTACCACCAATTTGCTTATTGGAAATCTCAATCAAAACTCGAGTAAGATCGAAAGTGCAAGAGCTTTCCCGCAAAATAATGGCCCTTCAGGATCTCTCACCTCACCTGGTCACGAAACAATGCATGGTCCTGGGATTTCGGCTATACAGGCTCTTTCCAGAAGACTCGAGATGTACGATTTGAACTTCAACAGCACAATAAGCATGCAGTCAAACAGTGGAGAGAAGAAAAGTTTCGAGGCTTGGAGGAACAACTTTTTGAAGACGACAAGCTCACTTATTTTGTGCGAGGATCAGGATGGCTGGTTTTGAGGCGTTTTGAATAGAGTAGGGTTGCAAGTTGATCCCAGCGAATGTATGTTGTTATTTGATTCATCTTTCTTTGGCCCCAAATTAGTGTCTACGTGAATTCGAGGATATACATATATATTATGATCAGTTGCATAAATACATTTTTTTGTCTTGCCAGAAACCAAGAAATGTCAATTTCGGTAATTCTCTTTCGCATTAAGTTGCATTAATCGATCTTGATCTGAGAGTAAATCTTGATGTTGAAGTACAAGCTGCTCAAAAATCCAACAGTTCCACACACCAACATCACCAAGGATGAGATCACACCGGAGTACCCCACAAATAAGACCAATGAGGTGAAACCAGAAAACGCTTCATTGCTGATGAAAAACAAGGAATGGATGAAGACGTAGATGGCACATCCACCACCAACAAAGAAGGACTTCCATTGCCACTTGTAGTTTTCTCCACACAATGTGTAGTAAATCGACAACACCGAGATCAACCCTGTGGTCAAGATCATCAAAATGAAGCAGAAGAACAAGAAGCCGAACATGTAGTAGATTCTGTTAAACCAAAGCGAGGAATAAATGAAGTACAACTCAACAGCGATGGAACCGAACGGGAAAAGACCACACATGACCATGGCTGGGATAGTTCTCAAATACCAGTGTTGTGGTGGAATTTGTCTTGGAATTTGGTTTGTCCTGACTGGCACAGAAAACGTAGATCTCTTCGATTGCCAGATTGATCCCAATACAGACAATGGAAGAGAAATAGCAAACCAAATGACGATCATGGCAAACATAGTTCCGACGGGAATGGCCCCCGATGAGTTCACACGAATCAAGAAAAAGTTCAAAAAGACAAAGACGCCAAAGAGAATGCCAGGAACGACCGTTGGCGTCAAGATCAAGTTGAGCTTCCAGTTCTCACCACCAAAGAATCTGTAGATGTAACCACTGACGTACGAAGAGATCACACCAAAGAAAATGAACAAAATGAACATGAACGTGGACAACGCACCTCTGTTGGAAGGCGACAAAAGACCGAACAACGCAAACACAATGGTGACGAGAATCATGCAGAAGATTTGAGCACCACTGCCGACCAATACGGACAACATCATACGGTTGGCAGGAGACCTGAAAACGTCACCATATACCAACTTCCAGCCACTTTCATAGGCAACATCGTCGTCCAAGTTGACCTCGTTGTACTTGATGATATCGCTCTTCAACGTGGAGACCAAAATGTGAGCCATGATGATGGCCAAAATGATAACGACCAACGAGAAGTTGATCAACGACACCCACTGAATCTTGGGGTCGTACACGTGCAAGTACTTGTCCCATCTCGTGGCCCACGCAGTCGTGGATTCATCGAACTTGACGGAATAAGTAAACAACACTTTGTTGTCCTTTTCATTGGACAAAGAAACTGGCGCCAAATCCGCCTTACACAACTCGTCGGCGCTGGCCTTGGTTTCGTCAATGCCGTTTCTGTCGAGCGAGCTGGCCTCCACCACAACTCCCACGACTCTGATGTTCTTGTCGTCTCTCTTGTGGTATTCGATGTGGATGGTGTAGTGGTTGTACAAGTGAGGGTGCTCGTCGTCGTCCACACTTCCGATAGGGAAACCAGGGCTGTAGAAATCAGTATTGGTTCTTCTTTCCGTCACGTGTCTGGCAGCGGGCAAGCCGTCGATGATCCAATTGTGCGTGTATCCCGCACGGATGTTTCTGTTGACGAAAACAGCCTCCACCTTGTTGTACGTAGACAGACAGAGAGAACGGCAGTTGGTGTCTTCCAACATTTTGATCTCAAATGGAGAGTCGAAAATACGGTCTCCAAAGATGATGGCACCCAAGGACTCCAGCTGCTTCTTTGGCCCGTCCTTAGGTCTGCAAAACTTAAACTTGGGATAGTAGTAGTCATATGAATAGATGGTCACTTTGGATTTACCCTTGGACTTGAAACTGGCCATGTTGTTCGACGAGGGTGTCAAGTGGTTAACGAACAAATTAATGTTGTCGCCTACGGCGTAGTTTGTGGGAGCCACACCCGGCAAGTAGAAGGCCGAAATGGCCGTGGCCCATAGGCAAAGGCTGACGATAAAAGTCCAAACTGGAGACTTCATGGTGCCTAGTATTTCGACGTAAAAAACAGGTTCGCTGTGGAACAAACTCGTGTCGCATCTTGAAAACCCGAGCAAGGGAGTGTACAGGATCAACAACTCGGGGAAGCTAGCGCGGCGTATAATAATTGGGTGACTGGGCTTGCCACACAACTCGAATGCCGACACAGCGAAAATCGAGAAAGTCGAGAAGAGAGAGAAATTCTTGGAGGTCTCACCGATGCAACCATTCACACCGGTCTCACGCTTCGCCGGCCCCGGTGCAGCTTTCTGAGCCTATCAGTAACAGTCTTAATCTCTTTCAAGCGCTGCATAGCGTGCTTCGCGTCCACCATGTAAAACGGCCTCTGGCGCGCCACGTCGCATTCCAAACCTAAACGGGCGCAGGCCCCACACGGGTGCCCGTCTTCAGGACAAGCCTTGTGACGGAGTCTACACGTCCAACAGCCTTCCTTCGATCTATGGACATGTTTTTTCGTAGGAAATTCGTCCCCTTCATTATGGGGGCCTCTCTTTTTCTCAATTGCGGCTGGCGTCTTAATCTTGCGCCTTTTAGTGCCCTTCACTAGCAAGTTCGCGAGCGTGGCCTCGCACTGCGGCCCTGGCAGAGAGGATGGCCCTGGGCTATCTCGTAAAGTGTCAGTGCCAAAGATTACACCACAGCACCATTTGTGTTGATCTATATACGCAGTCAAAGTATGGCCTTTTTTCTCTCTTTTATGAGCTCGTCCTGACTTGTCCGTGATGACCTTTTTTCCTATAAACTTGGCAATTTCGACGATTTGCTCGATGTTGTTAGCACCGACATCGGGCTCAGAGGTGAGTAACGAGTCGTCAATGGCGACGTCAAAGTCACTGAGTAAAGTTGTCCCCTCTCGCATTGAATGAAATCCGCAAGTAGTAGGTATTTGTTTGAAATGGAGAGGAGTACCTGAAAGTGGTGAACAAAGAGGAGGTTCTTTTTGCAGCCTCCTATGTGAGGGGCCAAGAGAGCGAATGTAGGACAATAATGACAGAAATGCGAGAAAGGATTCAATTTTTTGAAAACGCCAGGTCGCAGCTTGAAATCTCTTTATACTCAAGGATGCAATTATGAAATCATTCCCTTACTGCCTTCTTGTATGAAACCTGTTTCCCACAGCTTCAGTTACTGGAGTTCTCTTTCCAAAAGCTCTCTTTATATTATAAACAACATATAACTCTCCCATAGATCGAGTCTGACATCTAGAAAAAACCCATCTTTTCAAATCGACGTTGTACCTCATTCCGACACTTGAGCACTCGCGTAGCTGAGAATCCAGTTGAGATTAACGAGAAGGTATCTACAGGACTCGGTCCACTGGCCGTTAGATGTCACTCTTATACTCTTCCCTCCAAGCGTGCCAGCCTTGAGCGATGCTTTATATGGGAGTGTAAGCTCACTGTCACCTTGCAGTAATTGGATCTCAAACTGGGAAAGAATATCTAAAAGTGCCATCATGGAAACGTCAAGCTTGTTGAAATTAAAGAGTTTGCCCAAGGTAAACTCGTTGGAGGAGTACAAGTGCAAAATGGAGTTCGTTTTAGGCTTTGGACCAGCTTCCGATTGTGGTGGTGGCTGCTTTACAACGTACGATTTTGATCCCAAGGGCACGAGCTTATAGTGTTCGAGCTCTATTCCTAGGCGTTGTTTGAGGAATTGGAGCATCAGAACGATCTGTCCTAGAGCAACATTGCATTCTGCCCATGGGATCTTGTACCCTAGCCTAAAGCCATTGATCAAGCCATAGTCTCCTTCAAACAGAATGTCGAAGAGCCTTTTGAAGCCATTGAATTTTCGAAGTTCGTCCAAGTGGTTCAACTGCTTGTGATATAAGGCTTTTGTCTGATCTAGGGTTCGTTGCTTTTCTTGAAGGTTCAAGCCAAGTGTGTTTCTCATCTGATAAATTGCACTCAACTGGTTCTTGTTAGATTCAGCTAGCTGTCTATCGAGAGATCTAAGTTGCAATTTGAGATCTTCGTTTTTAGACTCCAATTCTTCTAGCTCGAGTAATTTCTCCTTTTCTGATTCCTCGAGCTGTTTCAAATCGTTGGTGGAGCTTCTAAATTCTTCGTCCAACAGCTTCTCCCGATCCATCGAGTCGTTTTCCCGTTCTTTGAGTTTCCTCAAAAACGAAATGTAATATTCTTTTTCCCTCTGGCTTTGATCGAACTTGAGCTTGTAGTTTTCCGTCAATAGATCACAACACTCAGCACACATTGGGTGGCCGATATCTTGATTGACCAGAAGAATATCAAAAACCTGATTTAAAGTTTTGATTTTGGAAAAATCAGGGAGCTGATCCTCCAAGCCAGGTTCTTGTACTTGGGATTCTAAGTGCTTTTGGTCAGATGGGGCATCTATATCTTCAGAATCAGATATGTACACAAACGACTGGCCCCATGAGCTTTGGTCGGTATTTTCTAGCACACCATGGTCTTCCAGAATGGCAGCACTTTTCCCAGCAGATTCTAGGACGTGCCTGTATTTTTCTAGCCTTTCGCCAGGGATGAACTCAGCAGGCAGACTAGTGGCTCGCGATACTGACTTGGGTACTTTAGAGAGTAAGAGTTTGGCCTGGGCCTGTGATATATTTTGGAAAGACTGATCTAGGATGATTTCGGAGTTGCATTTCTGGCAGTGGAATGCCATGATTAATATGTGGGATTCTCGATCAAGCTTGATGCGTTGTACTTGATGTGGTTATAGTGTCTACTATCTAGGCTCCACACTCGACGAACTGCATATATGTTATCCACCTGTATCAGCTCCCTCCTTCAAATAAGGTCAGTTTGCGGGCACATACAAAGAATTTAATGAATGGAATTCTTTAGGTAGCACTATGATATGTATACAGAACAAGGTGAAAACATCCTGACATCATTCTCTGTGTAATATCCTCGAAAACACGCCTCATTTTGGAAGACGAAAATCTTAATATATAGCCTCACGCCCTCAAAATTCTTCTTGGAAACCTGGCATTTCGTGTTGTGATTTAAGAGTTACGAAATTACCCATGAAGCCAGAAAAAGAACCAAATTTCTGATAGAATGATGTTTTCTTATATTCAACAAACAAATGATTGC
>JAJMHQ010000002.1:640952-824780 GCA_030583255.1 Metschnikowia kunwiensis
AAAAAACCCGTAACACGTCTGGATAGCGATCTGGGTCACAAGAAAACACGACTTTCCCAAGCCTTGGTTTCTCCCCCCTCTCTACCCGTTGTTCATGCTATGTCAATCTGACAGCACTTTAGTACGCTCCAACGCTCGCTTCAATTGCCGGTGCAGAAGAGGTTGGAGGTCAAGGCCTCCATTTGCCTCCCTGCGTCTACTTGTTTTTAAAACACGTCACTGTAGTGGGAATATCTCATATGATGTTCGCATAGTTGAATTGGTTTCTTGAAGCAGTTCGTCGTGTCTGCTCACCTAGACGCAGGGAGGCAAAAGGAGGCATTGACCTCCAACCGCTTCTGTACCGGCAATTGAAGCGAGCGTTGGAGCTTACTAAAGTCCTGTCAAACTGACATAGAATGGACAGCGGGTAGAGATGGGGGAGGAGCTAAGGTTTGGGAAAGTCGTAGTTTCTTGTAACCCAGATCGCTATCCAGACGTGTTACGGGTTTTTTGTCTTTGGATAAATAGATTTTTGGTTGTGGTCTCACAACTTCCTGTAATACGATTTGTGTCTTTAAAAAAGAAAAAGTTGTGTTACAGGAAGTTTGAAAAGGAGGACCTTGTAAAGTATTGTTGTGTTACGAATGTATGGATCAGAATACTTGTCAATTATACTACAACAGAGCATAACAGATAACTCCCAGACTAGAGTTTTGGGCTTTCTGACTTGCGGTCCCTAAAATCCTTATAAACCGCCGCTTCGAACTCTTCAAACCCTGCGACGCAACTATCGTCCATATAAGGCATGATCTGTGACCCCCATATACCAGCACATCCATTCTCCAAGTCAATCCAGAAGTATAAGTTGCCAAGACCAGCCCAATATAATGCACCCACAGGTCTTCCTGTGGACAAAGGTTTACCCGTGTATCCACACCCGATCAAACTATAACCATTACTTGGGTCTGAAAATGGAATCGGGAAACTCGCAAAATATTCTGATGGAAGATGATTTTTCACGGCGTACTTCACAGCCTCTTCTGACAAGATACGTGCTCCAGTATCAGGGCTGATCCCGAAATTGAGCCAGATCCTCAAAAACTTCAAGTAGTCCCCTATAGTGCCATAACATCCCTGGCCCCCCATGTCCACTTCTGAAGTAAATGGGACCGGAAGTGGTCGCTTATATACTTGCAAATCATCGCCCGATTTGTCGTGTAAGTGCACCATGGTAGAAGGATCGAGCATTTGAAAAGTACAACTCGACATGTCGGCTTTTGAGAAAATGTTTTCCTGAAGAAATGTTGAGAGCTTTTTGCCCGAGACAGCCTCAATAATAAGTCCTAGCCAGTCAAAACTATGTCCATACACCCAGCTTGTTCCTGGCTCGAAGGTAAGCGGCATAATCAAAGGATCAAAAATTTTCATCAGAGGACCAAAAAGGCGCTTTTTCCTGAAAATGCTGAGGTACCTACTATCAGTGATAAGGTATGCAAATCCGGATGTGTGGAGCAAAAGGTGCCGAATAGTGATATCATTTTGAGCCGTTTTTGGTGGATCCTTCAAGTCTCCCGTGTCTGAGTCCACCTGGTCTTCGTCTATGATGCCAAACTCACCAAGAATTGGTAAGTATACTTTCGCTGGGGTATCCAAATCCACCTCCCCACGGTCCCACAAGATAAGTGTAGCCATCGCAGTAATAGATTTGGTGCAACTGTAGTAGCACATAGTGCTGTCCTTTGAGACTGGTTCTTTCGTGTCGAGATTTTTAACTCCATTTGCACTGAGAAATCTCGTCTTTTCCCGATCAGTATACCCTGCGATAACAGCATTAATTTGAGGGAGACTGCCGTTCACGGCAGTAACGTACCTCGAGCATATCTCCTCAAGAGCGAGCATGTTAAGTATCAGCAAAATCCTTATTTTCGAAGATCCTATTAGTATTCGAAACAGATCGAGAAATAATAATGGGAAATTGCAAAGACACAGATCTCCTTGCCAAAATTCAACTTATATACTCGAGAAGAGTGAGCCACTGCCTCGGACGCATGTGGGTTTTTTAAGGCTAAAGCCGCGGAGCCTGGAAATCGATGCCGACATAAGAAGCCTGCGCTATGGCCTAATCGAACAATAAAACGAAAGAATTTTTCCAGGATTTCTATGCACACAACTTTCCCTCATGATGTCAGCCGCCCCTGGCTCTCAGAGTAGGTTCCCGGTTTCCACTAACCACATTTCGCGCAATCCCGGAAGAGGGGTAATTCTACACATAGTGTTTGCACCATGTTGCGGTAATATCATTTAGCTTTTGATTGTCCCATTGCATACCCAGCTGTATTTTTTTGTAGGAACCTTTATCAGCGTACATGTGTCTCTCTCATAGGGGTTCATAAATTGCTGGACACCTCATATCGATTGTGGATTACAGGGTAACACTGCGATTTGGCGCGGCGATGGGAATAGCTGCAATCGTCCACACGGCTTAAAAGATCGATAAGTGGCCTAAGCCGGGGACTGCCTAATAACCCGAGATTTCGGTTTTTCATACAGAGAAGAGGTGCTTCTCCGCCTGGAATATTCACATATCATCAAATCTTACTTTGCTTTTCGCAACTTGAAACTTTGGTTGTACGGGTGCTACACATTTTCCCTTGCTTTGAAATTTTCTCACCACAAATGATCGAATAGTTGCATATTCCAGCCTACTAGAAAATCTCAAACATAAAAATTTGTAACTGTGGCCATCCCCCAGAAAAATGTAGGTCGGAAAAATGCTCTCGTCACTTTGAAGGACGCAAGTCTACGTCAGAATATCCAAGTGAGGACAAATTTCGATTAATCGATTGGCAAACAACGACTCTTGCTCTTTTTCTCGAAATATGTTTAAGCTCAGGCCTCTGGCTCTGGAATTACATGTATTTCTAAATTTTTCGTATTTACGCATGCACAAATCTAGTGCTCCAAGATACGCAAGTTACCTGTGACGACAACGTTCTCCAAGACAGCGCCGTTTGGAATATCAATAGACTCATTGTCATTGACCACAATGATGACAGTACCTTTCAAGGTCACGTCTCTACCTACTTTCACATTGCCGGTGATAGTAAGGTGGTCCAATTCCAAAATCTTAGGCATGTGAGGAAGTCTCTTTTGGAAATCGTTGACCTTCTTGAAGTGAGAGCCCAACTTAATCAATGGGTTGGCAAAGCCGTCTCTAGTAGGATCCAATTTCAATGCACCATGTTCAAGGAAGAACAAGTCAGACTTGACCAAGAGTAAGTCGGAACAGGTCTTGACTGGCAAGAATCTAGATCTAGGCACGACAACACCATGCGCGCCTTCGAAGTGTCTGATGGCAGCACCGACAGCTGTCTCCAACTGCAAAACATTGATGTCTGAGGACCCCTTAGAGATGGTCTTGTAGTTAGGGATGATCTCGGATTCGATGCTGTTGGACTCGACCAATCTCTTGACCGCCTTCAAGTTGATCCACAAGTTGTTGGTGTTAAAGTACTTGAATTTCTTAATACTCTTGAACTCCTCCACGTGTTCCTTAGGAACCTGTGCAATCTCCAACAATCTGACTTGGCCATCGTAGTTGATCAACGTACCTCCCTTGACATCGGCTCTGGTCTTGTCAGTCAATTCCATGAGGTACTCCGCACCAGTCTCGATCATGTGGTTCAAGACATTGGTGTCCACAGTCGCACCCAAGTTGTCACCGTTCGACACAAACAAGATCTCCCTGCCTTGGGCCAACAATGCATCCAACTCACCAGACGAAACCAAACTCTCAAAGAGATCACCGTGACCAGGTGGGTACCAGGTCTCCAAGTCGTCGTCGAAAGACTCGGGCACAGGCAACAACGAATCTTTGAAAATTCTAGGATATCTGGACTGGTTGAAAGTACGAACACGGATTCTGTGGCCGGAGTATTTCTTGATGATCTTAGCGGTGTCGGCATCGGTGTTGAACGAGTTCATCAACAAAAGCGGCACATCAGTGTCATACTTACGGTTCAAGTGCTCGATCTGTCTCACAGACAAGTCCAAGAACGTGTTTCCATCCCTCACCTCAATCACGGACTTGGGCCCCACACAGCCCATCGAGGTACCCAAACCACCGTTCAATTTCAACACAGCCAACTTGGCCAAGTTGGCAGTCTCGTTCTCAGGGGCCTCAGGCAACTTCGCGTGTTGCACAACTTCGCTGGGGCTTGGCGACTTGATTTTGTCCCACTCCAAAGGAGATCCCGACGCCTTGTCGGCGACGTATCTTCTGAACAACGCGAAAAAGGAGTCCATCTCGTTTTCGAACCGACTTTGCTCTTCCTTGTTCTCCACAGTGTCGGCCAAGTTGTTCAACGCATTCCGCATCAGCGAAGCGGCCACAGTGGTGGCGGTGTTGTCAAACGCCTAAATTGTTAGTAAAATCAGAATTAAAAAAAAAAAACAGCAAAAGAGCGCGTGTTAACAGGATTGAGAGAGAGGGCGTCTCTGGAATAAACTCAATTGGAATTGGAACTCAATGTGGTGATGATAATTTTTCGGAATATTGAGCAGAATGATACACCAATTGGCATTCTCCGGTCACTTTGCGCCCGAACCAGTGTTAAAATTAGGAAAAACCAGAGTTGGGGGAGGGAAAAGGGACTCAAATTGCCGAATCTTAGGACTCTTGGGGAGGGGTTTTCACATACATAAGAAGACTGTGTCTTGGTGTGTTTCTTCATGTCAGAGATGGGAAATGGAGAAAAGGAAAAGGAATTGGCAGACAGGGCAAGAGCCTGGCTTTATTTGTAAAGACCTTGAGTCGCGTTTCGGACATACACCCGTGCACCAGGGCGGCCTCAACATACACCCCAATATATGAGGGAACTGGAGTGGGGTCAGGGGTCGTGGGGTGAGGGGATATGCGCTTCGCTGGAAAATTTGCAGAAACTAGGCAAACAGAGTTTTGTCAAATGAAGTGAGAACTAAGGAGACGCCATAAGTGTCTCAAGCGTACGGTATACATACACCGACATTTTTGCGTTTAATTCACCCTATTACGTCCATCTTTTTCAATCAAACACATGCTGTTTAGAGTGTCATAAACGAAAACCTGGTCACTCTTCCCACCAGTCCTGCAATTGGATTGCGGATGTCTGAGAAGACTAACGCGCTACCGAAAATGAGAGAACAATTGATCAAAGTCAGTCGGAGCTCGTCGAGGTGAACGGCAGTTCCTGTGAAGGGAGATCTGGCGCCAGTAGAAAAAGTGGACAAATTCAGAAATTCCGTGACCTCTAATGAAAGACACGACCACAAGCTCGCCAACTGGCTGTGGGGAAATTAATTGGATGTCTACTACGACACGCATGTCCTGCGAGATGGCTTGTTCCATTCCCCACAGATAATTTTTTCCGCCACAGATCGCATGGATGCATGGAATCTCCGCGGCCGCGGGTGACTGAAATCCGACTTCGCTTAGTAGTCAAACTGAATAAAAATTCCGCTATTTCATCATACGACTATTGAAATGCTCTCGCATGCTTCAATTCTCTGCTCTGCTCCGCTCCGCAATGTGACTGAGTACAATGAGTTAGTGTACATCCTCCAGATTTTTGCTTTCATAGGAGTAAACGCGACTGTTGATAGATCGATAATTTGTGTCTCTGCTGAGGAATCCGCTAGTTTCGTGATGTTTCGAATTAGGATTCAAAGACGCATGTAACGAGAAGAATGAATCGAAAGCAAGCATGCGGGTTATCTTTCGACCGAATATGCAAATTGAATGGATCTTCAATTCGTGGAAGTGCATAGAGAAGTTTTCAAAAACAATTAATCCTGCTTACAAGAGTCTGACTGTACATGTGAATTCTGCAGTGTTAACTATATACCATCTTGCATTTTTACGACATTTCTGAATCGTTTGTGAGATTGCAAAACAGAATGGCGAACACGATTTACGCACAAGACTCTTCCAGGGGCGAGCGAATTTTAAATTTTCGTTGTGTTTCTTTTCTTTTCAAAGATATGATCAGTATTTCATGCACGTCCCCTTGATAAAGGACGCATTTTTTTGAACGCTTAGATTTTGGATTGCTATCTTCTGATGTAATCCAGCCCAAGACCACTATTTAATGTGTATATATATATATATATATATGTGTCTTTAAAAAAAAAAAAAAAAAAAAAATATATATTTTTCAAAGAAACGAATCTTATTCCAGGAACTTGCTTACCACAACCAAAGAAAAATAAATCTACAGACAAAGTACCCCCCCCCCTTTTTGTTTACAAAGACACAAATACCACAATCAAAATCTATATATCTACAGACAAACAACACCTCTGGATGGCGATCTGGGTCACCAAAAACTACAACTTTCCTAGATACCTATAGAACGAACCTTGTAATCAGTTCCCAATTTTTTTTTTTTTGCTTGATACATCTGATTAAAGGGGAGGTTAATGACTCGTGTCATCAACCCCAAAAACTATGTACCTATAGAAAAACCTTGTAATCAGTTCCCAAATACGCACCTAGTGTCGAACTCGGTCCACCCCACGCTGAACTTCAGCAAAGGTAGGCCCTCTTGGCACGCATTTGTTCGCAACGAAAAGAGGAATTCTCATTTTTTTTTTTCATCTTTTACGAACATTCGGGGTTGAGTATTCACGAAATTTTTGAGCCTGTATATAATTTTTGGTTCAATATAGTGCTCATATCCCATATTCCTCTGCGAAAAAATATTGGTTACAGTGGCCGAGTGGTTAAGGCGACACCCTGCTATCAAGCGGTCTAGGTGTTGGGCATTGCCTGCGCAGGTTCGAATCCTGTCTGTGACGACTGTTTTTTTTGCGTTTCGTCCATATTAATGAAGTTAATTGGTAAACGAATATTTTTTTTTCTTTACTACTTTTAGTTCGTCCGTCAATTTCTGTTAATTGAAGAGATATTCGTAACGAGACTCATATCGTAACAGTTAAACCTATTTCGATACACCACCTGATTTTTTTCCTTCTGGGTTTTGCAACCAGACATTCAAGTAAAATAGAAATCTCTCAACGTCTTTATCTTTGAAATCGTAAACAAGTCCTCGGTTCGCCAGGTCTATACTTCCCACGATGTCGTACGCACACCAGTAATCTTCAACAGAGCCGAAGTCGGATATGTGTTCGCTCGATGTGAAAGGTAGACCGTCACTGTTAATAAGCGGTCTTTCGACGGGTACGGGTTGAAGAACAGATTTAATGTAAAGCAAGTTCTTGAGAATTGTTTCCTGCGCCAAGGAGTCGTCGTTCACTTTTTTCACGGAAAGTTTTGCCCGTATCGCGGCCATAAATTGGGGCAACACACGGTTCTCTAGTTGGTGAGACGTTACAAAAATCAACTTCTCGTCCAAAAGTTGTGACCACGAGCTAGAGCAGATTTCTCTGGAGACACAGCCCTCAGGGAGATTTTCGGGAGGAGTTAGAACACCCGAGGCAGAGGCAAAAAACTTGTTGAAGTTCACGTAATCGCACTGAGCAGCCAACTCCTGACCCAACCAAAGCAATTCCGGATTGAATCCTGACATGTCGTATTTTGGCTGTAGAATAGAGTGAAATGGTAACACGCTGCTGATTAAAAGTCCGGAAATGGTCTTATCTTTGTTCACAATGGCCATCGATGAATCCAATAGTTTCTGAAACCCGAGATCGGTAACTCTCTTGGTATGTACGTTCTTGGGAGCTTTTACTCCAAAAAGCGAAGCTTGCTTCCCATCTGCTGCCGCATAATGGTTAACTAGTTCGTTGATTTCAAAAAATCCCGGCGGGAATGGTTCTGGTCGAGAATCTAACAGAGGTCTGCTCTTGAAAAAAAGCATTCCTTGGTCCTGATATTGATCATTTTCAAAAAGCGAGGAAAGGCTCTCACACATTGGGATCGTTTGCGAATTCATCGCAATCACATTTCTAAAGTCACTGAATATAAGCGCGGTAAAATAGCTGAGGTTGTCAGAGACTGCAATATTCGGCCTGATAAACTGGTCCACGTCAAGAAACAGGAGATCTTGCTCCTTGTATATCTCTCGAGCGAGCCGATTGTCTTCGTATGCAGATTTGTAATGCTCTGACTGAAAAGTTGCCACTCCCTTTAAAAAATCCTGCTTCTCTTGCAGGAGAGTTTCTTCCCCAGAATACGCTATCTGAAGTGGAAGAACATTTCCTTGCACTCGGAGAACTCTGATAAGTCGGGCGATTCGATCGATCTGAGTAGAAACTTGAGCATTCTTGAGAATAGTTATCAAGATACCGTTCTCTTTTTTGCTAGTTAATAAAAGCTCATCGATCGGAATTTCTGTATCTTTAAGCCACGGTATCAAATGATATAATGTGGTTTGCACCCGTCTACTACTTAGATCCAAGGGTGCTTTTTGGGCCCCGAATGCACACTTTCCAAGAATCCTTAAATGTGTTGTCTGATCCACAAAATGCTGCTCTAGTTGGCTTACCACTAACGATTCTGTTGTGAACTTCGCATGCAATTCAGCTATATCTGTATCGGTCAACTTAAGCCCTTTTTCATGAAGTTCCCTCCGCAACTTTTTTTTGGCAGAAATTAACCATTTTGATTTTTTGTAAACTCTTGGTTCAAGACGAAAGTTGGGGTGTGGATTTTGGATCATTGCTGGTGGTTTCTGTATGAGTTTGTTCCAGTAGTTTATACAGTTTCGTTTCGCGTCCGGTGACTCCTCTCCCGTCCATTCTTCGAAGATGGGATTTGTGAAACTTTCTCTTGTCTCCAAAATATCGAATCTTGGGTGAACTTTGTTGGCAGATGTTTTAGTGTATGTTTGGTGAGTGTTTTGAGACCGTAGCCCTAGCCACACACATAGCACCACCATGATAAGAAGGACTATCGCGCGTATCCTCCGCCGATTGCTTCCTCTGAGCAAATTCATGATAGTTGGCTGGATGGTGAAAGTATGTATCTTAATTGAAAAGTTGATCCACGCAAGTATAAAAAAGAATGTGGTGTGGCACTCAATGGTTGTCCTTGGGTCTATAACGCATGTGATGCGAAAACGCGTCATGCTGCAAGAACACGAAGCATCGACTTCAGCCATCTTTTTTAAAGGGGCTCTTGAATATGAAACACATGTAGCTTCTGTGTGTCCTGATCGGTATGTTCTACTATATTTTGTGCCACCCCAGGTTTCCGGTTATGGCTGACAATACAACTCTGTGTTTGTTGTCGATTGCATCACGTGATCAAATATCTACTACTGTATGAAAGTCCAGTCCCACAAGACTTCTAGGACTACTATTCTTTTTCTTTTTCTTTACAGTAGCAAAGAACTTAACCTCCGAGGTGCTCTTGCACTTCAAGATAGTGTTCTTCACAATATAGGAAAAGTAAAGTTTAGCATCATTTTCGCATTGGTCCAACTCGCCAAGATAACACCTTCATCGTCACTGCTGGAGGACTTAATAAAATAACTTCTACTTTGCTTAATCTAAGAGGTGCGATTTACGAAAGGCACAGAAAAACAGACTCTGTACCTTCTCAATCCTACTGACAAGTGCAATCCTACTGACAAGTGCAATCCTACTGACAAGTGCAATCCTACTGACAAGTGCAATCTTACTTACAAGTGCACGAACTTTTCTGCTTCATCAAATTTAGTTCTATTACCCTGCGGTCCTGTTACACCGAAAAGTGTGTGAAATGTTCTCATACGCTTCCTTCTTCACCTACGATGATCAATCATGCAATAAGATCAAGGCTGACGCCAAGAAATCTTGCTCGTAGCTGAGAATCTTCACGCGATCGGCTCTGAGTAACAATATACGACCTTTACTCTACCACATCGACCTCAACTACCATTTCCTTGTCTGCGTCAATGTAAGAGTCGCACATGCACCAAACTGTTAAAGTGTGCTTTCCGATTGAGGGGATAGTGAAATTCACAGAAATACTCTGGGATTCGTGCGCCACCTGTGTTTTCTTTATCGCGTATAATTGGCGACTGCTGGAATCACCAACAACAATCCACCACGCCTCGGTCTTTACCACAGGATACCACAGCGAGACGACTTCAAGATCTTCCGCTTCTTCGTCTCGTTCCACAGTAACCACAATTGTTGTGGGCTCATCGACATGAATGGGCATTTTTGTTTCGAGCTCACAATGAACGTCAATATTAGGGTACTTGTTCACAAACTCCGCCACGTCTTGAAGTTTTGATCCTTCGAGCTCGAGGACTTCGTCACGCTCGTCATCTTCAAGCGACATTATATCGTAAACGGTTTCCACGTTAAACTTCTTGCACCGCTGCAACATCGCGTCGCTAGCGTGAGGAATCTGTCTCAACGGGCTCTCGCGAGTCCACAAACCTTGAACCACCATCTGCGATATATCCATCGCTTGTAGAGCATTCAAGTATCCTTCAGTTGATAGTATGTCAATACAAGCATGAGCCAACTTGAGAATCTGTGGGAGGATTGAAATCTGGTCATAAGTTAACTCAGAAGGCAAGTTGATCCTGGAAAGATGGGCTTGTAGTAATAAAAATGCTTTCACATGTGGCAGCTTAAAATTAGTACCACTTGCCAATTTAAATGGAACCTGGCCAGAAATTCTTGAGAGTACCTGATCTTCGCCAGGACGTACGGGTATATCGTCGAACTCTGATGAAGAAGTGATCGCCTCTATTATATTCCTCAACCGAGCCTTGCTCGTCAACTCGCTCAACTGTTTCATGGACTGGAACGAAACCGTATAATGAGATGCAATCATCGCCCCATTGAGTGGCGAAAGGCGTTCTTCATCATCTTCATCGTCAACTGCCTCTGGGTCCTCATTGTCACCCTCGATTTCAATTAAACCGCATTTTTCCAAGTCATCTAGGGTGTTCTCCACCAATTCAGAAAGGTGTTCTGAAATTCCAAGATGACTGACATCTTCAAGTCCATAGAAACTGGGATTTTGCGTCAAGCGGCGGTAGAATAGAGTGTATGTTATCCAGTCAATACAATCCTGCTTGAGTTGAAACGTTTTGGCTGCAATCTCATGAACAAAAACATCACGGCTGTTGTAACTTAGGTTGCTTTCGACAGGCAAAGAATGACTCAAAAAATATGAGTAATACGCCACCTTCGGAGCATAAATGTAAGCCACAACTTTGCCATTAACACAACACCCAACCATGTTCAAAAATTCATTGAGGAAATAGTCGTTCATGTAGTCATCATCTCTACTCTGAGAGCCGAAAATGACCACATTGTTGGCCTCCGGGGCGTAGCTAGCCGTTGCTTTCGTAGCAACAAGAAGTCCGATGCACTTCATTTCCAACAAGCGTTCCACAATGATCTTATCCTTGGAATTCATACCCTCATAGTAGAAGCCTATCCCCTTTTCCAAAGCTCTTTGAAGCAGTCTTTCCAGAACTTTGTCAGTCAATGGTCTGATGTCGTCAAAGTCTTTTTTGAGGAAACTATCTTGCAAATCCAATACGACAGAAATTAGACTGATACAAGCTTTTTTGTTGGGAACGAAAACCAAGGAGGACATTGGAAAGCTGTTCACGATCGTCTCTGCGCAGCTCTTGGCGTGCGCCACCAGGTAGTTTGAATCTGTGTATGGCTGGATTTTGATTTCTTGAATCAAGCGTGCCCTTCTCATTGGCTCAAAGTTGTATACATGTTGCTTTTTGCAGCCCAACCAATCAGCCACCTCTCTGCCGTATAGTAGCGGGTGAGACAATGCAATCATTCTTAACTCTCGGCCAAGATGAGCAGTCATGAACCTTAATCTCGTAAGAACCGTTTCGTAAACAGCCCCTAGTGTGCCACTGCCCACCATATGAACATCGTCAGCGATCACAAGATCAAGCTGCTGAATTGCTTTTCTCAGACGCCACCGGCGTGACAAAGCATCGAATTGGTAGGGCGTTGCAAGAACCAAGTGGCTCAGAGCTAGAATTTTGGCATCGACAGAAACTTCGCCTGTGAGCTTTGTCACCACTTTTGGGGGCTCTGTGAGAGGCGTGTACTTTTTTGTCCACACTGTCGTTTGTCGTTCCACGAGCTCTGGTGTGGGCAGAATGTACAAAATTCTTTGCTTGCTTTGCCTCCACGCATTTAAAATGGTCAATTCGGCACAAGTGGTCTTACCTGAACCTTTTGAAAGCCCGATAAACACATTCTCGTTAGTGTTCATAAGCGAATGGAAACACTGGGACTGGAACTTATTTAAGTAAGCAAATGCAAATGTCTTCTCAAAGGCTTCATTCTTCAACACGCTTATGGGAACACTTTGCACATCAAGCACCTCTGTTGGGGCGTGAGGATCTTTGGGCAAACGAAGGTCGAACATCTTCACGGGAGCCCGCCAATGAGAATGAAGCCATTTTTCACTGATCAACGTAACGAACATGCTTGGAGGTAAGGGATCTGATGTGGGGACTGTAAAATCCACGGCAATGCCTCTGTTCACTGTTTCTGGGGTGATTTTCATTATTTCATCGTAAAGAATACGCTCACCCTCGCAATCTTCAACAAGAAGTAAGAAGCACTCAGAAGATCCATGGACATTCCAATTCCACTCCCAATACGGAAACACGTCCACCAGTACACGGATCATGGACGGTGATATTGGCTGCGCCTGACATTCGAGAGTGACCTTAGGAAATTGTCTAAGCAAGTCGTACGCAAGTTGACTGCTGCCTTTAAAATTGATAGCTTCAGAAAGTTCTGCAGGACTCAACTGGAAGTAGCTCATGAATGGCAAATGTGACGCTTCTGTTGCTTTAATGATATTTCTCGGTGCAAGATCGCCAAACTGTCTAAATGGAGAGTTGGTATTCCACGTCCTTCTCTCCACAAACTTGCAGAAATCCAATGTGATTCTCGCAAGCTGCGCCCATTTCTTTTTCAAGCATATCTCATGAATCGCACGTAATAACCGCCCAGCAGATTGTGTAATGTAAATCATGTCTGCCACTAACGCAAACCCATCTAATTTGAGCCGGGTAATATGCGCTTGAAGCAAAACATTGATTTTTGCATGAGGATCGCTTGGGCTTTCCTTGATTGCAATTGGGCACTTTTCGGAGAGCTTTTGCACCTCAACTTTCTCCTCTTGTCGCACCGGCACGTACTTGAATTCCCCTGAAAACGAGAAAATCCGAAGTATGTCTATTTCGGACATCCACGGTTTGAGATTGGCATCATATATAGCGATTGTCTCATAGCCGATGTAGAAGTGCGCCGCAACTCTTCCCAATTCTGACGCGCTTATCTGTCCAGTAGATACATCGTAATGTGCGAGGTTATGCTTCTGCAAAATTACCAAAGCAGAATGCACCAAATCCGTTCTTTTCCATTGCAAGGCTGTGTCACCATCATACTCGGCCCCGACTTGATAGAGCTTGGGCGACTTGAGCATTCGAATGTACAAGTAAGTCTGGGCCAACCAATCAACAGCATCAGAACGTGAACTCACTTTACCAAGTACAATCTCAGCATTGAGATTATCGGCAAGGCGGCTCATAAACTGCGATTCAATAGGAAGCTGTTGGTTCAAGATTGCTAAATAATATTGTAGCTCGTCTTGCGCTGTGATAATGACACCTTCTCCAGAAACATCATATCGGGGTCTTCCTGCACGTCCAAGCATTTGAAGAATATCCTGCGGCGAGAGCTGAACCCAAGAACCTTTCTCTGGATTGTAAGTCTCGGTACCTTTGATAATTACTGTGTGAGCCGGTAAATTGACACCCCAAGCCAAAGTAGCAGTCGATACCAAAACCTGGATATGGCCTTGTGCAAACAAATCTTCCACTAAGCTTCTGTCCGCCTTGTTGAGACCGGCATGGTGTATGCCAAACCCAGTAGGAAGTATCTCAGAAAGATTTCCGTTGTGAGCATTTTCACCTTCTTGTTTCAAAATTTCTTGGGTTCCAGCACTTGGGCTACTGATCGAAACGCCATCCTCGGCCGCCTTCTGTCCAAGCCATTTTGCAGTCTTCACTGTGTCTTTTCGTGAGTGAACGAAGACGATCACCTGATGGCCATTTTTGCGACACTCGACGACTTTGTCATAACAGGCTTCATTCATAGCAGCAACCTTCAAAATGGCCCTTTTCTCCTTTATACCGATAAACTGCTGTTCCAAAGGACATGGCCTGTACAGCGCATCGAAGAAGTAGAGCCCCAGCTTCATGTTGACTCCCAAAAACTGTGCAACGTCCTCGTAGTTAGGTAAGGTTGCTGAAAGTCCAACCAAACGTATTTCTGACTGGCGTTTTGCCCTCACAATGATACTTTCCAAAACTGGGCCTCTATCGTCATGCAAAAGATGGATCTCGTCGATTATAAGAAGCTTGACAAGCTTTGTGTACAGCTCCTCGGTAGCCTTTCTTGTCACGACGTCCCATTTCTCAGGGGTCGTGACAAGAATTTGGGTTTGGGCAATTTCTGTTTGACTCAAAGACAGGTCACCTGTAAGCTCATTTACCACAATACCATACTCCGCGGATAACCGTCTTTGAAACTCGCGCATTTGCTCGGACACCAAAGCTTTTAGTGGCGCCACATAGACTATCTTAAAGGAATTGAGGTCTAGTTTCCCAGATGCTTCAACCATGTGATTGCGAAAGACCCTTAGAATGGAAAGCATTGCAACATTAGTTTTACCAGCTCCCGTGGGCGCACATAGGAGAAGATTTTCATCAGAGAGAAAGGCCGAGGGGAAAACTTTAGACTGAATCCTGTTCAAGGATGATGTCTCCGCCGATGGAAAGGCATGCTGGGCCCAGGTGGGCAATTCACTGATAGACACGAGCTTGTCCCCAGATTCTTCAAGTGAGGGGGGTCCGGAGGGAGCAGGCACTGTTATTGTATCATAGAGCTTTTTGTTCTGCTGATATGATCCTTTCGGTAGCACAACCTTCGCGTTTGCCATGAGGTGAGGACCCTGGTCGAAAATCAAACCCTCAAGGTCAACGATTCGTGGCTCTCGCTTGGAGTTGCGGTTGTTCTTCTCGTTCTCAATATCGCGAGAGTCCTTCTTGACTCGTTTGATCTCTTCCGCACCTTCCGATAAGTTTCTCTTGCGTTGAACAACGCCGAGTTCTTGTAGGAGAGTCGACGCACCTATAGATTTTAATTCCTCGATGGTTTGCTCGCGGTTGTTTAGTAATTTGAGCCCATAAACAATTCTTTCCCTGTTATCAATACAGAATTTCACGAATTCGAGATGCTGGTACTGCAAGATGCTCATAAGAGACTCTTCCACTTCAGCAGTATTCATGTTCCCAGTGATACATTTCGAGATGGCTTTACACCACTCCAATATCTCTCCTTGGTCCCTTTCAGGCTCAAGTTCAGATAGCTTGCTGTAAAGTAAGTCTTTAGTGACGTCTTTCAACGGAATTGGCTGGGTATTGGAAACATCTTCCTGTGAAACGATCGTTGCGCCGCTATTGGAGAGAGACGAATACAATCCGTCTGCAACATGTGCTGTCTCGGGATTGACTTCGACCTCTAACGTAGCGGTATCTAATGACTTCGATTGTTCTCCCGATTCATCGTCCTCTTCAAACTCAACAGCAATGGCTCCATCGCCATCATTAACGTCTTGCTCCTCGGAAGAAGTGCCATAGTCAGAGATCTTGGCCACAAGTGACACAAGATGAGCCAACTCCATATCGTCAAGACTTCTCAATAGTAGGTTCTCTATGCTTTTGCGTTTTTCCTGGATCAATGTGTCTTCGTTTTTGAGAATTTCTAATATAGCATCTGCCGCCGAAAGAATCGCACTGTGGGTTTCGTCTGGGATGAATCCACGTACTTCCGTGGTGAGCGTTTCGAAGTTTGCTCGATTCTGGGCATTTGTTGGGCGGTATGATATCTTCTCCAAATTAAGGTCATTATAGTACACAGCTTTCGATGCAAAACCATTCTCCTGGTTTTTCGCATCACCGTAGTGACTTTGCTCGGTACCTTGCACATTTGCTGAATTTTCTGAAACCTTATCGCTTGTATTCGCCAACGACGTAGCTACTCTAGTGCCCATATCTTTCACTGAAATCTGCCCCGCCATCGACTTCGGGTCAAACGGCATGTTTTGTTCCGCACTTCGGGGCCGATCATTGGGATGTGTTACTCCTGGGGCCATTAAAACTACTGCCAGTGATTGTTTGAAGGGTTTCGGAAAGTGTTTGAGCCTCAATGTTTTCCGATGGAGGCGATGGAACGTGATGGGATGGCTAAGTTGTCACGTGACTGCGACTTTGGGCTCTACTCAATATTTTACCTAATGGTTCGTGTGTGTGTGAGATGCGGGTCTCTTGTTATAAAATTAATCATACTGAAAACTCGATCCCCAGATCGTTCATTCATTCCTATTCTATCTGTGATTTCTGTTTGGACCTTCTTCAAGTTTTGTGATACCATATTTTAAAGTGCGATAAGGGGCCCTTCGAAACACCAGCTAACAAAGGCTTTCGAGGATTCACCATCAATTCTTTCTCAAACGCCTTATATGTTACGTTGGTGGGTCCTGCCAGCTTAATGCAAGGCTTGCCTCAAGGATCTACTTATATTTTCATTCATTTGATGTTTATGGAAACACTACCCTCTATAAGACCTAGTAGACGTGGTTGGTGAAGTCGTTTTTCTCGAAGTTCCACGTGTCATCGGAGATTCTGCCTCTCAACTCTGGGATCTCAGAACCCTTCACGTAGACATCCTCGAACAAGATCTCCATCTTAGCCTCTGGTGGGGCGTCCTTCTCGGCCTCGGCGACTTGCTCGTCAACATACTTTCTCGCATCCTTATCGTACGACTTAATTTCGTCCTCAGTGGCGATGTTCAACTCCAAAAGAGTGGCCTTTAAACCAGCAATAGGGTCGTTTCTGGATCTCATCTGTTGCACCTCCTCTCTGGTTCTGTAGGTGGTACCTGGGTCAGACATGGAGTGACCACCGTATCTGTAGGTCTCGTACTCCATGACCAAAGGCCCGTTGCCAGAAGCACACCAGTCCTTGGCAAACTTGGAGGCCTGGTAGCAGGCCAAGATGTCCATACCGTTGACCTTCAAACCAGGAATGTATTGGCCTCTCTTGTAGTACTCCGTCATCGCAGAGGATCTAGAGGCAGAAGTACCCATACCGTATTTGTTGTTCTCACAGGCGAAGATACATGGCAAGTCCCACAACTTGGCCATGTTGTAGGCCTCGAAAACCTGACCCTGGTTGGAAGCACCATCTCCGTATAAGGTAAAAGTGGCGTTCTTTTCACCCTTGTATTTGTGTGCAAACGCTAAGCCCGCACCCAAAGGAACCTGGGCACCCACGATACCATTACCACCGTAGAAGCCTGGTGCGAACATGTGCATGGATCCACCTTTACCGTAGGAAACACCGGATCTCTTGCCCATCAATTCACCCAAAACGGACTTGACGGATGCGCCTCTCATGAACGCAAACCCGTGACATCTGTAAGAGGTGATAACGGTGTCTTTTGGAGTGATCGCATACTCGATACCAACAGCAATGGCTTCTTGACCAACGGACAAGTGACAGAAACCTCTGATTTTCTTGGCCTTGTACAAGGCATCGGCAGCCATCTCCATTCTTCTCACAATAATCATGTCCTTGTACATCTTTAACAAGTTCTCCTTCTCAGTCTCGAACTTTAATTCTGGGAGTTGGTCCAAGTTGTAGCCCTCAAAAGAAGACGCGGGCAAGTCGATGCTGACCAAGTCACTGGCGGCACTGGCCATGCCTCTCTTTAAGTTGGAAGCCAACACACGTGGCAATGGGCGAACGGCACCGTGACGAAGCATAGTTATTTTTTGTGATTAAATGGATTAACACTTTCGTCAGAATAGGTGTAGGGAAAGAAGACAAGAGGGTGAGAGGGGAGTCGGGGAAACCTTTTTTGGCATCGATTGGTGTGCAGCGCGGGAGGAAGACCTCCGCCGGGGTTATACGTCCGTTATGGCGCGTTGGGAGGGATGCACGGATGTTGGGTACTTGCGACGGGGAACTTATCTGCAAGTCACGTGATGTTTTGTAGTGGGATTCGTTCTGTTAAGACCTACACGCGCGTTGTAATCTTCCCTAGCAGTGGAGTTATTGGATGCTCGAAAGTGCAATGATCGAAACTCTACAGGCGCATCCAGCAGTGGTTCTGTAAACAATCACCGGCCGAGTGCACCATGGGAATTAAACTTTACTTCGGACAATCATGAAAACTCACACGTATGGAATGAGAAGACCCAACTCCAAACCCTGTCCGTTTAGTTGTTTATCACCACAGAAACGTCTTTACACCATGTGGCCCGATTTGCCTTGGGCCCACCATCGACGCTTCTTTGGCTCGCCAGTTAGGCTCATGCTTTTTATTATTCAAGCGTAACGCTTCAATCTTATTGAAGGTTATTCCCGAAGGGTGAAAGCCAGGAAGGTGCTCATGCCTCTCGAAGCGATGAGAGCTTGATAACGGAGTAGCTTCCGAGTGCTCACTTCTCATTTGGCTGCAATACCGCAATCAAGTTTCAGTGCTTCATTGTGGAATTAAAAAAAATCTTATGATTAATTTCGTATCTAGGCTAATTTTAATATATGGTTCTTTTCGTTTTGGCCTCTTTACATTAACATGAACAGATGCTTTTGTCGCTTAACGCCTCTTACAAGGTTTATGTTTCTTACCAGGAAAGTGTGACAACAGCTCAACACCAGAAACCCTTATAAAGATGTTTCAAATAAACAAACGTTCGCAGACCGAAGAGTATTAGGATGATATTTTTAACATTATAAGTCAGGCGTTTGTAGTGTTGCGAAGGTGGAAAAATCGGAGATGGAAAAACAGAATAGCTTGATCCATTAAATATTCTCTAGTAAGGTAAAATTTCTTTATATAACATGATCTGATTTTTCTCTGATTTTTGTAGTCCTTGCTACTCTGTCAACCCATGCTTTCCCGAAAGCAGTTCCTGTATGAGGTCCAACTGTGCCATGCAACTGGAATAGGGAATAAATCTTGAAGAATAGAACTGGTGGTATACCTCAAGAAACAACCAAAAATTGCCATACGTAAGACTCACAGAAATACTTGGTAAAAGCCATTGAAAATGCATCCGCAGTTGGACAGAAACAGGTTCGACACATGCGAGAAGTTGATGGACGCTCTCGAGAAGTGTCACCAGACCGAATTTTTAAAGCAAGCTATGGGCATGTGCAACTTTGAAAAAGATGAGTTATCGAAATGCTTACACATGACCAGAGTTGAGGATGCTCGTGAGAGGATCCGCCTTAGTCAGAAAAGACAGAAGGCTGTGCAAGCAAGACAAAAGCAGATCGAGGAGGAAAAGTACGGCAAGAATGGATACTTGAAAAAGGTAATCGAGATGGAGGCAAAGAAAAGAGAAGAATAATCGCCTCTTTGAAGATCCTACATAATGAGATACCAATCCGGAAAATTTTTAGTGTATATAGTGATAATTAACAACCGAGTTATTTAGTCCTGGCGAGTCTTCAACACCCTCTTGACTACCTTCTCTTTGGTGACTATATAAACGACCGCTCCCCATCCAGACAATGCATCCCTGTCAACCGCATTCAACAAGGCCTGGCTTATAGTCTCAAAAAGATCCTCTGGTTCCAAATCAGGCTCGTACAAAGACTCGCACATACCGTACAACTGGTCCGACGCTGTACCACTTACTATGAAATCTTTAGCGAAGTCAATACAGCCGATCAAATCAAATCCACAAATGAATGGCTTGTTCGTTTTCGACTCCAATCCGGCCACAATGGGACCAATAAAATATGGACCGAATCTCTTCTCATACAACGAGGAGCTGACCAAATTAGCCAAAGTTTTGGGCTCGATCTCGCGCTCCTCGCGCAACTTGTATAGGTTGTGCTTTAATCTGAAATCTTCTTTCAACGTAAGCACGTCTGATGCTAGCCCGGTCAACCCCAAAAAGGTCTTGTCACCAAACTGGAACACTTTCTCGAAGTTGTTGGCTAATCCCAAAGATTGATTGCCCAAACGCAAGTCACAAGCAATCGCTATGCATTCTTTTCCCACCATTGCTACGGCAGATCCTCCTGAGAAATCGTTAGTAAATAGTTGAATACTTCTGATGCTAGACTCATGCACATACCGTTTATCGAACTGGGATCAGACATAATGCGAGAATGTAAGTATAAGTGTGTAGATTTGTGCTTTCAAGCAATTCTGATTTTATAAACAATGGAATGCTTTATGAATCACTCGTCGAATGTGTGGTTACTTGTAGTTTGTCTTGTAGGTGAGCACCCCCAGTGGCGGTTTTCTCAGTGCAAGTGGCATATATTTTGTCACGTGATTCAACTGATACATAGTCACCCCCACTAAAAACACGAGAAAAAGTTTACAACCGATCATCAGATAACGTTACTACAAATGAACGAACAGTGAAGAAATTAATTGCAAACGGTGTGAGACACTTATTTGTGGCAAACCATTCGCATCCCCCAGCATTACCCGACCTAGGTTTCTCTTTCGTTTCATATTGGGCTATACGTTCTGTGTATTCGTTTATCAAGTCTATGAAAACATATTATGGTAGTAGATTGAGTCAAGCGCCCTAAGCATTCGATACGTCGTCGTCATCAGGCTCCTCCTCTTCTCTGATCGTGTTTGTGCTATAACTCATCATCAATTTTTTGATTGGGTTAGATTCCAACTCTGGTTCCACTAGAGCTGATTGTCTGTCGGCTGAGAGCAATTGACTTACAGGACTGGACTCTGCATCCTTGAAGTCTGCCAAACTGAAAGTTTTAGGCGATTTCACGAGTGACGGGTTTGTTAGGTCCTCTTCCTCTTTCAGTCTTTCAGCGTGTGCTGCCTCTGATACTTTGGATAGGTGCGGGGTTTCGGTCAATTCACGGCTTTCTTGGTGTGAACTGTCAATAAGAAGCTGTCTCATTGATGCAGATGTGTGAACGAGCTTTTCCAATTCCAGTTTGACTGCTTTTGTTAAATCGGACTCGTTATCCGCAGCTTCCCTCTTCCAAAGATCTATCTGATATGCCCTTTCCTCTGGCGTATCCAATTCGGTATATTCCTGTATTTCCTCGGACCAAACAAGCATCTGATCCTCAAATTCAAGGTCAAATCGTAATTTCAAACCATATCCAAGCATAGTGATATAACTCTTGTACTTGTTCAATTCTGCCTTATACTCCTGTGACCGATTATCATAGTTCAGCATAACGAGTTTGTAGTTAGAAACGTGTGAGAATTTGCGGAAGTGCTTCATAAACTGAGCCTTTTGCCTGTTGAATGCGCCGAATAGGTTTTTCAAGTTATTGTAATACTTGAGTGTCTGTACAAATTGTTTCAACATACCGTCATGACTAAAGGAACTGTCTCCTTGATCTGATTCCGAATTGCTCAAGTTACTGAGATAAACGCCTTTCGGAAGCGCCTCCCATTTGGAAATTGACTTGATTTTCTTGAAAGAATCGCCCAACCTAATCAAAGAATCCAAGTCCGTCCAACCATATTCTATGGAGGTTACACTTTCCTCCAACGTTGGGACAGCTGTGAGTTTTGAGGCCCAGAAGTTGCAAGTGTTGATGAACTCGCTCGCAACCTCCAATGTTCCAGCCTCGAACAAGAACTTTTTGGGTGCTTTTTTCGATATCCGGGGAAACAACAACGAGAAGATAAATGGCAGATGATGGCCGGTGGACTTCTCGAGCTGAGCCACAGTTGAGCATAAATTATAATTTCCAATGTGAGCAGCATTTTTAAGCCAGTTACCATCTCCGATGTCGTCATCTTCCTCGGCCTCGTCGAAGTCATAAAATGGTTGCTGTTGCTTTATTTTCTTCAACTTTTGCTGTTGTTTTTTAATCACCTTTGGATCGAATGAGTAGAGACGCAACTCCCCCTTCGAAACCACAACAAAGTACTCAGTGAATTTGTTGCTGAAAACATTGCTGGAATTGGTGCCCAAGGTTGTGACCAGAGAAGCATCCTTGCTATTTGAGCGCAGAAAAAAGGAGAGAAAGCCACTTTTTGATGTCAGTGCCGAAAATGCCAGAGCCGCCGAAGAGGAAACAGCTTCTCCAGACATCGTTTGATCTGCCATATCGTTATTCAATATTTTCAACTTGAGCAATCCCTCTTTGAGGTATGGTGCGCCCTGAAGTTCTAGCTTCAAATCTAAGGGATCCTGGAAATCTGCGATGTCAAAGTTCTCCAACCTGTAGAGTTCGTTGTTAGCAGAGTCAATAAGGTTGAGTCGCGGCATTTCACCGAAAGAAAACATCGAAAACCCATCCACAGACGGGCATTTCGGTGTCGTCACCGATTCCTTGGTGCCAATCGAGACCCTCGAAGAGCGGCGCGTCAAATTACGTAATTGCTCGGTTGCCCGGTGGTTCCGTAGTGAGCTGGCAACGCTTGCACGATGAGAGTCAGAAGAAAGTGCTCGCGTGAACCCAAAACGAGAGTTGTTAGTAGTGTGTGCACTCGCATGAGAGTAAGTCGTGGCTGTCAAACTGGAGGCCTCCGTCGATGCTAAAGAAGATAGCCGTTTCATGGCAAATGACGTGCGTGGTTTGCCGTCGACATCTATTGACCAAGTAGAGCCGTTTGTCTCTTGGCGAGATAAATCAATTAATCCTGTCAGTCTGTCGGCCAAGGGAGACGGTGCCTCCTCGTGTTCATTTTGGTATGCAGAAGAGCGAATTGTCTCTGCGATAGAGTACCTGTTTGTGCTAGTGTCTTTCTTGGGCATTTGTGGGGAGTCGCCCTTTTTCAAGTAAAGCTCTTGTTTAGCTAAATCTTCGTAATACAGATTAAGCTCGCGCTCGATCTGTACTCTTTGTTTAACTGAAAGAGCACTTGACGCTCTCTTGTTTTGCAGTAGGAATGTAGTCAACGTGTTGCGGATATAATCAGCCTGCGAAAGCTTCGATTTCTTATTGACCTCGGAATTGTGTAGCGACGTGTTAAGCAAGATTAAGCTGTACAAGATGATGTAAATTTGTTCAAAATCCTGAGTGCAAAAAACGTTCTTGGGATGTTGCTTCAAATAAGATTTGGTGAATGCAGAGAGGAGGCGGTCAATCTCTTGCGATTCACCCTTCAAATAAAGTCTCAGGCATAACTCACGGGTGGCTTTAATCAAGCTACCATCCCATACGAACAAGTCCATATAGCTTTCTCTAATTGCCGCACTATCATGATCATGAGCTGCCAAAAACTGCGTATATTCTTCTGGACTAATCAGTAAAAATTTTTCATGGTATAGCTTAAGTGCGATGTCTTTGATTTCAGTCTCAGACAAATTAGACGGAGTGCCATTCAGCAGTAGCTTCACTTGTTCCTCGTTATGCTTTTTTTTCGTCGTTGTCGTTTCGTCTTCTCTGTTGCTTGGAGAGACTGGAACAGGTTGAGCTTCTTCCACTTCCTCGGCGTCAGCAGGCATCGTCTTTTTGGTTTCTTCTTCAGCGATCAATGTCTCGGGAGACCCAGATAGTTGAACCAGAGTCCCTAATTTAAAGTCGGACTCGGTAGTGTCAGTTATTTGTGATATTTGAGACATTTTGAGATGTGGGACAAGTCAGCGACAAGGCAGGGGAAGATCGGTTGGTGCGAACTGATAAGTTCCAGGATAGTGATGGAAATTAATAAAAGAGTGGCGGGCCCTGATGAAAGGCTTTCACTTTACAGTATGGATTTCAAGGAATAACAGAGGGGGGAAATATAATGAGGCAAGGTCCCGTGTAGGGAGAGGACGTGGAAAATGTCACATTGATTAGGCCAACAATCCATGGGGTGTGCATGTGCTGCGTGAGCGAGAGCCCTCAGACACGGCTAACATTTACGGAAAAAACATTCGGTAGTTTAGATTGTTTTGGCTTTAGACCCTGAAGTTACAAGTTAGAGCGCAAATAAATTGCTCCTTTTATATCTGGAACTTCTTCTGTACGCTTTTAGACCCACTCTTTCTCTCTCTCTCTCTCTCCCTCTCGTTCTTTGTTTCATCATATGACTCTACTTGGTTCGTGTTTTAGGTCTCTTTCAGGCTCCTCAGAACCGCACGCGGAACAACAATAGAAACGGTTTGTGTCAAGTCCGCATAGGAGCCCCTGTCAACCACAAGAGTTGTTGTGAACGCGGTTCTAAAAGTAGATTTCCTTCACTACCAAAAGTACATTTTGTTGAAGGCGTTTTATTTGCAAGTTTGAGGAAATTTAAAACCATTGGGCGATTGCAGCACTGTAATGCGCGTCGCTTGTTCTTTGCTGCCTGCTAGTTTTGCTCTCCGGTCCAATACTCACACAACCGTTAATTGGAACAGAACAAAAGCTAAAAAGAGGGACATCTCATTTTTATCACACCCATCATTTACAAGTGCGAAATAACGTTTCATGTTTAACTAAGAGAAAAGTCGGTTATCTCGAAGACGCATTACTTCCTCAAACGGCTTCCTATGGCTTCCGGGCGCAAAGGTCTTGTGGAGCATGTGACGTTGGCTAAACTTTGCGAATTTAGGTGAACGGAATTTGCAGCCACCACTGAATATCGATACGTTATGAAGTTCAACAGAAGCAGACAAAACATTGGGCACAAAAGGTAGAATCATGAACAACGGTAATAAATCTAAATGCCCCAACCAGTCTTAACCAAACCAAACAAAATCTTGATTAAAACCAAAGACTCAGAAAATACATTCACATAAAGTGTTGACATGGTTTCTCTTGTTAGGACGTTGAGCGTTATTGGAACACCTGGCACCATATTTCGACATATGCAACTCCACATCATCTTGCCCCTGACTATTTGCTAGCTTGTGGTAAGGTGTACACTATCGCGCACTCCACCTCGAAGTGTAATCAACAAAGGAACATGCCTTTTACGAGAACAATCGATCACAATCAGCAGCATGCCCGTGCTTTCGAACATTGACCAAGAGACAGAATCTCTTCTTTCTCATTTACGTGGGCTCATCCAAGGAGAAGAGGAGGAGAATACGAGACTTGTGGATGACTTTACAGTGGGAATGAATTACCATGATCCGTCGCTATATTCATTCGTTGATAATGACTCACCGTGCAATCCCGTCATCAACAACTTGGTATTACTTCTCCTTGGGGTGATTCCTCACACATCAAAAATATATCTGGACTTGCTAGAAAAACTTTTATCGACATTGAGCTTTGAAGATGTATGCTTATACATACCAGAAGAAACCATTCTTGAGTCGCTGAGAAATCCCGTAACACAACAATTTGCTCTAGGAATATTGATGAGGAGAGTTCGCAAGGAGAGGGCCGCGGTTGACTTCGTTGCTGGAAATGACTTGGTGTATTTGCTCATTGCAGATCTCCTTCAGATGAATGAGGCGAACGAGAGGAGAGTCGAGCTAGCAGAATCGGTGCACGATTTGATATCTGCGTTGTCAGCAGCAGGCAAAGAATATCTCCCCGTGGAAAAGTTTAAGTTCCTCACAAAATATAAGGGAGATGAAATCCTCACTCAACAAAAATTCCGCTTCTTTGTTCTCGTACTACTGGCGATTGCATGTTTGGACTTCTCGAAACAATCATGGGGTAATCAGTTATTTCCATTTAAGTTTCTGAAGGTATTGGCGTTTGGAAGTCTGCAAACAAGAGGAAGCTCTGTAGTAGTCTTGGCGTCGGTTTATGAAAGCTGGATTGGAAAAGTTCCTTTTGCATGGATAAAGGAATTCATTTCAGATCTACTTGAGTATGTTGTTCTGAACTTTCCAAACAGGCTAGCTGATGATTTCACAAACGAATATGTGATTTCTTACCAGAGAATCTTCACAGTGCTTCTTGGAAGTACTGGGGCGTCTTTGCAGTTTGCGCTTGAGTTCCTCTCTCGTCCGGATGTGGACATCGTCGACAAAAATGAACCGACAAGTTACAGATTTTTTTCACAAGTATGTCTTAAACGCATTCCCAAAAAAAAAGACTTCTTCCAGTCTCACTTCAACGACTTAGATGTCAAATCAGGCAGTCAGTTTGCAGTTGGCTGCATTACATCTCTCTTACAAGACGAGGACTTCTTTCGACTACTAGTTGAACATAAAGCACTCACACCGGAAAATATCCTTGGATGGCAAAAGGAATTTATTTTTCAATTCTTGAGAATCATGGCGACCTTTGACTACTCAGCTCAATATTTGATCAAAGACCTCCCTTACCTTGTTCAGACTTATCTTCTCGCAGTGGATCGCACAATATTGGACAAGGTAATCTGGAATGACAAAAGGCATACCCTTCGGCAGCTTCTATTGCACCGTAAGATCGACTTGGGCGTTTGGAAAAGCGGTTTGTCTGACTGTCTCTACGAAATGGAAAATGGCCGAAGGGTAGCCAATCTTGAGCCCCAAGTTGATGTTGTGCACGAAACTTCATGAGCCATATGGCCAACTCTATGAAACCGAATTGACTTGAAGTCTTGAATTATCCAGCCTGACGATGTATGAAACGGAATTGGTCGTAGGTGAATGTAAGCAAATGTAAAATTAACAGGGTTCATAGAACGAATATAAACTTCTGGCGAAATTGACTTTAAATCAAGCACAATGCTTTCATACCCTTTCAGTGAGCAAAATTATTCCTAATTGAAAGATTGCAAATGATCTTTTTTTTTCTCGATCTCTTAACTTGATCTCTTACTTGGCTCTTCGGCTTGAACCAGTCAAAGTAAAAAAGTAATGGACAATAACACTAAGTGTAGTTTTAGAGAATCATTCAGAAAGATGATTGACAAAATTATGTAGCTCTCGTCTTTCAAAGAGTCTCGATTGATACTAGTGTCTGCAATCACCGCTCATTGAGGCGCTTTCCTTTGACGTTTCGAGGAATCTGCAAGTGACCTCCTTTTTGTAAACCAGCTATTTATTTAAAATTCTCATATTGGTGTTACGATTGCAATCACACTCTCTCCACCACCAGGGGCCGAGATGAAAAAAAGCTCGAAGACTATTTTGGGAAGGGTGAACTCCTCTGAGCTCGATGCTCCTAACGACTTAGAAAATGGGGGGAAGTGTAAGAAGTACGTAGGTGCCAGTGTTGAAACTTGTCATGATACTACAAATTCGTTTCTTGATAATCTCCGGTCACAATTAAAAACCGAAAAGAACACAGGGACCAAGGTGATTAACGGAGAGAAGAAGGACCACGCCAAGAAAACATCCAAGAAAGCGAGGAAAGCTAGGAAAGATATGCAAGCAGAGGAGAAAAATAGTTCTTCCATACAACTTACCCGGATTTTGTTTGGAGGCCCCGAAACACCCGAAAACGACAAATCCCAACTTAGGGGGAATGCCCTCGCGGGCACAAAGCTTGCAAGTTCTAGTTGTGATCGAGGGTTCTGGTCGAAGCTTTTTGAAAAGCCTCCTGAAAAACAAAAGATACAATTTGGTACTATGTCGTATGCTGAGGTTGCCAGTGGTAAAAGCATCACTCAAAAGAGTATGAAACAAAGAACGACACAAAAAAACGATGTACAAAGGGTAAACCCTGAAAACCAAGTGCCAGGTTTAGCTGGTCTTGTCGAGAAGACAGAACCTCAAGCAATTCCTAGATTTGTGACGCACATTTACCGAAAAGAAATTAGACAAGGTTGTATTCCAGAGTCCGGACAATTCAGAGCCTACAAAAATGTAGCAAAACCTTTCTGGGAGAAGAATGATAAAGTAAAGTCACGAGAAGCTGTTAATCCCCCAAAATCAGTAGGGCAAATACAGAAGGGACTACAGGAAGATACTCCAAACTCAAATGAAACGAACTTTTCCCCAAAGGTCAAGCTGCAGACAGATCTTGAAATGAATACTACTAAACAAGTCAGGAAGACTCTCATCAGTGATGATCAAGATTTTAGACATAAAACCACAAACTGCTCTTTAATCAAAAACAGGTCTAAAAAGGAAGTGAAAACGAAATCTAAAGGCGATACAAATATGAAACTGACCGCGGAGAACGGGGCCGGCAGCCCTCAAGATACGAAAGCCCGAGACGCTTCAAAATGGATCCCACTGGCTCCATCGATAGACCGGTCTCCTACCACGCCTTTTAAAGGTCTGAAGAATTTCCCAAGACCTTGGTATGCAATTTCTAGTGTCAAAGGTCAGGTCAAAAAGAAAACTGGACTTGTTCCTAGCATTTTAGGTCTGTCTGAATGTGCCAAAACGGCTATAACCAGGCAAGATTTCCTTGCTCCACCAAAACAGATACATAGGTGGGGAAGTTTTCAAAACCCTGCCAAGGAATCCATCTTGTCTGTTGGTCCATCCAGCTATTTCACCAAGAACACAATCGGCAAACACCTGAAAGGGAGGTACTCCAAACATAAAACTACTAGAGACTTGGGAAAGTCACCAAGCTGTGAAGTAGAGGTAAAAGAGCATTCAACGGTCCACGATAAAAGGCTTCATCCTAAAGGTGAGAGCCAGAGGCCCTCAGTTATTGATCCGTTCAAGAATGGTAGCGTTGCAAAACCAGAACCAAGGTATTCGACGGAGACTCGAGCGCAACATTCCACGCCCTTCATTTCACAGCTTTTCGACAAGAAGAAGAAAAAATTTGGAGGCAATGATGGACGAAGAATGGATAGAAACGCTCAGCTCCGAACTGAGCCGGAGCTTTTCTGGCGGTTACTTTCCAGCCCCGATCATCTCTAAATTTTTACCCAAGAATCATTAGCTTGCGCCTATCGCAACCCACATACTAAGGGTGGGGCAACAGGATGGTTATTGCAGAAATCTAAACATTCTTACGAACTTCCTTCCCGGGAAAATAGTGAACAGTGTAAGACAAGCCGACTTCAGTCTGGTGCGACCGTTTGACAATGACTAAACGCAAACGAGGCAGAACCGAGATATAGGTTGTCTTCCTAGTCCAACATCTTGAGCTGAATTCTAAAATGAGATCGAGCAAAACGCTGCTAAAAATTCAACTAGAAGTAGCTAAAACTCAGTGAGTAATATAATTGCAACAATTGACGGTTTATCTAAAACTATTAAGCATTTCAATGGAGCCCCACAAGCAAGCTTCTTCGAGTATGATTGCAAAACCATTTTCCCCCTGGTGCAAACATACTTCACAACAGATTCACCAGAAAGTGGGTACTTGGGAAGTATAGTAATCGTTCATTACATGGACGAGTCAATCAAATTATTGGTTGAGATAGACTGTATTAAAATACCATTTGAGCAAACTAAACAGTCGGATACCAATTCCAACGCTAGTTTTATGTTTTGATAAAAAATACCGTCCCTTGCCTTACGGTGCATAGGACTATTTCTTCACTTCCTTTCGGCTTCTAAATTACGCTTGCGGGTCTGCTTCGAGATAAACGCCAAGATTAGGCATAGTGCTACGTTAGTTACCACAACCCACGCCGTCAAAATCCCGTAGCTGAGAGCAAGCTGCCCCTTCCAAGTATTGAAAAAGACAACTTTCAAAGCTTCATAAGCGTTGTACATAGGCATCGCATATCCATAACGGTAAAACCCAGGCGACAAAACAAATGGGGCAAAAGTTGGGGATATGTTGAGCACGATTGTACTGATGATCCATGGAGGAAGCAAAACCTTTTTATCGTAAAATGCTATAAGCGTCCCCGCGCATTCATTAAGACCACCGCAAGCGCTGATGAACATGTAGACTGTTGCCCAGAGCACCAAGAACCCAGATTTTCCAAAGGCAACATCCGTCGGCACTTGGAAGGCAAGTGTCATAAGGCCATAGACAAGAGCCAACATGATATGGTTCAACTGAGAGAATAACACTCGATACCATAAGAAATGACGGAAGCGGAGACGCTCCCTGACCGTGTTGTGAAGATCGGCTGAAAAGTTGAATTGGTGAAAAGAAAAAATCATGGCATATACCAAACCAAGTTCGGATGGCCCTAGGACCGCGGATGATGCGGCAGGGCGCATATCTACTAGGGCAAACAGCGGAAAGAATGATAATGCAGCTCCCTTGGAGGAAGAGTTCGCCGAACTTATGAGATCTAACTGCTGCAGGGATGTCAAATATGAGCTCGCAGCAGCCCCATAAGCTTGTGGTGCGTAAGTACTTGTCCAAGATAACGCCAAAGTGCGCATGTTTTTAGTGACATACTGTGAAAGTGCCGAGAAATGCCTTCCAGACTCGTACACGGCAGTGATAGCCAGCTGAAGCTCTAATGCGGCGGTTGACAGAGTATTACCCGATAACATTAAGTCATACACTAGGCTAGAAGCGTTCCTGTTCACATGTAGTGCGGCCCAGTACTTCTGCTCGTGGACAGCAGACTCTAGTATTTGAAGAATAGTTGCATTCTCTTTGCTTGCGGCTTGCGCGAGCTCCGTGACGTTGGCCACAACGTAATGCCCCAAATCTTTGTGGGCTCTTAATAAGTCCCCAAATAACGGACCAATTACAGGACTTGCAGTGGTAGAGTTGGAAAGCTGGACAGGAAAATCATCAATTGCCACTAAGATTTTCATGTTTTTGACTCTGTCCTCTCGGTGGTATAGTGAGCCCCAGTATACGGATAAGAGACCGAGCCACATGATAAAAATTATCACATAAACCTTGAAAAATCTCATTGGAAGCTGTTTCCAGTCATCCCAGGTCATTCCCCCGGTCGTAACCTGGGTACTAGTCTTTGAATGCCTGATGACTTCTTCCTTCTCGTTCAAACTCCCGCCATTGCGAGGCACGCGCTTGTCCTCGGAGTAAGGTTCCGACCTGGAAACATCTTCATTTTCTCGAAATCCCGCTGAGGAATTCGGCAGAATATCACTGTTCTCGTATGCAGTTTGAGAATTCAGTAATTCTCCACTAGCTGTCATTGTTGATGAACTCCATAAAGTTTAGAATAAAAAGGCTGAATATGCAGCATGGAATTGAGATCTGTTCCGATGTGCGAAATGACCGGATATGGAAACCCGCCCCATTTATGCATCAACAGTCTTGAGCGCGCACTACGCATACTTACATTAATCTGTCATCTCCAAGCCTTGACAACAGAAAACGTAACAGCTATTGGTAACGTGGTCATGGCAAGTTACTCGCTGCGGTCTTCTTTAGACTCTAGTGATAATGAGGGTCCTATCCCCATCCAACTAGATGCTAGTAACGCTCAAGTGGGGAAACCGTCTGTTCTCAGAAGACTATCGAATGCAACTACAGGCTTTTTTCTGTTGAACTCGGAGCCAACGTCAACAGGAGCACACGACGGAAGGGAATATTCATCTTCTCACGTTTACCCTCGATCGGGAGTGCCTCATGAGGGTTTAGATCATGTCGACTATTTTGGTGCTGACCACATACACCGCTCTCTCACGGGCAGAAGTAACCGAGACGAGGAAATGGTAGAGGATGCAGAGCTCGAAACGGTTTTCCTAGAGGACTATTCACCGCAGGGTGTAAGTGCGGACGTTGATGATACCCCTGGTCAGCAAGTCCGCAGGAGAGAGAGCACCGTGGCGGCTGCTATCCAAACTGTCAGCAAGAAGCTCGGGTTTTGGGACGATGACTTCACCTCACAACGAATTGCCATAGTTGTAACGTTAGTTCTGAACTACTTCTATTTAATCATCGGGTTCACATGTGCTCTTTGCATTTATTGGGGTGCATACTACAAGCGAGTACCGAGATACATGGACTTAAAGATCGCCGTGGTAGTGGCGGACGCTCAGGTTGGTTCCTTGACCCCAATTTTGGGAAAGATTGTGACCACATTTTTCAATAGCACATTTGCAGATGCCTTTGGCAAATACGATATTTTGAACTATAGCCAAATCTCTACTTTGGCTGCGTCGCACAATAATACTATAGAACAAGAGGTTCTTCGACAGGTTCACCATCAACATTACCTTGCGGCATATTACGTACACGTTAATGCAACAGCACAGATGTACGAAGCGCTTGTTTCACGAAACACAACCTTCAACCCGGCCACTGATCTACTCTCTGTTTACTATGAAACAGGAAGCGACTACAACGCGATGACCAATTCAATAAGCAATATCTTGCAAACTGTCTGTCAAGCGTTCCTGGTTTCCATGAAGTCAGGCCCATGGTCGCTGTTCTGGATGAATGTTATGGAGGGTGGGGAACTTCAACAAATTCTCGCGGAGGCACCAATCTTGCTCACTGGTCTTCCGAACTTTGTCATAACCGACAAATTGCCAGTGGTAGAACTGGTTGTGCAAGCCCCTTTACAGATCGGGCTCATTTACTTGTGTGTGTTTACATTTTTCCAGTTTCTCTTTTCGATGCCCATCCACTTGGCGGTTGCCTCCAAAATCAAGGGTTTGAGTTTTGTGGCCTTCAGAATTGCCACTGCCCAAGGTTCGTATTTTGTTCTCAGTTTGTCTTACGTGGTACTCAACACTGCTTTTGGTATTAGTTTCACTACAGCATTTGGAAACTCGGGATTTCTCGTGATATGGGCCATTGCTTTCTTGACGATGTCGTCTATTGGCTCGATCATCGAAATAATGGTCTTGATTTGTGTTGTGCTTAAGCCCGCAATGATCGGAGTGTGCCTTTTACTTGTGGCAGTACTCAATTTAGCTCCTACCATCTCACCGATCTACCTTTGTCCCTCGTTCTATAGGTATGGTTATGCCATGCCAGTCTATAACTCCTACCATCTTTTGCAGGTGGCATACTTCAACTCCTGGAAGGGACACATGGGCCGGCATATTGGAATTCTCATAGCCTGGATGATGCTGACAAATGCAATGATGCCCTTCGCCATGAAATGGGTGTCTAAAAAGATGCAAGAAAAAAAAATGGCCGCCGCTGCCAATGCTGCAAGCAAAACTACCGCTGAAGCGGCGACAAAATCTCAGCCTCCCGTGACATCACCAACAGGTGCTGCCATGGTGTCGTCGGCAGAGAGAATAGAGAACCAATCCTCCACTTGATCAAATTAGATACTTACGTCTTAGCAATCTCATCAGTCGCGCAATTCACCCACGCACTTCCACAAATGCAGTTTCTCTGAAAGACCATTGTCCAAAGACCAATGGTTTTCAGTGAGTCAAAAATGAGTGGGTCCGATACTAGAGATACAGATCGGCAACGCACACACTTTTTCAATTTGTACGTAGAGTTGAAGTACTGGCCCATTGGAGTTGTCCCACCCGAGGCAATTGGCGAAGCACAGGAAATGAACACCTTTCGCAAGGCATCAACTGCTTGAGTTGTAGAATACTGAAGACGCACTTGGGTGGCTTCCGGCCAGCTGTTTCTGGTCTCCCGAATGGTATTTGCTTGGTGGACCGCCCCAACTTGAAGCCAACTGCTGTCATAGAAATACAATTGCGATAGACGCGCGTCTCGGTTATTGTTGGCCGAGAATCGGTCGATTATTGTGTGGGCAATAGAGAACAAATCATTCGGAACTAACCCATCACAGAAGAGCTGCTGCTCATATTGAAGCAATTTTGCTTGTTCCGTCGATTTCGATGCAATTTCTTTTGTAATGTAATCATCGCACTCCCTTAAAAAGCTTTCAAAATTATTGAGCTTTAGTGGCAGGTAATTGGAAGTGTTGAAAAATCGCTCAAGAGCCTCTTTCATTGGAGTGAATAATTTATTGCTTTCACTCAAATCTTTATGAAGCTTTTTCAATATCTCATGCGTTTTGCCAATGGAGGTGATGGCGTACATAAGAAAGAGTCTTGGAACCTTGCTCATTATAATGGGCAAAACCACCGAATTCCTAATGGAAATTATTGATTGGTCAGGGGAATTTTTCACAGAAGAAAGTTGTAATAATTCTTGATTCAAGTAGATGAGCAAGTCAATGAACCATTTCACACTCCCGACCAACAGAATGATGCATTCAGCTCGGTTGATAGAATCTTCCATGCTATCTTCCACTGGCTTCTTCTTTGACATTTGGCGATAAATAGATGACAAGGAAAACATGATGCCAAAGCTGGTGGAACGAAGACTCAATATGATCCATGCAATGTCGCCCGAGACTTGTTTTTGGCCCAAATCACTTAACGTTAATTGTAGAGAAAGTAGCTTTTGAAGTGGAGGGTTTGATAGGAGCTTGTCAACAGATTCCTTATTAAATGAATTGAGATGGAAGTTTATTGCCGAGTGAGACTCCACAATTGTGCTGTGTATAAAAACATGTCTTTGAGGCTCGCTCAACTTGTCGTATTCCACCTGAATGAGAGCCATCAAGTCGTCGGATGACGTGTTAGTGTAGCACGCGTGTGCATGAGCATGCGAAAAGGCCAGGCTCATAAGCGGGACATCTACAGCCTCATTTCGACGGATCAAGCCAGTATAGACAGCTGACTCATGAGATCCAGCTGAGATGTGAACTACACCTGTCAAGTTGGGTGAGACCGCAAACAAAAAAGGGCACGGGTCAGTCCGAAGGCGTGGAATCTCAAAACCGCAATCAAGTAGAGAGGTGATTGAACCTGGCCTAATCTGTCCGCCATTGGGTTCACTCTTCACTTCTGCGTGCTTTCCCATGGTAAGCAAAGACCAGTTGGCACGGTTCACAGGAATTATATTGCTATCTTCACTCACAAGCAAAATTATTGATCCTGAAATTGCAGTGCGAACAGATTTAAGCCTGGTGGGTATAACAAGCTTATCCTGAAGTACTAAGTCGCAAAGCTTTCCATTGTGCTCAGTGTCGGAATGGTCCATCTCCGAAAACGGATATTTCAAAAGCTGGACTTCCTCCTTTATCTGAAATCGTTGTATCATACACGAGACAACGCTATCAGAGGTGATCATCTCGTAGCTGATAAGAATGTCTAATGAAGAGCCTGACAAGTAGTATGGAGACATAATGTCGATCAGAATTATTCTGTATTGTTCGAAATTGAGACCGTTCACATGTGCTGTTGTGTCTCCCTGGATATCAGGTAGCGGAGACATTTCATGTAGTAAAGCAGCACCTAAAGTAAGTGGGGTTTGTTGGTCCTTTGGGGTGTAAAAGTGAGGGTCAGACTTTTGTTTGACTGCTGAGTCAACTAAGAACCCCCAGTCTATAGACACGCAATAGGTAAGAATCTTTCTAGACATAGCATCATACGCAGTTACCAATATCTTCTTATCAGCCGTGAACCCAATGGAGGCGTGAGTGAAATATAGTGTACCCTCAGCACCATTGGGTGCTAAGTTCGTGCTCAATTTGTGATATTCAACCTTGTGCTCGCCTTGATGGTAGAAGTCAAGAATCCCGTTTTCTCTGAGCGCTACACATGCTTGCTTAGTTGTGATTGGGTGTGCCAAAAGTGGCGATTGGAACAGGTGCACACCATATGTGTAAGCGGTGGCATCTGCCAGGATTATGGCAGGCTTGTTAATGATCTGTGGTTTATCAATACCTAGCCACTCAAACGCTACACACCTCCCATGCGTGTTGGATGAGATGCCATTTGGCAGGATATCCCTGTATATCATTTCGGCATGGTTGTACGACGTGAGTTCGTACGAGGGGCCATCCTGGTGTTCTCCTTCATCATTGTTCGCTGCAGAATCAAATCCGGGTACCCTACTGGTATTAGAAGTTCCATTAGTATTGCTCAGTTGTGAGTTGTGGTGCTGCCGGTCTTCTCTTGCGCGTTTTGATCTGAGGAGCCCTACACCAGCTAGTAAGATGTAGAAATTCCCATGTTCGTCAAAGACTGCCAAGTCCGTCAGAATATTGCTCCACAGGACTAACTGTAGACGTGGAATAGCGCTGTTTTCCAGAGGTTTTATGGTCAATTTGTGTGGAGCTGCCAATTGCCAATTCGACCCATTGGTATTTTCAAGAAACGTCATGTTCAAGTTATGCCCGAGCGAGGTGGAAGAAGCATAACAAATAAACCCGTTCTTTGACCAAGAAATTGATCGAGATCCATGATCAAAACTGAAGGACCTTTCAGGCTCTCCTCCTACGAGATCAGCAGTGGGCATTTTTGCAGAACTTAGTTATTTTGGTGACAAGTGAAAAGGTGGAGAGAAACAGGACGAAGCATGTTTGCGTGTATCACGTGACTGAAATCAACAACCTTCTTCGAAACGCCAAAGGAAGGAAATAGAGATGCTTTACTGAGAAGACAAATAAAAAAAGCCTAGGATGCCATGAGCTTATCGCCAAGAAAAAATATTTCGATGTGCCATTACTCCCTTCGATGATTTCAGTTTAAGCAGAAGTGGAGTTCGGTTTCTCTCCATTGCGTTCACCTCTACCTCCACCTCCTATATGATAACCAGTCCGACCGGGTATTTTCTCTTATGGTGACTATTCCTTTTGTTATTGCCTCATTCTGGTCAGAACTCTTGGTCGTGTCTATTGCTACGATTATTTACCAGTGAGTATCAGCCTGTAGACTCAGAATACGGACAGTCGATTATAGAATAACTCGAGGCTCCGCTCGATGATTTTCTACCCAAAATCTATTTCAGTTCATGTCGCTGGTCGAATTTTTTTTCAAATACACTTAACTCCGTATAAGTCATACAAAACTATGACACGTTGGTCAAGTGTCCTACCTTCACGTAGCCAGAATAGTAGATGGATGATTCTGTCCAGCACATCCGCCCCTCCGAATTCCCTTAGAGTCGATGGCTTTCAACAAAAGAAGACATAACCGAGGACCCAGTGAAATCTTTCAGAATCACTCCATCGAATCAACTTTGCAGAATGTTTTGTTCGAGCGGCCGACCGTCCGCGTCAACGCCCAGAAACACCAACAAATTCCTTGCAAATGTCTTCTTGAACAATGCCCAATCGGTTACCCTATGATCTCCATTGCTAAATCCGATGTTGACACCACTCTTGGTAGTTGAGCGCACGGTGATGTGGTGTAGCCCCATAGTGGCACCAGCAGATGGGGCGAATAGTATATCTTCAATTTGATACAATTCAGAACCATCATGTTTTAAAATCCCAATATGACCTAAGGTTGTGCTTGTAATGCTTGTACTAAAGCAGCGATCCCCTTTTTTATCAAATCTGCCGCCCATATGATTTTCAGCTTCCATAGCAAGGCACCCTACAAAGTTTTCCTATTTCCAGCCTTCGCTGTTCAGTGTCGTGAAGAAATTTATGATTCTTCTGTAAAGCTTCCCAAGTGAATTTTAATCCAGGGTCGAGAAAGTATGTGACACTATAGGTGTAAAAACCGTCATCAAACCGACCTTCATTCCCGGGGTACGCAGCATGAGACTGAAGACTTGCAAATAAGTTTCGAAAGCTTACAGCCACACCCACCTTTCAAATACTTATTAGAGTAAACTCGAGCACACATCTGATGAACAGTGTGGGCATAAACAAGGATCAAGTAAGACAGGAGTTTCACTTGACGATCTCGGCGGGAATGCAAGATTTTTCCTAGAGTCTCAATGTCGAAGTTAATAAACATGGGAATGGTAGAGTTGAGTGGTGAGCTCTCACCAATTAAATACTCACTCTCGAAACAAACCGCCTTTGAAAAGGGCACCGGAGGACTTTCTACGAAAAACAGATAGTGGCGGTTTTTCTCGAGAACTGTGGGAACAATATTTCCACCAGTAAATGATCAGTCGCAAGGCATTAGCACCAATTCTCGTGAGAAAATATGGTTTGTAGTTGACACGACGAAAGAGGCAAGGGTATATGCCATGGATGAGAAGAGGCAAGTTTCAAGAGAGAAGAAAAAATCGGTTATCATTTCACCCTTCGCATGATCGTGGCCCTCCATAAACTCTTTCAAGTAAGCAATGGCGGAGCCGCCATCTGTGAAGCTGTGCGAGCTATGTAAAGGAAGCCATCCAGTTTTCTTATAGTAGATGAGCTTCCATAGAACAGACTTTTTTTTATGGCATTCATAAAATGAACCGATATTCACCTTACCTGGACCATTATCTTTGAACAGTTCTGAAAACGTCTCATTCACAAAGTAAACGTCCTTGAGTAATATCTAGTCAAGAGGTTCGTACTTCCCGTAGGGCTCTTTTCCAGCCGGATACGAAAAAAGTAAAGGGTATTTTAAGACCAAAGCACGCAAGGGAAAGAACGCGTTGTTCTCATTGAGAGGATACTTGATCTTCACCAGAATACTGATACAATTGAAAATATTCTTCCTCTCACAAGAGAAGCATTTCCTCCATGAGGTCAGGCACTCGAGTCAAGTCTTGAAGGGTTACTGCCATAATGTTTTACAAATAATTAGAGAATCTTCAGAGATGATAGCGTACGTCCTTTTTTCTCTCCAGTAGATATGCCATGATGTCATATAGCGGTAATAAATTTCGCTTTAAATGCTCGTACGCATCGCAGCTGGCCACATGCATTTTTGCAGCCTCACTCATAGCATTATGTGCAATATGTAAACCTTACCATGAAGTAAGTTAATCGAGATGTGTGAAACCATTTATAGATCCTAAATTACCAAGATTTTAGTAGTACTTCTCGTCACTTTGTAATTACTGTAGCCACACTCAGGCGTTTTATAGTCTCGAATGATACTTCACTACCTGTTGATATTCGCGATACCGATATGTACGAGTCCGATCTGTTCAATGTCGCATAACGCACGTCCTCCTATAACTCGGGAAGCACTTAATGGATATGTCACACTTGCAAAAACTCTATAAATGCTGCTTATATGAAAGAATGGCGGTGTCTCATCTTATGTTGTTATTAAACGTTCTTGATGACGGTAGTACTTTCGTTGTATAAATGACCTCATAAAACAAACGAGGGCAAACTGAGTAGCCATAGACTAAAATATTTTCTGCATCACCTATAAATCACCAGGAACAGGAAATTCACTAGACCATGCTTGTACTTCCTTGTCCAAAGCCTTCACTTCTGTACTCTCATCGGCCAACTTCTTAAAAGACGCCAATAACTCCTTGGCAACGGTGCCCTGCTCCTTGGTCTTCAAGTTAATAGCAATGTCAACGGCCCTTTGGAAGTATTCAGCAACCTTCGCGAATTCTTGGGCGCCGAAACCTCTAGTGGTCATTGCTGGTGTACCAACTCTCAATCCACTAGGAAAGAGAGCCGACTTGTCGCCAGGAACAGTGTTCTTGTTAGCAGCGATGTTTGCTCTTTCCAAAACTGCCTCGACACGTGCACCATCGATGTTTTTCGAGCGCAAGTCAACAAGAATCAAGTGTGTGTCGGTACCATCAGAAACCAACTTGAAGCCCTTGGATTCCAAGGCAGTAGCAAAAGCCTTAGCATTGTCAACAACGTTTTGTTGATACTCTTTGTACTCTGGAGCAGAACATTGCTTTAAAGCCACCGCCAACGCAGAAATGGTGTGGTTGTGGGGACCACCTTGGTGGGCTGGGAAAACCGAAAAGTTGATCTTTCTCTCCAAGTCGTAGGGAATCTCCTTACCCTTCTTGGTGACCTTTCTGATTCCTTTTCTGAAGAATATCATAGCACCACGTGGCCCTCTCAAAGACTTGTGAGTTGTGGTCGTAACAATGTCCGAGTATGGGAAGGGGGAGTCAGTCACACCGGCAGACACTAATCCTGAAATATGTGCCATGTCGGACAAGAGGTATGCGCCAACTTTATCCGCAATAGCACGCATTCTCTTGTAGTCAATAACTCTAGAGTAAGCAGAAGCACCCGCTACGATGACCTTGGGACGGAACAAGATGGCGTTCTTCTCTAACGTGTCATAGTCGATCAAACCAGTTTCTTCGTTCAACCTGTAAGGCATTGTCTGGAAGTATTTTGAGATAAACGAAATCTTGGCAGAAGGAGTTTGGTATCCGTGAGACAAGTGGCCCCCATGAGGCAAGTCCAAACCCATGATTCTGTCGCCAACCTCCAAAATCGCAGAATAGGCATACAAATTGGCTGGTGCACCAGATAAGGCTTGCACATTGACGCCCCATTCCTCGGGGCTCAATCCGAATGCATCTAGCGCTCTGGTTCTGCAAAGAGACTCTGCCTTATCGATGATTTCGTTACCACCGTAGTATCTTTCGCCAGGGTAACCCTCAGAATACTTGTTTTGCATTTCGGATCCCAACAAGTCCATAACAGCCTTGGAAGTGAAATTCTCAGATGGAATCAAAGTAATAGAGTTTCTTTGTCTGTCCCTCTCCTGCTGCAAAATCAGGGCCATTTCTGGGTCCACCTCATTCACAGACTGCGAGATGAGAGCCTGAGCTTTCGGGGAGAGGGCATAATTTCTGACCAAGGAGAGTCTTGGAAATCTCTTGAGCGAACTGACGGAACGAGAATACATTTTGTTCTCGATAGTAGTTGAATTTAGAGAAGCAAAAAAACGACTTTAATAGTGAAAAAAATCTGAGTCATTGAATGAGCGAGGTTGATGGTCACGTGACTCTGTTGCCAGCACACTTGTTCCACAACGCAATAAACGGAATAAAAACAATGGGTATCCCAAACAATTGACTCGGAAGCCAGCCTACTTCAGAGGTTTCTTTTATAATCTAGCATAAGTCTTATTACTTCCACACTCACATGAGCCTGGAACACCTGTAGTGAAGGTTTTGGCTGCGAAAGGTTTCCCATGCCTGGACATTCAAGAGCTAACAAGTAATTCTTCGGAAAGGTGGGACTTTAATTCTACGGCATCAGTTTATGTTGGTAAACATGCAACTTTCTTTACGAATGTTTTCGGTATAATTCCTACATAGTTGTGAAAGAATGATCAGAGTCAAATTCCGTACCACAGATGAACCTGGATTACGCCCAGAGACGCAAACCACACGCGAACAAAGTTTGACTCTGATCGCGGTCTTTGCTGACTCTGATCGGAGCTTTGCTGAATCTGTCCCTATTCGTCACTGAATGAGCCCACGGTATAGCTACTGGGCTTGGCAGTTTGTCCATCTCACGAAAAACAACTTGACACAAGCTACTTCGCTGCAGAGATACAGTTTACGGAGACTAGTAGTTTTGGTCACTCGGAATAGGAGTTTTCGACCATTTCTATCTTTCATTGCAAGACTTGATTAGGCACGTCATTTATTTCCTGTTCGGATTTTCTTTGTTTCTGAGTTGTCTAAGTGGTTTCAAGTCTGCTCATGAGTACATAATTTGTAAAATCAAGAACCCAGCTTGCGCGGTTTGTGAGTGGCGTCTCTACCCAATTTAAGCAACAGCATTGAAATCCTAGGCATTCTGTTGATTTCTTAAAAAATATTAATTATACCTTTGTATGATTACAGTGTGGCTGTATGATCCTGTCAAAAGGATTCAGTTTGTCAAAATTTAGACTTAGAACGGAGAAGAACTGACCTTAAAATACGTTAAGTCTCCAATTTTCTTGATACCCGTACAATTTAAAAAAAAAGCCCCCCCCCCCATCGTGGCTATATCCAGCACATTCCAATGTCTTTGAAAAAAAAAAATCCAATTTGATAACAATTCCGCGTAATCCGTCAGTGGCCCTGCGGCTCACTGCATTATCATCTCTATAAGTTCATATCATCCGTAATTGTATGAATTCTGCCATGAATGTAAAAAGCTTGGAAAAGCCGTGGTTGCAAAATAATCAGATCGGTATCCAGGAGTTTCTAGGGTTTTTTGTCTCCAGACACTAGATTTGTGGTTGGGACGTAGCCGCTTGCTTTAACACGATTTGTGGTTTTGAAAACACACATGTCTTAATGAAAGAGAGTTTTCGGGGTATATTCACAAACCCCCTTGAAATTTTTGAACCATTCATCGTCAAATACTTGCTCAAGGTTATACCGATTAGTCGGATCCACCTCCAACATGCGGGATGCCAAAAAGACAGCTGATTCTAGCAATGTGAGTAACTTCGATTGCTCATCTTTACTAGCAACAATTACAAGCCCGTCGGTGATCTTAGTTTCTAAAAGAACCTTTCCACTGGTATATGCCTCAAGATCTGGATCCAGGTGCACAGCATGCCTCCAAGGAAACTTTTGAGTGAGAATGTAATAGAAAATAATTCCCAATGACCATAGATCAACTTTTTTGCCATCATACGATATTTTGGAAGTCATCTCAGGGGCCATGTAGCGTCTAGATCCGACAATGCCAACCACCTGATCGTCGCTTTCAGTTGCGGTCATCAAATCAATAATTTTGACAGTTGTGAAATCCCTATCCATGACTAGATTTTCTAGCTTTAAATCTCTGTGACATAGACCATTATCATGTAGATACTTCACTCCGACGCATATTTGCTTCCATAGAAAATGAACAGTTTTCCACAGTAGTCCCTTTCCGTGTTTCCGTAACAAAGAACTGAGATCGTCTGAGCCTGCCTCCGTGTACATCCTAACTCTGCGCCCGTCAAGTGAAACTTCAGACCGAAAAGCTTTTAGGAAGTTCGGGTGATCGAGAGAGACTAGCATGCGGTATTCGTACAACACTCTGTTTTTATATTCCTTCCGAGATTCATGTCGCTCTTTACTATGATAGGTTTTGACTACATAGCACAAGTTATCTTTCTGGTAGAGCTCCACTTTTCCTGACACTCCCTCGCCTAAAAGAGTTATGGTTGTCTGTTGTTTTCTTAACTTAGACAATAGATTCATAGGATATAGTCGTTTTAGCGCTGTAGAATCTCGTCCCAAAATTCAAGTACATTATCGGCCCAATAAGCAAGACAAGTTGACGAGAAAAAGGGAATTGGTAACAAAAAGAAAGTGTGCGATTTCTGTGGATCGAACACAGGACCTTCAGATCTTCAGTCTGACGCTCTCCCAACTGAGCTAAAGCCGCATTCACGAACCCATGCCGGGACTCGAACCCGGAATCTTTTGATTAGAAGTCAAATGCGCTAACCATTACGCCACACAGGCAGCTGAGACACCTCGGAAATGACCAGAAATTATGAAGCACTCTTCATTACTGCTTGATGGTTATATGCAGGCATCAAGAAAAAGAAAAGCTCATAAATGTGTGTAATCATCATTTTTGGAAAGTATTTGTGAGCTTATATTCCGAGTTTATGGGCTCATAGAATTGACAACTCAGCTTCAGGGACACCGAGCATGGGTATTAATATCAACAATTACCTCCGGTGATGGGTGGTATACCAGACATCTCAGAATGATATTGGTGCATCACATGTCCAAAATTTTACAAGGAAGGACAAAAGTGAACCCACGCGAAGTTGGCGGCCTAGATTGGGCTGACTTCCTCTTCGAACTGACGGATAAATTCTTCGCCAATTTGGATTGGACGTTTTCGCTCAACGAGATACAGTACTTAGAAGCTTGGAAAAAAGTAATCACGAGAGAAAGGGAATTGGCATTCTCAGAAAGCTACAGGCCAGCACGGTTGACAGAAACCGGACTCTATGAGATGACAAGCGAGGCACCAGGCTTGCGGCCAACAGAAGTGGAGTTCTTCATGAGCGCGAAGTTCAAATCACTAAGCAAGCAGAAACAGGCGGCACTCGCGCCAATCATGCCCAGACGCTTCACGGAGATCTGCCCTGAGGCAAAGTGAAGAAATGGCATAAATTTTGGAAGGCATTACACAAGGAGGAATGGAAAAAGCGGCACGATTTCTCGGCGTTGCACCTCTTCAACTTTGGGTCGTATGTCCCAATGCACGACATAGTGGGGGACTCCAGTCCCACGTGGTGCCATCTATGCCTAGTTGAAGTGACAAACAACGGACGACTCAAGCATATCTACAACGAGTGTGAAACAACTAAATTTTGGTGGAACGAAAAAGCTCCAACAGAGCCTATGAACCTCAAGGAGATGTTGGCCCCAGCCAATACTTCGTACGAACATTCGAGAAATTTAAATTGGGTTGTGAAATCCGTCAAAGGGCGTATTCCTACAGACTATGTGAGTCCCAGGGCGGTGACACCCCAGCATCTTCTCGTCACAACAAGCGATGATGGCAAAAAACTTCTCCAATCAAGGGGATTTTCTGATATGGGAAATTATTATTAGCATGAACAGCGGGTAGAGATGGGGGAGGAGCTAAGGCTTGGGAAAGTCCTAGTTTCTTGTGACCCATATCGCTATCCAGACGTGTTACGGGTTTTTTGTATGTATATATATGGATTTTTGCTCGTGGTAACACAACTTCCTGTAATAGGATTTGTGTCTTCAAAAAAAAAAAAAAGAGAATTAGGATGAAAAGCAATTCCAGGATTCGAAAATGAGAATGAGGAGGCAGTTGTCTTTAATGATAAAAATTCTGGTATTGGGTTACTCTCCAATCAGTCAACGCTACAATAAGCTGCCTGATCGACACTGTCTGCCACTTTAGCAGCCCTTCCAAAAGATTTTGTTTCAGAAATGCAATGTTTGCCAACCTAAAACTGGGTAAAAGTCCAAAAATTTCTGTTCAAATTCGATCAACGATTGACTCTTCCACCCTATCCTCGGGTACGACAACCTTTCCCGCCAGTAATGTAGAATTCACAGATATTCGTATTCTTAGAAAAATGGTTACCGATTGCGCTAGTTACTTGCGCGCACGGATAAACCCAATTCAGACGATCGCTTGCTCTTTTCTGTCGGGGGTCCTTTATCTTGTGAATATGTTTCCTGCATGTTGAAAGACTTCGCCCCCGGGACACCAGCCATCTGACCAAGAGGCTTTGATTGCCCTCCTCCCCCACACCTCACAATCTTTTATTCTTATCTCCCTATCACTTTCTCTTTTTATAAAAGCATTACTGTCGCACAGAAAATTGAAAGGATTCTCCTTGATAGTTTTCTACCTTAACTCTACATTCTTTCTGGATTTTAAGAGATTCAAAGTCGTGTGGACCGTCTCAGTTTTGCTGCCCAATGAAGGTCACTTCTCTAGCCATTGTGGCTTGCGCCGCTGCGAGTGCCAATGCCGCTTTTCTTCCCGATTTCACCGCTGGAACTAGATTTGGAAACCCCCAAAGTGTTATTGTGAACAACTGGGATCATGTTTCTTCTCGATACTCCCAAATTGTTGAGTCTTTGGAGCAGAAGAAGGGCGATGTACTCACCAAGCTCACTCAGTATTTTAGTGAGCCACTTGGCGCTATTCCTGAAGATGCAGTCAAATTATGGCAAGAAATGTTCTTGGAGTTCCCCAAGCAAGTGTCACAGTTGAGCTTCAAAACACCTGCGAAAAAGGGAACTAAGAACCTGGCCACATTCGACTTCCACGTCTCGGACATAAACTTCCCTAATCACAAGTTAAGAGTCAAGTCCACTCCTGAGGATTTGGGAATCGACTCCGTGAAGCAGTACACTGGATACTTGGACGTTGAAGACGAGGATAAGCATTTTTTCTATTGGTTCTTCGAATCCAGAAATGACCCAAAGAATGACCCTGTGATTTTGTGGTTGAATGGTGGACCGGGTTGCTCCTCTTTGACTGGCTTGTTCTTCGAGTTAGGTCCTTCATCGATCAATGCCAATTTGAAGCCTGAATTCAACCCGTATTCGTGGAACAACAACGCATCGGTTATCTTTTTGGACCAACCGGTTAATGTTGGTTTCTCATACTCCTCGCAATCTGTCACCAACACCGTCGCAGCGGGTAAAGATGTGTACGCCTTCTTAGAATTGTTTTTCAAACAATTCCCCGAGTATCAAAAGCTCGACTTCCACATCGCTGGTGAATCTTACGGGGGCCACTACATTCCGGTGTTCTCCTCGGAAATTTTGAGCCACCCAGAACGTTCGTTCAACTTCAAGTCAGTTTTGATTGGTAATGGTTTAACTGACCCATTGACCCAATATGAGTACTACCAGCCAATGGCGTGTGGCAAGGGCGGTGAGCCATCTGTTTTGTCTCCAGAAGAATGTGACAACATGGCTGCATCCATTCCAAGATGTACGTCTTTGATCGAGAACTGTTACAATTCCGGCTCGGTGTGGTCATGTGTGCCAGCAAGCATTTACTGCAATAATGCGCAAATGGGACCATACCAGCAAACTGGCAGAAACGTCTATGACATCAGAACTGAATGTAAGGGCTCCAGCTTGTGCTACGAAGAGTTGCAGTACATTGATGACTATTTGAACTTGCCAGAAGTGCGCAAGAAGTTGGGTGTTGAGGTTGAGGAATACCAAGGTTGCAACTTCGACGTTAACAGAAACTTTTTGTTTGCAGGTGACTGGATGAAACCATACCACAAGAGCGTTGTGGAGATGTTAGAGTCTAACTTGCCCGTACTCATCTACGCCGGAGACAAGGATTTCATCTGTAACTGGTTAGGCAACCAAGCATGGGTCGACAGATTGCCATGGTCAGAGCACGAAACATTTGAAGCTCAACCAATTAGGGAATGGGTTGTCAACAAGAAGGTTGCTGGTGAAGTCAAAAACCACAAGCACTTCACGTTCTTGCGTGTGTTCGGTGCAGGGCACATGGTACCATTCGATCAACCGGAAAACTCCTTGGACATGGTCAATAGATGGGTTTCTGGAGACTTTGTCTTTTAAGTGTCCTTGATATAGGAATTTTGATCAAATGATATTCGAACGACAATATGAATAGCTTTAGGGTCATTCAGCTCTACATCGCGGAGACCCACACAAGGAAAGCCTGACCAATATGAAGAGGATAATTTGTAGTAAGAACATGCTTAACGCAACCGATATATTCTTGTTTGTGTAGTACCCTAGTATACAAGCTACAACTTTGCCAAGGGAGCAAGTGGTACTCTGTTGTCCGCGCTGTTAACATAAGACATGCGTTCCCAATTTCTTTCTACATAGCTTCCTTTGCTAAAATATAAACTTATTTCTCTTTTCAACGAAACAGTCACTACTGTTGCAGGATCTCTTTTCGGATATCATGGTATCTTACGGGCTGAAATTCGGTGTGGGAGAGACAATCCACGCGAGGTGGATGATCCCGCGATTCAGGCGGCGTCGCAATTTTTTGCACCTAAATTCCTAAATAGGCCAAGGAGTAAACAGAACCAAGGGTCTGGCTTATTCTTTGCTTCATGATTCCAGATGCTTAAACAAATTTTGAAGAATACACATAGCCGAACTACACACGCAGCTCAGATATCAGAGGACCATCGTTCCAAAATTCTTGCTTTGGTTTCATATTGTCCTTGAGCGATTACATTACCCTTAATGTCACCACACCAACAAGCTTCCGAGACCCAATAATACAACACCTGACTTCCATTTACGAAGTCTGCCTTATGGCATTTCCCCTGACTTTCAAATATCATATTTGAGTTTTAATCCAAACGATGACCTGGACTCTAAAGTCCGTACAATTGCTACTCGCCTGTCTATGTTATTCTCAAGGAGCGTTGACGGCATTGGCGTACACACACAAACACAGCAATCAGCTATTAATATTTATGATTGGAAGCTTCGTGCTTGGCCTTAGTCTGTCTTTTTCGATATTTTTTGAATCTTTGACAGTCTTTCGTCTTCTTCAACATGTATCTTTTGCATTTTTTTTTGCATCAACGGTGGTGCTTGTGGTATTCCTCACGTCCACTCAAGGACTTCATTTTCAGCAACTCAGAAGCACATCTCTCCATTCTCCGATCTTATTAACATTAGCCCTTGTTACAATTCTTGTGGTGGGGCTCTCTCTCGGAACTGAGTTGACGTGTCAGAGGTTTATACTGCACGCTACAGACGACTATCCACATGACCCGGAGTCTGAGACTGCGGACTGGCAACCTAACCCGCTGCACGTTGACGAGTTGTCGCTCAATAAATCGCATAAAGCGTCATTTCAACCTCCGATAGTACATCTCGAGCTAGATAGAGATCTGCTCTCCGATAAAACGCTTCGCAACAAAGATTCCGAGGGTACTTTGGTGGTTCCAATAATGACTCGAGAGGACGAAGTATCACTTAATTGGCTCATCCAAGCGTCTAAATACACTTCGCCGATGTATGACAACGATTCGGAAAATTGGATGAACTCTAAGCCTCTTGGCGTAGGAATTGGCAATATTGATTCATTGAAGCAGCTGGTCGTACGCAAACCCCCCAAAGTTTCTTCCTCGGGACCACCATTATGGGCACCTAAAGTGCGCATGACTCGCTCTAACACAACAGGTCTGCTTCGTGCTTCCCCGTCACCCCGTGAGCCCCTCCATAAAACATTACCTCTCAAGATCCAGCGTTCAGTATCTCTCTCAAATTTTCAAGCAGAGGATGAGGGGTCTGACTCTCTTGCCACTACAAACATTTCCGAGCCATCTACACACAACCATATTACTGAGGAATCTAACGATGCTCTCGTAACTGATTTCACAGATACCCAGACTTGGTTAGGTGAACATAGAAAGCGAGCACCAAATAGGAGTAGCGATATGAAAGATTGTGCTCAAGACAAAATCCCTCTATCATCTCTGCGTGCTGCAGAAGGCACAAAATCCCGAGCAGGTTTTTTTCATTCTCCAGGTGACCTGCTGCAATTTCCGTTGTCGATGGAAGATCAGTATAAGCTGCTCGCGAATACACAACAATACTTATACCCAGCGTTTGAGCACAGCTCGAACTGTATATCAGGTCACAGCCCAGCTACAAGCCTGGCAGAAGCAGATATATTGGATGGCCTTGAAAGCATTCCAATGGCTGTTCCCCGGTGGGAGCAATCCAATACTCACACTAACATGAAAAATGTGTCCTTGCAGGAGTGGGAGACTAATAAGGACCAGTGGCTCCAGCTTCGCAACAACGGTTCCCCGATTTTTTTTAGCTCTGGTACGCATCGAAAACTGACTGGTTCCATGAGTACTAGAAGCGCCCCATCATTACATACTTACCGGGAACAATCAGAATATGGGTCAAAAATTTCGACAAACTCTTTCTCCGCCCTGAATGATACGCTCCAGAAGTGTGTTACGCCACCCCAGCAAGAGTCAAATATAATCAATGACCATATTGCTCCAGATACTTCACCCATCAAAAAAATGATTGGCAGATTCAAGAGAAAAGACTCTAGTGTGGAAATCAAGTACACCCCACAAAAACATAAACACTCAAACTCGCTTGCGAATTCGATGATGTCCGTGGCCTCCGGGATCTCCAGCAGGTCTGGATCACCCCGAAAGTCTCGAACGACTTTTTTCTCAAGACCACTGTCAGAGCAGCAACCGAAGAAGCTTTTGTTCACGAAACCGGCGACGCTCCTTCGAGGCAGTAACACTGTGAAAGACAACGCCAGTACAAATCCTACCACATCCTTCTATACGGATAGATTTTGGGATGTTGAGTATGGAGATAGTCTGGACCGGTCACGAGTAAGCAGTGTACCAAGTGCTGTAATAGGGGAATACGATCGAGAGAAATGGAGAACTATGAAGGAGTTGCAAAAGGGTGAGGCAGAACTGTGACCAATTAAGGCATAGGACAGAAAAATATTTATTATAATACAAAAGGTGAGGCAAATTATTGATCTAACATCATTGTATAATACTGTAAGCGAATAGTTTTGACTAAATGTGGAGGGAAGCTTGTTTATGCAGGTTGAACTTGATCATTTAGCCGCTATACATTTCACCAAGATTCCTTGGGGGCGGCCTCCTACGAAGCACTTCCAATGCTCAGAGTGAAATAGGTATTTGGTTGCAATATTAATCCACCAACCTTTAAAGACATAAATTACGCTCAAGACTCGGTGCACACCTAGCTCAAAGCGAACTTCATTTGCGAAGAGTTGTAGCCACATTTTCGAGAATACCAATGTTGAAAATAAAAACTATTTCTTTGAATCCAAAAAAAAAAGAAACGAAAATCTCGAAAAAACTTACCACTGAAGAGAAAAACTAAATGGAACTCTGATGACATTAAGTTCATCATATTTCAAGTGTTTTTCTTTCACTATGACACCTCCGCAGCCCTGATGGATGTACGGGTGTTGAAATTGGCTCATCTAGCAGTGATCATCTCGAAATGAAAAAAAAAAAAACTTTGCGTTTTAAACACCGAATATGGATGAGGAAGATCTTTTTGATGTCTTCTCGGAGTCTCCAGCTGGTGTTCCTTCAGACATCCGCGAAGGTGCAAATCTTCACACTGGTTTGACGGGAAAACCACTTGATGTGAAAAAAAGACCGATTTCTGAGGATACTGGGCGGGACACAAAAAAAGCTAACAACACAGCCTCATCTATAAACAAGAAAGCTGTTGTAAGCGACTCAATTGAGATTGAGGCCCTGCGAGAAGTAGCCGCTTCTGCGGGGCTCTTGGCGCAACCAGCGGAAGCGCCATCAGGGGAATCTTCCGGACTCAAGTTGAAGCATCAGGTAAGACACCAGGTTGCTATTCCCCCTGACTATCCGTATGTTCCTATTGGAGAGCACAAGCGAGCGGTAGAAGCACGCACTTATCCATTTACGTTAGATCCCTTCCAGGATACGGCGATCTCATGTATTGACAGAGATGAGTCGGTGTTGGTTTCTGCGCACACGTCTGCTGGTAAAACCGTGGTGGCAGAGTACGCTATTGCTCAATCTCTCAGAGACAAACAAAGAGTTATTTACACATCCCCAATCAAAGCTTTGAGTAACCAGAAATATAGAGAGCTTCAAGCCGAGTTTGGCGACGTTGGCTTGATGACTGGAGATGTGACTATCAACCCTGATGCGGGATGTCTTGTAATGACCACGGAAATTTTACGAAGCATGTTATACCGAGGGTCTGAAGTAATGCGTGAGGTTGCTTGGGTGATTTTTGATGAGGTGCATTACATGAGAGACAAGGCTAGAGGTGTTGTCTGGGAGGAGACCATCATTTTGCTTCCAGATAAGGTGCACCATGTGTTTTTGTCAGCTACGATTCCTAATGCCATGGAGTTCGCTGAGTGGATAGTCAAAACGCACAATCAACCTTGCCATGTGGTCTATACAGACTTTAGACCGACCCCCTTGCAGCATTACTTGTTCCCGGCAGCTGGTGATGGTATACATCTAGTCGTGGACGAAAAGGGAACTTTTCGTGAAGAAAATTTTCAGAAGGCAATGTCGTCTATTTCAAATAGTATGGGAGATGACCCTGCCTCAACCGACTCCGCAAAGAATGGCAAGAAAAGCGGCCAAACAAACAAAGGCGGTGCTAAAGATGGTACGAGCGATATTTACAAAATTGTCAAAATGATTTATATGAAGAGGTACAACCCGGTGATTGTTTTTTCTTTTTCAAAACGGGATTGTGAGTCTTTGGCTTTGAAGATGTCCAAATTGGATTTCAACAATGATGAGGAGAGATCCGCACTTCTGAAGATCTTTGACAATGCCATTAGCTTATTGCCTGATGCCGATAAAGAGCTTCCTCAGATCAAAAACATACTTCCGCTATTGAAAAGAGGTATAGGCATACATCACTCTGGGTTATTACCAATCTTGAAGGAGATCATAGAAATTCTCTTTCAGGAAGGATTGCTAAAAGTTCTTTTTGCCACAGAAACCTTTTCCATTGGCCTTAATATGCCTGCAAAGACTGTTGTGTTCACTTCTGTGAGAAAGTGGGACGGTAAAGGGTTTCGCTGGGTTTCTGGTGGTGAATATATTCAAATGTCGGGAAGAGCTGGGCGTAGAGGTTTGGATGACAGAGGAATTGTCATCATGATGATTGACGAGAAAATGGAGCCCCAAGTTGCAAAGGGGATGGTCAAGGGCCAAGCCGATAGACTTGACTCGGCATTTCACTTGGGTTACAATATGATCTTGAATTTAATGAGAGTCGAAGGAATCTCGCCCGAATTTATGCTCGAAAGTTCGTTCTTCCAATTTCAAAATGCAGCATCTGTTCCTTTGTTGGAAAAGGAGCTTCAGCTGTTGACCATAGAGTACAACAATACTTTCGTCGAAGATGAATTTTTGGTGAAGGAATACTACGATTTGAAGAAGCAATTGGAGATTTACCAGCAAGATGTTCGTCGTGTGATCACCCATCCCGGTCATATTCTTCCTTTCTTGCAACCAGGAAGAGTGGTACATGTCAAAGTGGGCGATCATGACTATAGCTGGGGCATGGTCGCTTCCTTTACCAAACGAAGCAACAAGCGAGGTCCCTCACAGACTTTCACAGACCACGAGTCGTACATTGTCACAGTTTTTGTCTGCTCCATGTATGTGGACTCTCCTGTCACCTTGATCAAGCCCTTCAATCCAGTTCTTCCCGAAGGCATTCGTCCAGTTGTTGGAGAAGAGAAGGCACGGGCGGAGTACATCCCCATCACCCTTGATTCTATAGCTGCCATTTCGAGTGTTCGTTTGAAGATGCCCGAGGAATACAAGAGCTCGACGGCCAAACGCAGTTTGGTGCGCACTTTGAAAGATTTACCCAAGAAGTTGCCCGATGGAATTCCACTTATGAACCCTGTGGATAGTATGAAGATTGATGATGCGGACTTCAAGATTTTGTTACGCAAGATTGACGTTTTGGAAAGCAAATTAGCCACCAATGTTCTTCATGAATCTGATCGCCTAACTGACTTGTATGAGAAGTTCTCGCAAAAAATTGGCATCGACGACCAGATCAGGGAGGTGAAAGAGAAGATATTACAAGCACAAGCAGTAATTCAACTTGATGACTTGAAGCACAGAAAGCGCGTTTTAAGAAAGCTTGGCTTCACAACGCAGAATGACATTATTGAATTGAAAGGAAGAGTCGCATGCGAGATTTCCACAGGAGATGAACTTCTACTCACTGAGCTTATTTTCAATGGTACATTCAATGATATGACCCCGGAGCAATGTGCCTCGTTGTTGTCCTGTTTCGTCTTCCAGGAACGGGCCAAAGAAATTCCTCGCCTCAAGCCTGAGTTACAAGAACCATTGAAGGCTATGCAAGACATGGCTACAAAACTTGCTAAAACCTACAGAGAGTGCAACCTTGAGGTCGCCGAGAAGGAGTATGTTGAAGAATTCCGTCCGGAGTTGATGGAAGTCACATATGCGTGGTGCAAGGGAGCATCTTTTACCCAAATTTGCAAAATGACGGATGTCTATGAAGGTTCTCTCATCAGAATGTTTAAAAGACTTGAAGAAATGATCAAGCAGATGGTGGCCGCAGCAAAGACAATTGGAAATGTGGAGTTGGAGCAGAAAATGGAGAAGGCGGCCGAGTTAGTGCACAGAGATATTGTCAGCGCCGGGTCCTTGTATTTGTAACACCTGTATCGTTATTTGAATACAAGAACAATAAATCTCTAAAAGAAGGTAATATACTAGGTATTTTGTCTCTTAAAGGTTTGGCTTTCTGTAGCCAAAGTAAGCTCTGAGCGTAGAGATAAGCTATTGCGACCTTGGCGAGGGCAGCCAACATCTGGAAGGGTAAAGAACCGGAAGGAGAATAAAACACTACAAAATTTTGAAAAATGGGGACCAATAAATCATACAAGATTCAGAGTGTCAATCAAAGCAGCAGGAAGAGCTCGTTGACTTGACTTAATGCTGTGAAGAGCAACGTTTATCGAGCCGTATTCGGGATGAAACCTTAAGCAGATGTCGTCATCCTTGAGATTCTTTTTGGACTTTCCGTGCTTACTTCTCCTTTCTTTTGTGGATTTTTTTTCTACTGGGGCTTCTTCTTGGGGATCTTCTCCACGTTGTAAGACGTGGTGACATCTTGCTTCAACAAACCCTTCTCACGGAGAAAGTCTGCAAGGTTGCAAAACGAATGGAAAATTAGTGCAATCCTAGTTGCGAAATTCTTCATGCTCTTATCGTGGAAGCGTAGATCCCCCTCATGATTTCTAACAAAGACGGTTGATACTAAGTCATAGATCTCCTCTTCGGGAAATTCATGGGCTTGAAGAAACATGACAAATGGCTCATAGCATCCAGTTGTGGCGCGCTCATACAACCGAGCGTGTCTGTCTTTGGTTATGCTATTTTTGGCCCTTTTGGAAAGTTCACGCACTACCAAGGGTTCCACGAGTGCTCGTGAAAGATTCCAATTCGCATACAGTCTTTTTTCCGAGACATTTTTTGTAAGTTTCCGAGAACAGCTTGTTCGACTTTTGAGGCCATACTTCATTTCTCTGACTGCAGCAATTCGAATTCGTGAAAGAACGTGTAGAACGTGTGCTTGGCGACAGAGCAATAAGCTTGATTTATCGGACTCGTTTCTGCATATGCGGTTTTAAAGTTGTGGTGCCCTTCGGCAAAAGATGATTCTCTAGTTTTAGGGGAATAAGGTCTTCATGTATTGGGGGACAGGCTTGGATAACTGCATGCTCTTGGACAACTTCAAACCAGTCGCAATAGAACAAGCGCTTTATTTTATGTAATGGCTCTAATAAGGCACTAGCTTGAGTCTGCCTACATTCAATACTCTGGAGTTATCGTCATAGAATATGCCTCTTCATCCTCCTACTCTTCATAAATGTCATCGTCATCATAGAACATTCGAACATTTTATGCCTTCCGTCAAATCCAAAAATGGGCCCAATAGGACTAGGAATTCCAAAACCATATGGAAAATGCAGAGTGAAATGGACCATCCTGTGTCATATGGGGGTCCTCAAGATCGCTGCAAATGGTGACGTCACTTTCATCACCAATTTCATTCCGACCTGGCCGGAGGTTTCGATCAAAGAAAAATGCGCTGTCATCCTCGATATCTTAATCACGAGAAGAACGAGTTGTTGAGATGCGGACTGGGTAAGTGTCTTCATTCAACGTAGTGAGATTGTAGAATCACTGCACGCTAGTTATATTACACAGTGAGTGGGTGGGGGCCTTGCATGTTCACGCGTCTTTAAGAAGTCGCATGACGCTTTTTGCAGCAATTGTGAGTTTGACTTGTAGCAAATTTGGCATTCAGAGATATTATTTTCCTTTCTATTTGAGCAATTTAAGTAATTTGGTCTTTTTGAACACGATGATAGCTCGTTCTCCAGACATGATCAATTATGTTATATGGGTAGGGTGGGCTGAGCGCCTGACTTTAAGTGAACGATTACTTCAAACAGATATACTTCGCATCTCTTGAAAGGGATGTTATTATCTCAGGGTGAAATAGGAAGCGTAGCTCTTCGTTTCAATTTACTTGAGTTATGTTAGGCGTAGGATAAGCCGGGACTATTTTATCGAGTATGGGAGGTTCGGGGACTCAAATCAGATCTGAGCACATCCATGACCCTTCACGGGGACAATGCCTCACAGAGGTACTCCAAAATCAAATCAGTTGCTAAATATACAATTGTTACAGCACACTCTTTAAAAATTTTGTTTTGTGACACATCATACATTCAAAATATTGACTCCCACATTGGCTGTTACATCAAATGGGACCTCACAAGCCACCTACTAGAAGATGAATAAGTGGCAGGATCTTTCCCTTTGCACAGTTTGCCACGAAAAATACCTGATGAGGAAACAAGATAGTTGAAAGTAATATTTACTATGAATTACATTTATAAAAGGACATCATCCCATCGGAATCTTTCCACTCATTTCTTCCACCGTAAAGAGTTACCTCCGGGGTAGTTGTAGTTTTCAATCACAAAAGGAGTAGGGACAATCTCTTTCATACCTCGAAGTATGCATCTCAGCTTGTGTGAGTGTTTCGTGGACAGAAGTTCATTCACATCTGCATCGTGGCTGCAATACTTCTTCTCTGAAAGCCTCAGTGGTGTCGTGAAATCCCAATTCTCTGGTAGCATAGCCCCATCCTCCCTTCAGGCTTTCTACATGGAATATCGCACTTAATTCAAAACACAAATGTGGGGTAATATGTGCCCTTATTGGCTTTCATTATCACGGGAAAACATCTGTATTCATAGCATCTGAGACTTTCAAAAAAAAAAAAAAAATTAATAACAACAATTTTCTAATCATCGTACTCATAAGAAATTTTTTGGGAACATGGCTCAACGAGCGGGGCGAACTCCTGTATCACACGCAATTTCCGTCATCCCTGCGTCTCTATGACGGATATATAGGCCCTACAAAAGCAAGGTTAGGGTCCGCACAGATCAGTTGCCTCCCTTTTGAGTTTAGTCTACTTCCACTCGAATAGCTCTGAAGTGAAAAGAAAAATCTCCGCCGTTCAATTGCAACTGATTTTACTCAAAGTAATTAATCAATAGAGAAAGCAACAGACAACTTCCTAGGCAAAAAAGGTCAGTAAGACGCGACTTGGAGACATACAAGAGATCTAGAGAATAAAACCAAAGCCACGCTGGCGGATATATATCACAGAAAAAGAGGTTGCCATTCAACAAACCTTATTGAAATGACCGCAGCTTCTGGTACATTGCTGGACAAGGTTGAGCTTTTGTATGTAAAGTCCAAGGCGTACCTCCACCCAACGACATCTAAGAAAGACAACATCCCAGGCTATTTGACTTTCAGCAAACCTAAAATCGCACATGCAACGAATAAAGATATTTTGTTGAGCTTCACTCCCGAGTCCATGCTCTCTAAGGAAGAGCTAGATATTTATCAGGCTGTAGATATGGATACCCGTTTTGGTATCACAGATCAGATGCAAGCTTTGCTGGTCAGCAACAAGCTGACAGAGGATGCTCGTGTTCGGGAGAAGCCGGAGGGTATTCCCACTGTGAGGAGACCGTCCATACCTATGAGTGGCACGGGAGCATTCAGCGTCAATCTATCGTACATCTACCTGATTCAATTTCGAACACCCTCTTTGGGCTGGTGGTATGGGTCCATTATTATTCACAGCAAATCGCAAGACAAGTTTCCGGTCGTATTTTTCCATGATGACGAATCTCCTCTGACACTTCGCAAGCAAAAATTAAAAAATCAGTCTTTCGACCCTTTTGGCGAGGATGGAGCCATATACTGGGGTGGACAAGACTTCCTACTTGTGCTTCAAGGAGTCATAACAGTTGAAAGGTCTACAGTTGAGCCTTCAGTCTATTTGGTTGATCCCTCCTCCTCGGATTTGGTTAACTTTTCTCCCTTTGGAAAGGACAAGTCTAAAGAGGAAAAAAGTGCCAAAACAAAGTTTGAACCATACAAAATACCCGACTTCAATAAATTGATTGCAACCGCAAAATGGAAGGTTTTGGAAACAGTGGCAACATTTGGTCTGCGTACCAAAAGCCACGTTGCGGATTTGATTGACGAGCGCGTGCCTGAGGTAGTTGCAAAACTGATTTTCAACAAGCCGGAAGTACAAAAGATCAGTAATGATTTTGAAAGCGCTCGAATATATTTAGCTAAGTGGGCCGCACAAGTCAAAGAAGAAGCCGAGCAGTCTCAACGCAAGTTCATGTTAGAAGACGCTGTGTACGCCCGGATAGACAAAGAACTTGGGGACGATAGTAAGCTTCTCACACCACAAGAGATAAGCAATGCCTCGCGGAGAAAGCCCGTGAGCTTGGTGGAATGGAAGGGGTTTTTTGACCATGAGGGTAGACTTACTCTTACCACTGACGAGGTGAAATGTAGGATATTCCATGGGGGGCTTGATGATGACGTTAGAAAGAATGCTTGGCCATTTTTGCTAGGGATCTTCCCTTGGGATTCATCGAGACGCGAACGCGAAGCCATGAAGCAGAGTCTTCAATCGAGCTACTCTGATTTCAAGAGGAGATGGGTAGAAAACGACACTAAGCGCGATACCGAATTTTGGAAGGATCAAAAGGTACGAATCGAGAAAGATATTCATCGAAACGACCGTCATTTGGAGATATTCAAGGATAACAAGAAGCAATCTCAGACTTCTTCAAGTGATGCCGATGCAGGGCAACGAGAATCGTCTCCTGAAACCCCAGACGAGGATCTGGATTGGGATCTAACGAATATCGAGAACGTTCATTTGTTCAGAATGAGAGAAATACTTTTGACATTTAACGAGTACAACATGAATTTGGGATATGTACAAGGCATGACAGATTTGCTTTCACCTATCTATGTTGTATTCCAAGATGAGGTTTTGTCATTCTGGGCATTTGCGAGGTTCATGGATCGAATGGAGCGTAATTTCGTGCGTGACCAGAGCGGAATGAAGAAACAAATGCTTGTTCTCAATGAGCTTGTTCAATTTATGCTTCCTGACTTGTTTCTCCATTTGGAGAAATGTGAATCAACGGATCTTTTCTTCTTTTTTCGAATGTTATTGGTTTGGTATAAACGCGAGTTTGCCTGGGATGATGTGAACCGGCTCTGGGAAATTCTTTGGACTGACTTTTATTCGAGTCAGTATCATCTTTTTTTGGCATTGGCGGTGCTCAGTGATAACGAAAGAATTATGAAACAAAATTTACGCAGATTTGACGAAGTTTTGAAGTACATGAATGATCTCCTGGGAAAAATGAGACTACATGACTTGTTGGTGCGGGCAGAACTTCTCTTTTTGCGGTTTAGAAGGATGGTGGATCTTATTGACCGAGAAAGTACAAGTTCTGGGGATCCCGAAACTAAATCAGAAATGAAGATCAATCCAGATTTGCGGCAGCTTCTATCACGCAAAATGGTCGTACAGAAGGAAAGTGATCGTCCCGACGGTGTGGGTGGTGGATAATCAAAGAAAAAATTGACCAGGTAACGGAGGTCGCGGAAAGCTTGCTACTGGTTGAATAATAGGCGATTCTTGGAATATGCTTTAATCTCGTCAAATTTCACCTGATATTACTGCCAGTTCTCTTTCGACTCTTGAGGATACGCTTCTTGGTTAGGAACAGATGCATGCAAGGATAACCATCGTAATTTCCAATCTTCCCCGATTAATACTAGATTTATTTTACACACAAGCGATGGCGGAGAAGAAAATTATCTACTTCAATGGGAGACAATACTTAGGCTGTGCTTTTCGGGATATTTGAAATAGAAAAAAAAAGCTATGGCGTGTGCATAATCTTGCGCACGAGCATTTACTTTGCAGGTAACCCACAGGGTGTTGAGATGTTGTTGGAGCTCATCTAAACGGTAACAGAAAGACAAATAAGTTTTGATCTAATACAGGTTTCTGAAAGAATGGCAATAGGTCTTGATGTACCATTAGACATCGCACACAACTGTAGTTTGCTTTGAATATTGTCTCCCAAAATTTCATTCGCCTTGTTGCAACCGCACGTGGGAATGGGAAAATGCGCATCGCCGCATGATAGTTATTGGTCTAGTGACCACTCTTAGCCGACTGTCGGGACGCAGGATGGTCCACGTTGCCAGAAGTGCGTTCAAAATATTGAAGCTGTCACGTACAGGGGTGCAGGAACTTTCAAGTTTCGGTGCATACATAACCTTGAAACTGATAGAGAAACACCCATTTTAATTACAAGATTTTGTGTTAGACTGTTTTTTCAAAATCCATTATTCAAAAATGAATTCAATTTCCACGCAGTCACCTCAATATACCTACCAAGCTGTGGAGCGTCACGATGAGGAGTCGGTCCAAGAAACAGGGTTTCAAATTTCAGAAAGGGTCAAACACGGGCTTACTGCTGGGGCCATAATCTTCTGTGGCGCCTTACTTTACCTCTTCTGCTTCGTTTTACCCCTGATGTTCGTTCCAGAAGCCTGTTCGCTTCAGGGAATTGTTCATGTGGAGAAGTTGGGTGTGCTGTTGCATCCAGTTCTGAATGAAGTGGCTAGCCAATGGGCAGTTTTAGGAGAGGCCTACGATCATATAGAGCAAATCGAAGTTACACCCAAGAGACCAGGTCATGACCTAGGTACACAGTATACGAACGACAGAGAAAGAGAGTGTTCGGAAACCCAGAAAGAAAGACTTGTGGTCGTGGGAGATATTCATGGACAGCAGAATGAGTTGCACAAATTATTGAAGAAAGTGAAATTCAATAAAAAGTCTGATACACTTCTTGTTTTAGGTGATTTCATTTCCAAGGGCCCCCGCTCACTCGAGGTGATCGATGACCTCATAGACCTAGACGCGAAATGCATTCTAGGTAACCATGAGTTTTATGTTCTACAAAACTATGCAACCTTTCATGGTTTGGAGGGCCCGCATTTCATTAACTCTTCAGTTGAATACAACATGAATGCCAAGGGCCGATATTACAAAGGCTCAGCAAGCTTCAATGATGACCCTGAATATCTCTTGGCCAAAAAGTTAGAACCTCGGCACATCCGTTACATAAATCTGTGTCCCATCATGATGGCCTTGGGCCCGGTGCCACTTCATTCAAAGAAAACCGACGGGAAGACCGGCTCGGGACAGGGCGTGGCTGTTCATGCGGGCTTACGGTGGGACTTGACAAGTGACCTTGATGACCAGAGTCCCCTTGAATGCATGGAAATGAGGTCGTACATCGGCCCATATTTCAACGAAACCACGGATGACTCGGAGTTAGAAAATTCAATTTCGTGGTCAAAAGTTTGGAATGCTAAACATAAAGATGGTCTCGTGGCTGACAGTTATGTTGTATACTATGGGCACGACGCACATCGCGGCTTGAACTTGAAAAGGTGGGCAAAGGGTCTCGACACAGGATGTGCAAAAGGGGAAGCTCTTACGGCGATGGTTATTTGGCAGGAAAAGTCCGGCAAGAATGGGATATTGTACAAGGAAAACACAATTAGCGTGAAATGCTGAATTATATAGACTCCGTAAGATGGAAGGTCATTTCAAAAATTCATTTGTGAGAAGAACATGAAGACAAAGTCCAGTGGTCCTCGTCTAATCTAATTTTGACGTATTCTAAAAGAAGAGGCTTAGATACTCAAAACTCTTTGCAATTGACACCTTGTGTGAGGCAAACTGATCTGGAATGGTTCTGTGAATTCGTCAGCTCGTTCCAGGACTTCTGCCCCATACCCAAATTTACACATACATGGGGTAACTTTTAAACCATGTGTTCGCGACCGGCATGGGTTTTGGCATCCCCCGGCAAGGAAAAAAAAGTGTGTAAACACCTTGACACCCAAATCAAACATCACAACACCTCAAAGCACTCTCAAACACCCAAACACCCAAACATCCAACAAACCATCCGCATGGCCGAAGAACACCAACTCTTGCCACACGGTGACGTGGTGCCCCAAAATATTCAGCGCCCTTTGTTTCCTCATCTTTACTACATTGATCCTCTGGAGCCGAACTATGAAGAGTATTGCCAAGCCATTAGAGCTCACGGTGGTCACTTAACTACCAATCTGGGCGACTTAGCCGCGTACCACTTGAGCAGTGGACCCTGGGAAGGAAGACCTACATTTCTGCTCAACTTCGTAGATCATTCTGTGAGGAATAACACTGCTTATCCAGTGGAAGATTATAGCTTTGAAAACCACACATTGCTGAAAAAACGACGGAATCCTTCATTTGATGAGGAGGGCTTGCACGCCATAGACGTCTCAAACGCCTCCTTTCCGTCAATCGAAGCAGGAATCAAAAGACATCGAGACAAATTGAGCAAAACCACCACCAAGTTCACACCTGAAGCTGATGCTTACATCTTGGAACAAGTCAGAATGCGACCAAGATTTCGTACATCACACAAATTTTTCGAAGACTTGGCCAAGCACGATATGTTGAAAGGACATACAGGGAATTCTGTCAGAAGTAGGTACAGGGCACATTTGGAACACAAATTACAGTATGTTTTCAAGACAGACAATTACGACAACTTAATTCTTGACGAAGATGGTCAAAAAATTGCTGTTGAGGTTTCCCTGGCTAAAACCATGAAAAATAAGTTTACCGCCGAAGACGACTATCATTTATGTGATGACATAATAAGGCATGTATCAGCGATTCAAAACAATGATGCTCCCGCGTTGCCAAATGGCCTTCTTGATGAAGATAAGTTTAGCGTGCTGATTGCATTTTTTGACGAGTATGCCAGGCGCAATCCACAACACTCGTCATCAAGTTGGCGTGATAGATATAGGAAGTTTGCCCGGCCGCATGGGTTACAAAAGTATCGCGACGAATACATCCGCGACTGCAACACTAAGGAAGGTCCAAAGCCGATGAAAAACATGACTTCGCGAAAGGATCGCGACAAAGGGCAAAACAGAGACAATTCCAAGCAATCAAAAGAAATAAAGGATAGCACGATGTTGAGAAAGAATGCGAAAAACTCTGAAATGAGAGACACAGCAGCTGCCGCAGTTGCTGCTTTGAGCACTATCAACATGTTGAGCGGGCATCACTCTGCACAAATGTCACATCTAGACCATGTGAGTCCTGAAATGGGCATGACTTCGCGTGAATCTGCCGCGTTGGACGAGGAAATCGGTGGTGTGAAGAATGCTAACATCGATGAGCAGCTTCATTTGGTGGATGCAGGGCATGATATGAGCACAATACATCCCAGCCTCACAGGTAGTAACGTCCACGCAGATGAAGAAGCAATCGACATGAGCTTGAGAGAAACATTGTCTCAAGACTCTACTCCGCGTGACTACCATTATATGCCGAGCAACGTCACAATCAATGATTTGTTTACGACCAACTTCTACAAGCAAAAATCTAACCAAATCATGGACAAGTTAAGACAGTTTTTGGTTAACAATGAGGCGATGGAGCTTGAAAAAATATCACAAGCCCTCCAGAACTACGGCCTTACTGAAAGATTTATAGGACACGTTTTCCGTGTTACTAGTGGTTCAACTCTACACATGATTCAGTACTTCCAGAGAGTGTTTGAGTCAATTGAAAATAATAAAAGTGCCAACTTGAAAGATCTTTTAGTGGTCACTGATGAAGCTGGCTTTTGGACTCCTGCGGCAGATGAAGCTTTGATCAGAGGTGACATGAATGGTTTAAGGCACATGAAGGAGGAAGATCTAAATCAGCGGCGCTTTTTTTTCGGCCTTTAAAAGATATTAGATACGTAACTCACCACGCCGTGCCAGCGTGACTTCGCATCGATCACAACAAGGTGCGCGAGCAAGTTTTCCAGAAATACAGAATAGACCATGAATACATTTCAGAAAGGTGTAGTGTTGCAATCCTTTACCTTTCTTGCTACTACTATAAATAGCGCTAGTACAATATTTTGAGTGACAGCAAATATTGTAGGCGGTCTCGTTATTTTTCTCTTTTCATAATTCTTAAGCACGGAATTCAATAAATGTTCACAACAAAGATGTTCAAGCAGTAGACAAGAAAACACGAGCACGCACATACGTATCCACTCTCCCCTCCCAGATCCGTCAAAAACACACACAAACGCACGTTGCATACAGCCAGGGCGCGGCCTTGCGCGCGCAGTGTAATTTTCCTCGGCGGCGAATGTAGAACAAATTGGGAAAAAACAAACAAGCTTAACTATATACGTGCGTCATACAGCCTTGCTTGCTACAAACAAGCAAAAGTGAAAAAAAAAAGAAACTCAAACCTAAATTATCCCGTTTATTCTGAATGGCACACACAGATGCTAGTCAGCTTGACGGGACAAGCGAGGGTATGAAACGTAAACAATTCAAATCAATGACTACTCCACACCTAAGAAGACAAGATTCCCCAGTATTTCTCACAGTTGAGGTTACCAGGTGCCTTCCACAAGTCGTTGTAGGCATTGAAGTAGAACACATAGTCTGAACACTGGCTGGCAATGCTCTCAAGCGCAGAGGTTTGTTCGCTAGAGCCAGCGATAGCAACACCATTTGTGTCACCCTGACTTGGCCATCCAGATTCGACAATGAGGACCTTGTCCTTAGAGCAAGCGCTTTTGAGACCTTCGTATTGCTTGGCGACCCATTCCCCAGCGTCAGCAGCAACCACTCCACCGTCGAAATAAGCATGAGCATTTGCAGCGACGTAGTCTGAAATCTCACACAACCCCTCATTCTCGTAGATCGCAATGAATGTGTCAACGGACACAACGTCTCCGGTGTAGCCAGCACTGGTCAAAGCGGCTCTACCAGTGTTGACGTACTGTTGAACTTGGGAAACGGTGGCTTGACCAGAGTTCACTAATTCGTTACCGATAGAAACGGTAATAACTTGACTCCAGCCGTTGGCAGCTTTAACGGCAGACGCCAAAGTAGACACGCCGTCCTCGATGGCATTCATAAAGTAAATACCCGCGAAAAGTTTTTGTTCAGAAGACATAGCAGCCAAAACGTTCTGCACCTGGTCACAGTCAACACCGTAAAGTCTAATAACTTCATAATCAGAGAGTCTTTGGATTTCAGAAAAGACTTGCAGCGCAGACTTACAGCCACCTGATGCAGTGTAAGGTGAGTATGTAACACCCTTCACCGCCCCAGAAAAGTTAGAAGAACCAGACGATGAAACAGGCGATGAAACAGAGGAGGCTGCAGAGGCGGTTCCAGAGTCCGCAGCCGAAGCGGCGACGGACGACGTCAAAACAGAAGAAGTGGGAACAGCACCAGACACACCATTTGCGGTAACAACAACGGTTTGAGTGACAACATCCTTCTTTTCATGTTGGTGGTGTTGGTGTTGCACGGGTTGTGCAAGAGCCGTTGCAACGAGGGCGGCTTGAATAACAGATCTGAACAACATAGTGAGGTAGCAGAGTCGAGCGTGTTTGAAAAACGAGAGAAGCGCTCAAGGTTGATTTGTTTCTAGGGAATGATATTTACTCACAAAGGTGTAAATATAGTAAAGAATGTGAAAGGAACGACTGTAGAAAATGTTCAACCTTGGTTTGGGAAAAAACTCGGACGCGCGGCAATACGACGGGAACGTGGGTTTGTTTTATAGCTATCAAAGCCGATGTACAGTACTGAATGTGCGATGGTTTTGAAACCATGACACTGCGTGATTGAGAATGTCTAGACCGCGATCGAAAAGGGGCTCTGGGTAGACTCTTGCGTCTGGTGCCGCGCAAAATTTCCTTGTTTCACCATCTTGTTTTGTTTTATATTGCTGTTTCGGGTAGGCACATTTCGTAGGACAACAACTTTGCTTGATAGAACAACATTTCCTATGCTCAGGGAGAAAATAGCCTAGAGTTCAAGAAGCTTAGGATTAAGAACAGGTATGAGCTTTAGGTACTGCTCCTTTCTACGGACAGGTAATCTGAGCTCCTTTGTTTGTTTTCCCACCTTGTCTTCGCTTCTGACTACGTAAGAATGTAACCTTGCGATACGATGCGATCGCTACGCTTCATGACCTAATTACAGCATTTGTGTCATTCTTCGAAGGTGGGAGCAACAATACGTATTAATGGGGGAAGTAGAGATGTTGGTCACCCGCTCCTTGAAATAAGGAGTGAACGTAAAGTTTTTCGTCATATGACGTGCCTGCAGTAGTATGCCGCTTCCAAAACCTGCATCAAATTCGTCAAAATCTTAATATAATTGAGTCAGTCTGCCATAGCTTGAGAAATAAAACAGGGCCCCTAAAGAAAGTCTGAGAACTTGGTGAACCTTCTGGCGTATTAACTTTTGAGTGAACGTTGCTTTGCGATTTTGAGAGCTCGGATCTCAAAACTACCTGTTCAAAACGAAGGGCCATGTGGGTCGCGTCAATACTGCGCCTACACAGGAAGTCCCGGTTTTGAATTTAAGTAGCGAGGACAATCTGCAGGAAAATGAGTTCTTTCTGTAACTTTAATACCCATCTCTTTTCGTACATAAAAATCGTTTAGCCTATACATTTCACGATCACACTTGCATCATGAGCAAGAGGACACTAACGTATTTTCCCTGAACCCAAAATTTGCTAACGCTTGCCGACCGAGGGTAATGTAGCATCGAAGTACAGGATCTACAGCTACATTTCATGCGCAGCGCATGTGCACGCAACCTCTGATTGGCCTAGGCAACTAAAATCTACCATTAACCGGCTCATCGATTTTCTCATGCCCTTTCTCTTCGCATTTTGAAACACACCCTGACCTGTACTTGGTGGTCGTATCTTTTTGACTCAGAAACATTTTCCTCTTTCTTAGTTCAAAGGCAACGGATGCATTTCGAGGTGCTTGTTTCTTCGCACAGTCAAAAATGTCTTTACCATAGTGAGCACCCAGTAAATCGATGAATGTACCTACATGATATCCAGAATAAAAGATATGAAGTTCAACGTAGGCATCTCAAGGTCGATTGTTGTTGCGTCATGGAAAAATCAAACAAAAGTTGTATCACGTGACTCTATCACGTGCGCATGTGTCCCACCCCTACACGTCACTCGCCACGTGACCGTGATCGCAGATCAATTCAGTTAGCAACAGCCTCCCTACTTAGCTATTGCCATTTTCTCTTTAACGCTTTTTTTCCAAATTCCCTTACTTCGATCGTCCGTTACCATTATTCTGACAAGAAAATTTCTTAAGTTAAAGAAATACGGCGACCACAGCGATACATAATTGACCTAAATTCCTTAGGCGCAACTTCCACGCCTCCTTGCTCACAAAAGAACACGATTGATACATTCTATTGTTAATATCGCAACTTGAGGTTTACAAAATCCAATTGTATCTCATTAAAACCAAAGTACTTCTTTGAGGTGATCATTGCGACCCTTTGGTATCAAGCAAAACTATTTACCATATTCCACAACCTCCTCTTCTGACTAACCCCACTTTTCGGATTCAACCCTCCACGGACAAGCTTGAGCCACAGTCATGTTTGACGAGCGTCACAAGTCAAATGGATTCAAGCAAATTTATGATGTGGTAGACATCGACACAGAGGAAGATTATGGCAACATCGAGGCAGTAAACGGGGCAAATGAAATTGATGTAATCCCTGTTGAGGCCTCAGATGTCGAAAATTCAGGTTCTTCGGACGTGGAGATTATTGACGCCAACTCGAATGATTTGTATGACGAAACTACCGTGTACAAATCCCAGCTTACGAAGAACGGTATCTCACTGTATCCCCCGGCTGATGAACTCGAGCAGTTGGCACAACGGTTAATGAAACCAATACCGGACTACCCGGTAAAGGATTCGTCCCAGTTTGTATGGCAGATTAAAGACTGGGCATCTGTCAAAAAAGAAAACAAATTGGTAAGTCCTCCTTTCGATTGTGGTGGCTTTAAGTGGAATATTTTGTTATTTCCCAAGGGTAACTCGGACGCTGTCTCTCTATATATCGAGCCACACCCTCCTGTTGGCGACGACGGTGAAACTAATTCAGACTGGTACATTTGCGCTCAATTCGGTCTTGATATATGGAACCCATCTCACCCGGCGTCGCATTATCCTTCGGGCTCAAGCCACAGGTTTAATAAAAGTGAAACCGATTGGGGTTTTTCAAGCTTTATATCTTCCAAAGATCTTTCAAATCCAATCAAAGTTGGTCAGCCCCACGCGATTTTGGAAAACAATCAGGTCAATATCACTGCTTTCGTGCGAGTCATAGATGACTCCTCCACCGGCGTGTTGTGGTCGAATTTCGTCGATTATAACTCAAAGGTGAATACCGGGTATGTGGGTTTGAATAATCAAGGTGCTACTTGCTACCTTAATTCACTCTTGCAATCATACTTTACTACGAGAAAATTTAGAAACATAGTCTGTCAAATTCCCACCGCAGATCAGACGTCTACTGAGTCATCTAAAAAAAACAGCAAAGCTGTCGCTTTAGCCTTGCAAAGAATATTTTATCTTATGCAATCATCGAATGAACCCGTCGGCACCATGGAGCTCACAAAGTCCTTTGGTTGGGATTCGAGTGAAGCGTTTACTCAGCATGATGTACAAGAATTGAATCGTGTCTTGATGGACAAGTTGGAGTCTGCAATGAAGGGCTCTAGAATTGAAAATAAGCTCAACGAAGTATTTGTTGGAAAGATGAAATCATTCATTAAATGTGTGAACGTCCCTTATGAATCCTCAAGAGTGGAAGATTTTTGGGATATTCAACTCAATGTCAAAGGTTTCAAGAACCTTCAGGAATCTTTCAAAAATTATATTGAAATTGAGATGTTAGATGGTGAAAATAAGTACCAGGCTGGGGAGGAGTATGGCTATCAAGATGCGAAAAAAGGTGTTGTTTTCGAGTCGTTTCCTCCAGTTCTCCACTTGCAACTCAAGAGGTTTGAATATGACTTCATGGTAGATGACTTGGTCAAGATCGATGACTTCTACGAATTCCCTGATAAAATCGACCTTCGCCCATATCTCGACGAGGAGTTACATGAAGATATAAAATCCCAGAACTGGAACTACAGACTTCATGGTGTCCTCGTTCATCAGGGAAGCATATCCAATGGACACTATTATGCCATGATAAAACCTGAGGCGTCAAACAGTACATGGTTGCGTTTTGATGACGATAAAGTTTGGAAAGTGACTCCAAGCCAGGTGTTCAAAGAGAACTTTGGGGCCGCTGATTTGTCCCCGGCTCAAGTAAGGCAGCTTACAAAAATGGAGCAAAACGAATATTTGATCCGTAAAGCTACCTCGGCCTATATGTTGGTGTATTACCGAGAAACGGACTTAGCTTCCATCTTGCCAAAGTCACTAGCAACGGTACCTGAACATGTTTCAAGACAGATAGAGAGAGAACGGGAGGAATTGGCTCTATTGGAAAAGTCTAAAAGGGACGCTCTATACTTTTTGCACGTGAAATTAGTGACTGTTGACAACTTCACTTTTTTCAATGGTTTCGACGTATGCCCTGATCCAACAAAGTCCAAAGAGTACGACCCAGAGATTTTTGATGCCAAGGCGTATCCAATAACAGTCAAGGTCAGGAAGGACTCAAAATTTTCAAGGGTATACAGATTAGTGGCTGAAAAACTAGGCTATTCCAAGATAGCCCTGGATAACGAGGTCGACTGCGATGAAGCACGTTTGTCCATTGACGAGGATAAGGACGACCTGGATGTTTCTTCGTACCCCTTTTCCTTGATGATTATGAAGCAACGCAACAACAAAACGAATAGGCCCGACACTGTGGTCCCCAAAGAATACCTTAACGAAACAGTCAACCTGGTATACAACAAGTGTTTCCGGAGAAAGTATGATGAGTTATCATTCTTTGTCGCTGAAAAAAGGAAGGAGTTGCGTAACGTTGACAGTGCTATAAAACAATCCAAGCCCGGTCTCTTGAACTATGATGATGTTTCTGAACGAATCGTTGAAAGTACCAGGGAGCTGACTAGTGTCGATGACGACAGTCAGTTGACTTTATTTTTGAAATACTTTGACCCTGTTTCTGATGCAGTCCGAGGACTTACCTTCGTGCACGTTAACAAGAATCTGGACGTATCTCTTTTATCACACGATATCAACAGAGTCCTTGGATTTGATCCCACAACTCGTCTAGAGCTCTATGAGGAGGTCTCTCGCTTAAAAATAGAGCCTATTGAAACGAATCTCACCTTCGAGAAAAATGAGTTAGGGACTGGTGATATTTTGACTATTCAGGTAACTGATATCCCACACACAATCTCGGATATTAGATTGGGAAGCTTGCAAAATTACTACAAGTTTTTGTTGACAAGACTTCACATTCAAGTGAAGCCTTGCAAAGTCGGCGAGGAGGATGAGGACAGTGATTTTGTGGCGGATGAGGACATTTCGAAAGAGGATAGCGGATTGAATGCCAATTCAGATGAAGCGAAAGAGCTTAAACTAGCCAAAGAATTGAGTAAGTCATTTGACATGTGGGTGTCTACATCATACAACTATGGGGAACTCTCAGCTTGTATCGCAAGAAGAATTGGAGAGTCTGTTAACCCTTCCTATTTGCGCCTCTTCATCGTGAACAGTCATGGCTCAAGGGTTCCCTTGTCGTCAGACCTTTCGCTTTCGCAGATTTTCGCTAGGCAGGTTGCCGTGTCGTCAATAACACAAATTGAATATGAGATTCTCAACATTTCATTGAAAGAATATGAGAACATGAAGGCTATAAAGATTCACTGGCTTGAAAACATATATCAAGAACATATATTTGATTTGTTGGTACCTAAGACAAGCCCAGTCATAGTGTTGATACAAAAGTTGGTGCATAAGCTTGACTTGCCAAAAGAGAAATATAGTGGACTACTAGTTTGGACTGGGAAAAACCACAAATACATTGATTTAGTCAAATTTGACCGATCAATTGAAGAGATCGACGAAGATGTGGAAATATACTGTGGCTATTTTCCAGCAGAGGTGGAAATTTTGGTAAGCCATGATATGTTTAAAAGGTACGCAGAATCTGAAAGGAACGATGGGCACGACATAGAAGACCCAATCATTCAAAGTGAATTCCAAAAGGCGCAGAAATACTCTAAGCTGTTGAACATCGTTCCCGTATTTCACTTTCACAAGTCGACGGCATACACGCATAGTAGACCATTCGTTTTTGCTATCTTTCCTGAAGAACCAATTGAGGAGACCAAAGAAAGATTGCGAAAAAAACTTGGTCTTGGTGTTCCCGCTTTTGAAAAGATTCGAATCGCGTTGGCCGATTTAAATGATAAAGGTCGATATCTTGACGTTGAGAAGGAAGGCTTTACCTTACTCGACGAGATTTCGAGATTTGAATCTCATGTTTCGCTAGCTTTGGATCACCGCGATAGAAATCCCAGGCGGACAAATCCTTTTGACAAAGGTATTTCGATTGGATGAGAATCAAAACATCTAAGGGGCATTTTGAGTGAGTTCTAGTTGACTATACATCACACATACCTTGCCTAGAATACAATTTGTTTTATGTATCATCACTTGAGTTTCTTGAATTTTTCGCGCTCAAGTTTGCGTAGTTCTGTTGAGCTTAGCTTGCCAGCCCAGGTAACACTCCCAGTGTCATCACCTCCAATTACCTTTGCACAAAGAACTGCCAAGCGAGAAAGGCCCATTTCTTCTCTGTGGGAGTTGACGTACGTAGCACCTTGTAATGTCTCTTCGCTGATTACTAAGGCATTGATATTAGGAAGAAACCCGGTAGGGCCGCAAACATCGTTGATTTTATAAAGCTGGAATCTTTGCCCGGGTTGTAAAACTTTCCGAAGAAAAGCGCATGTATTACGCATCCGAAATTCTATATTTTGAAGCTGTGATGGGTATTTCTTATTTTTGAGTAGATCCTCGCCGGTTACTCCTATGATTATGTTCGTCCTAGCTGCGAAAGCAGCCAGCAGTAACAATATTTTATGACCATCATGCAAATGGTCAAAAGTTCCACCGACAGCCACAGTCTCAATCGAGCCGAAGTCTGCCGAAGAAGACACATCTTCTGCTTGTATAATGGAGGGTGGACAAATCTGCACGGCAATTGTGTTGAGCTTGCTCAAGAACTCTGGAAGAGATTCGCCCTCGACGTGGAACACCATTGAATGTGAAAATACGCCATTTGGATGCTTGTTGATATACACATTTATCTCGAAATCATACGAAAACTCTCTCTCCAAAAGCTTTCCTCTGATTTGTGTATACAACGACAGAAGAATGAAGGTTAATTGGGCAGTGTTCTCAATCAATGAAGTGACGAGCACATCAACACATGAAGAATGTGCGGGTATTTGTGATACTGCAAATGAAAGGAATTCTCGATAACTGTAAGTCTGGGGCTTTTCTATAACGAATAATGGGTTCATCATCGGTGTGCAAGATAGGGGTGTGGTCAGTTATAACAGGTGAATGCAGAAACTATATCTAAGTGGCGTGCACATAAGTATCCAGTACATACCCTACTACATGAGGAAAGGACGCTGACGACACTCTTTGACAGAACAGGATTTATAGTATCGTTGGACTAGGGACTCATAAGTGATTAGGATCCATCAAGTACTAACTAAAATCATAGATAACATATCTCCAAGGAACTCATTACATCGTCAGGGACCGTAACGATCTGTAGGAACCGTACCTCACTCTCAGAAGCTGAAGGCAATAAGATCCTTGCAATGCCGTGCTCTCACCTTAAAACTTCGAATGTCGCGCTTCTGCTCGCCCATGTGCTTCTCCTGAACCAACTACGTAGTGCAAGTAGACGTAACCATACGGGTGTGGGGCAAAAAAACTTATATGTGCAAACGTTCAACACATAGCCCTGTCTCATCCTAGCTCAAGCAAAGGGCCACACTTAGCGCTTACAGGCACGCAAGCAAATTACCCTGCAATATCACATATTTTGAACTGTCCACACTCGTCACTCCCAGACATTGCTTCCCAATGTATCTTTAAATTCATTCTTGAGGACCTTATCCGCTCCTCCTCACCGAAAAATGTACTCCAGGCGAACTTCTTACGATCTGAACTAATGCAGACAAATTCGATCGTGTGTAACAGAGTGACTATGTGGCCACCTCTAGTTCCGCTTCCTGTCCTTTTTCTAGTTCCACATCCGAAATAGACTGAAATTCAGAACCAAGCTTGGCCTCCTTTCCGATCTCAACAATTATTTTCCCAGAGAGTCGATAAATATTCATTTGAAGCTCTTCGTATTTTTCCTCTGACACATCTTTGCTGTTTTCTAAATGAAACAATTTTCTCAAAGACATCATCAAGTCCACTTCGTTCTTCAGAAGATCGGTTCTACCTCTCAATTTATCATGGACAAAGGTCATAGACTCCACAATTAACCGGGAGTAAGCATCGTCTTGACGCTTGTCGATGAGGAAGTTGGGCTTATACATTAGTATCCCAGAGCGAATTAGTTTTGTATGCACGGCAATGGCATTTGGGTGACTCTCTGGGGCTCCATCCCAAGTATTCGAGTAAATCCTTTGGATCAAGTTATTGTAAGATTGAAGAAACAGACTATCCATGCTCTTCCCGCCAAATCTTGCAAATATGCATCTCACAAGAACATCTAACGAATTAAGCAATTGTTCAAGCTGTGAAAACGTCATCGACAGCTTGGAAGTATTGTTCGCAAGGTTTCTTCTTTTATTCTTTTGATATCCTAGCGTAGCGTTCCGCTCATTGTAGCGATAGATATCTCTGTTGAGCATGGCGAACACCGCGTTGAATGTGGAAGGTCTAGGGTATAGATCTTTTTCTCTGTTGATCCTCCTGTTGCTAAAGGCAGCAAGCACCTCAACTGCTAACGCAGTCGGATTCAGGGACCGTGGAATATGCTCCTCTATTTTGTGAATAAAGTCCTCCACGATCCCAATATCTATTACATCAAGTTGTGCCTCCAGCAGACAAGAGAATCTGTTGTCTTCTTTGTTCAGTAACGAGGTAACATCGGGATATAAATCCCCGCTTAGCCCTGTCATGAGCAGAGGTTTCCATTCGTGGAGTTTTGTAGTATCAAGCTTAATTCCTCCCCAGTTCAGAATAGAAAGCCACATAGCCTTGAGAAACTCATCATGTAGCCCGAGTCTTAAGAGGCAGTCGAGGAATAACCGGAGAAAAAACTTATTGATTCCCGGCTTCTTTCTGTTCAAAGACGCCTGTTTCTGTTTCGAGCCACGACTAACCTTCCCCTGACTTCTTTTCTTCCCTGGCAGTTCTCGATCTTTGACTCTGGCAAAGTCAATCAATTTCTTTTCCACCCCCTTCAGAAAATTCTTGTCATGAGAGAGTGAAATAGCTGAGCGGGGAAATATAGTCGACGGGTTGAGTTCCAGCATTGCTTTGGCTCTTGAGACACTTTTTGGTGAGATGTCATCGGGTATGCCAGCAGTTTGCAACCTTTTGTCAGTCTTTCGCTTAATGTCGTCACTTGGTTGAACAATGACTACCTCCTCCATCCCCCTGTTACCAATTACTGATCCGCCACCGCCTTCTAGAGGGCCGCAGCTAATAAACCTCACCAATTCACGCACTTCTGGTAACCACGCTTGAAGATACGCAAGAGATTGTTGAAGATACCAATAGTGAGATCCGCTTTTGTTGCTCCAGGAAGTACCTGCGGAGGCATCACAATAACACAGAAGGAAAGCAACTCCAAGATGACGATCAATATTCAACATCGGTTGTCTGAGTTGCTTTTTATACTCGGAAAGAAGGTTAAGGTTAGGGCTTCTACTTACTTCATCCTCCGAAGGGGGAGTAGGAGGAGTAGAAAAAGACATCGCCTTCTCCATAACCATGTCTGCCCGTTGCACTAAAATCGCTTGCTTTTCGAAGAGCTGCTTGGTTCTGTCTTTATGCAAGATTGTTGAGTCTCTTTGAATTTGTTCAACCTCTTGCTTGTAGAGCATTCTCAAGCCTTGAAGGAAGATTGTAAACGTTTGAGCATCTGGGCGAAGCTGTATAGCACCGAGCATCTCAAGGAGTGTCCATGCAAGTACCTGGTCATTGCTATAGTTTTTCAAGAGCAACTTTAAAGCGGCGTTAAAAGTCTCGATATTTCGAGGGACATTATTGTCTTTGAATAGTTCAATGACATGGTTCGCCAAACCATCGTTCACCCCGCCCCATTGATGACAGTCAGAGAGGCCACTAAAATAGATCACGTATGTGGCGGGAGAGGGTGGAATACCCCATTTTCCTCGGTCAACCAACACCTTACGCGCCAAGTCTATTTTCGATCGTCTAAGACACCATTCAACTATTGCATTTATTCCAACAGATGCATTTCTCCGAGCAAGTCGACAGACTTCCATTGCCCGAACAATATCATTGTCTTGTTCAAGAAGATAAAGAATATCCCGAGCGACAAAATACGAGTCACACAACAGACTCCTAGTGACTCCAGCAAGTGTCATAATGATTCTGTCATCGACTCTTTTTCTTTGAATCTTTTTGATTTGCATAAGTCCCTTGAAAAGCAAGAGCAGCCGCGGGTCGTTAATACGAAGGTTATTCGGAGAAAACGCGTTCAAGTCGATTGCCTGACCCTTGTCGTCTTGGATTATGGCACCATCATATCTACTTCTTAAAAGGATTAAAGTTTTCTGTGGTGACAATCCGTCCCGAAAAGACGAGCGAAGAGAAGCTTTTTTGGCATGTTCGTTTCGTCTCTTGGATTCCTTCACGCTTTGTCTTTCAAATAAACCCATGTCTTGATACTGCTGAAGTTTCCACTTCACATTAGACACAGTCTGGGGTTTTTCTACTTGTACATGCAAACATCGACGCCATATGAGCAACATTTTAGAATGAAAGCCACAAGTAATATACTGCGTTCAGTCTCAAATATTTTGAGTGGAATTTTAGGTTTATTCTGGTTTTCGCGCTGCATCTCTTCGCGGTTCCAGAAGTGGTAAGGCAGATAGCCTTGAACTGAACTTGGCTGTTACCTCATTCTAATCATTTTAATGAAAATCGTTCGGACCAATTTTTGAAAATAATCTATCGAGATATACATGGATCACTGTTTCCATTTTGCCAGGCACTTTTGCGCATATACACAACTGAATATCATGGATCAGAGACAAAGCTGGGTTGATTTGAGAATAACTATCGAGTCCCTTGTCTCAGAGGTGACGGCCGATAACGTTGCTGAAATTGCCCTGAAATTGTTTTCTGTCAATATTTTACGAGGGAGAGGAGTGTTTTGCCGCAGTATTATACATCACATATTGAGAGATTCCAGCCTTGCCCGACCCTTTGCTGCATTAGCTTGCGTACTAAGCTCAAAATGTCCTGAGGTAGGTGAACTTCTTCTCTGCCGCGTGGTTTGTCTTTTTAAGCGAGGATACTGTCAAAATAAGTGGATGATTGTTGAATGCACTGTTGGATTTATTTGTGAATTGACTGTTCAAGCTGTCGTGGATGAGATTCTTCTCCTACAGATACTTCAAGTTTTGATTGAAGAGCAACCTACAGACGACAGCATTCATGCGGCGCAACACATACTATTGAGGGCAGGTGGACTTTTGTTCACTTCTTCAAAAGCGGCAATAGACATGATTTTTGAGCGTTTACACAAATTGGTCCAAGGCGGGCGTATACTGACAATATCCCAAAAACGCATTACAACTTTTATGCGTTTTCGGCGAGATGGAATGACTCTGCAATTGGACCCGGGTCTTGATTTAGTAGGTGATGACGAAAAGGAGACGGTGTTGCTCGACATATCGCAGAAGCTTGATCCACAGCTGTACCTCAACTACTTTAATTTTGACCCAAATTTTGATATGACAGAGAAGTCATACAGGGAGCTCAGTGATTCTATTTCTGTGGATGATACGCAGGTGCCGCATTCATCAGCGGATACTGCAATGGTAGATTTAACAGACTCCCAATTGATTCAAAGGCAAAAAGTCATCTATCTTACAATCATGTCAAGTATGTCGCCCGATGAGGCAATGCACAAGTTGTTCAAACTAGCAAGATATGAAAATTTGGAAAGCGCCACTGTAATTGATATGATTATCAAGTGCTGTGCTCAGGAGAAAACGTATTCCAAGTACTTTGGGATCATTGGCGAAAAAGTTTGCCATCTGGGTAACACCTGGCGTCAAGCTTTCGTTCTACAGTTCCGAGAAAAGTATGATACAATTTTTCAGTACGAGGGCGCTCAGCTTCGCAACATAGGTAGGTTTTTCGGCCACCTCATCGCAGCTGACGCCCTCCCCTTGGTAGACACTTTGGGATCCATAGTGCTCACAGAGGACGAAACTAGCAGCGCGGGAAGAGTCTTCATAAAGTTTTTGTTCCAAGAAATGGTCGACGAACTAGGAATTCAAGAAGTGGCGTCAGTCCTCCGGGAGGAGACTGTCAAGGGGAATTTGTGGGGGATGTTCCCCGTGGTGGCCCTGAACCACGATCTTGACCATCTAATGTTTTCCATAAATTATTTCACTGCTATTGGCTTGGGAGTTTTGACGCAGGACATGCGACAGGCATTAAAGAATTTATCGCTGGAACCTCGCGGGCGTGAGAGAGGCCGAGGGCAACGCAGAGGTACCTCAAGGTCGTCCTCTTTCTCTCGAACAGACTCATTTTCTAGGTCTAGATCTCCTTCATTGTCGAGACATGGTGCGAGGTCAAGATCTTTTTCTCGATCGCCGTCACCCTCGTGATGAGATATCTCGAGACGGAGACGTCCCATGTGCACACTATCAATAGTCTTGTAAAGACCATGCTCATGTGTCGTCTGCCCGAGAATCTTTTTTGAGCGAAATGGAAGTTCTGGCACTGCTCCGAATCTAGTGTGTACTTGTTATAGAACTTTAAGAAAACTTCATCCTTTATGGGTCTCATGCTTTAAGAGGCTAGACGTGTCACCAAACCTCTGGGCATAAGGAAGCATACCATAATTAGGATATATCTTTCTCTCTATCTAGCACTCCATAGCTCCATCTACGAGCAATAGGACTTGGGAACTTCACAAACATCAAAGAAGGAAAAACTCAAAAGCCTGTGACCTCAAGAGTTCCTCAACATTTAAAGTCCACGTACACGAAGTAGTCATGTCGATACACGCATGACGATGAGACAGTGGATAGTCGTGTGAATCACACGTCACAAGAGTAAACAGGCTAATCAAATTCTCCAGGAAAAATTAGAGCATTGGGTCCAGTATATGCAAAGGCAATATAATATATTTAGTAAACACAATGAATGATCCATCCTGACACCACTCAGCGCGCAGTTTCCCAACCTTGCTTCTGAGTTACCGCGGAACGGACGGAGATATCGGGGCAACTCTCAGGATCTGGAACAAGGTACAGTAGCGCTCGAAATGTTCGCTTCTCTCGCATCCGTATGCCTTGAAAGAATCCGAAGAAGAGTGAGATGAGTTGAGACTTGCATGCCCCTCAGTCTAGTCCCATCTTATTTGTTTTTAATTCACTTATTAGAGTTAGCTCTACTGAGCAATTCAAACTTTAACCCCAGTTTCTGTACCTGGTATTTACAGTGAACGGTTGCCAATTTTGCTGTACGAATACAGTACACGTGATGTATGTCGCGACACGCAACCAATAGCGTCGTTCCGGAATATCATCGTCCTGCTTATTGGCATGCTTGGCTGCGTTTATATAAACCAGTGACGAGCCCTATATTTTCGAAATTTTTTTTTGACAACACTTCCCAACACACAAAATGCCAGCCAAGTTCGAAAAGGGTTCCGAGAAAAAGGGTGCTACTCTCTTTAAGACTAGATGTTTGCAATGTCACACCGTTGAAGAAGGCGGTCCCCACAAAGTTGGACCTAACTTACATGGTGTTTTTGGCAGAAAATCTGGACAAGCTGAGGGATTTTCTTACACCGACGCAAACAAGAAGAAGGGTGTTGAATGGTCTGAGCAAACCATGTCTGACTATTTGGAAAACCCTAAGAAGTACATCCCAGGCACTAAGATGGCGTTTGGTGGTTTGAAGAAGCCAAAGGACAGAAATGATTTGATCACCTACTTGGCTAAGGCCACCAAATAAATTTCATAGATACCTCCTTATTCAATCTGTATATATATATCAAAACTTAGAAACAACCGTCTTGACTGTTCATTGCATTACGTAGGTGTGTGTAAGCAATACCGAGGCTTTGTCATCACTTGCTATCGCTGCTACAAAACCTCCATTAGCTAGTATAACAATATATTGATCGTAACAAGTGCATGACAGAAGGACATGCTTCTGTTGAACCTCCATTGTAGTGTCGGCCCCATTCAACGCTAGTTGTATAGTACCCGTGAGCCGACGGCAATGAGTTTTCTTCCATGATGTATCAGGCACAGAAAAAAAAAATACAAGAGATTCTCGACACTATCTAAGGTTTTCTGTATTTCACATCCATCTCAAACACTCTAGTCACCGTCTAGTTCGAGAACTGAACACTCTTAATGATCAGTGTGACATCTCAGTGTGAGAAACCATGTCTCCGTCTTTCTTATTTTATGTTCCTTGTTATCTCGAAATATCCCATTTGAATTCTGTAATACTCACCTCCTCGCCCTTACTGTCGTCATAGTCATACCACTCACCCTCCTCAAGGTCAACTTCCTGGAAAACAATATTCGAATTTGCGGCCTTGCACATCCATCTACCTTCGGGGATAAAATCAATAAAATCAGCTCCGCGAGCATCGATTTCCAACAATTTCACCCATTTTCCAGCACTTTCTGGCGTTAAGGATTCTTTCACTCGCAGAATTTGGGCTGAATGTTCGCTCTTACATGATTTGCATCTGAACACGAAGCTTGCTTCTCCTTTCGAACCACTTATCTCATGTTGTTCAAAACGATTGATGGTCACGGGCTTTCCGTGGACTTCCCTGCACTTTGTGCACTCGATTCGGAATGTGTACTCGAAGGGGCTCTCTGGCAAATCTACTGGCTCCAAATCTGTGACATTTGTTAGCTCCGCTTTAATTTTAAGATAGAATTTAGCCATTTTTGCACTTAGGTTATAGCTTCCTCTAGTGATCAATCCAAAGCGAAGTGAGATCTCTATGCAACTTTGACGTACTGCATTCACTACAAGAAATCGGTAGACCAGCTCTTATGTATTATTAGAGGTATCACACTCAAAAAATCATAGGGTTTCGAACCTTTGAGGAATTTTCTCTAAATTACAGACTGTTGTGCTGTTACTGGAAGCTACCAAGTATATTACTTTTTTACACGAACTCGTCGGGTTTTCGTATTCAATGTGGTCGGCTCTAACAAAGGTAATAGTATAACGCTTAGGCGACGATTCTGTACGTTGCTTGTGTTTGTGGACGTATACTAGGATTAGAATTGTAGGAAAAGCAAGAGACTTTGTGTTATATAATATGTGACGGTTAAATTGAAACTGACATACAAGGTGCAATAAAAGTTTCAAACTTGAAAAGCTGGCGCATGAAAAAACGCAAACGACATGAGATATGACAATAAACCCACAAAGGGATTTAATTCGGAAGAACTTTGACTTCATCACCTAGACTCACAAAATGTAAAATCATGGTAACCACTTTTAGAAAGATTTGGTGCCCGCAAGATTCAAATGCTCAGGAAGCAGCGAAAGCATTGTTCGCACACAATTTTGCGTGTCACACCGCCGGTTGATTTTGAACAGAATAAATAAACACAGAGATATTGCGTCATTTGAGTTCTGACGGAAGTATACTCCTTATCTTATTACCGTTGTGACCCTTCATTAATGAACGACATTAAGGTTCCTGTGGAGGTTGATCCGACTGAGGATACAGAATGGAATGACATTCTTAGAGAGAAGGGAATTATACCAGAACGACCAAAATCACCTACGGAGGAGCTCGAGCAAGCATTAGAGGATGCAGTGCACAGACAGCACGAAAATCGTCTCGAAAACAAAACTGTCGCCGAGCTAGATGAACTAGAAGATGACGAAGACGAGGAGTTCTTGCAAGAGTACAAATTCAAACGATTTCAGGAGCTTCAAAGTTTGCAAACCCAAGCAAAGTTTGGTGCAGTGCAACACATCACAAAACCAGAATACGAGGAAGAAGTAACCAAATCTTCTGAGAAGGCCTATGTTTTTGTTCATATGTCGCTTCAGCTGGAGGTTCATAGTCGCCTTTTGAGCTCCCTTATGATTTCGATGGCTCGCAATTTTCCTGAGATCAAATTTGCTGAGATTCCAGCGAATCGTTGCGTGGAAAACTACCCAGAACTGAATTGCCCTACTATCATTCTCTATCACAAAAAAAATATTGTGAAGCAGTTCATCACCCTCACTCAGTTGGGAGGTAGCGACTGTAAAGCTACAGATTTGGAAAGGATTCTTGTAGACATAGGCGCCGTGAAGGACTCAGATGAAAGACTTGAGGCAAATCAGAGAGACGATGATTTGGAGGAATCCCGGAGATTGCGATTCGTGAAAAAGTCTATCAGAGAGGTGGAAGGTGACGAAGGTGACGATTATGACTTTTATGATTAGCTCCCATATATTACTGAGGTACTCGAAGAACGAAGACATGGTACGTAGAGGTGAGAAAACACCTCTTGTAATCAACATTTCTGATTAAAGGCTACAATGTAATGTTATGATCCTTTTACTTCAATTCGCTTTGTTTCTGTGCCCTCTGCTTCCCATTTGGAGACTCTTACTTATATTACAAGTAGGTTGTATGACACAGGCCAAATTTTGTATACGATACCGTGGCAAGTCGTCCTCGCATGATTGTTATTTCAAGCAAGAGAACAAGAGACCGAACGAAACATGACGAAGAATATGGTTTCATTGGGAAAGAAACGGTGTATCCTCTAATAAATAATCGTAAGGGGGCACACTATTCTTCACTCGAAAACGAGCACCGCTTCCCTACAGTTGACTGCCCATGTGGGCTACTTTCATGGATATTATTATTCTCCTTGAAATAAATAACATTCTTGATCCAGTCTTTTATTCACTTTATATTTTAATAAAACTGTAAAATATTTGCAGAACTCATGTCACACTCTGCTGTCGTGTTACAACTACACCACTCACCTCGCCATATTCACTATCTGCGCACCAGAATCATCGAGCATATAATCCACACACTCCTTGATTGGTTCACAAACATCACGATCGTCGCTGACACTGGGTAACTCTTCGTGTTGTCTTACAATAGAGTACTCCCTTGAAATAATTAGTCATTTTCCAAAAAAGGGGAACGCAAGGAAGACCACTGCTATCATTGCGACGGCGTCCATCGGCGTGCATCGTGGGGAGGCGAGACGCTTGATTTCAATAATATTTGCAATTTATAAATTCTATAGAGTACAAGATGGCACCGTCTTCTCGACTACACTCTAACAGTTTCAGTGGGAAGTATACCATCCAAGCCGATCAACCCCGATCGAGCGACCTGACTCTACTTCCACTGGACAATCTTCGCTGCATCACACCATGCTCACACTTGAGGGCGGTATTTGGTACAAAAGCTAAGTCAACAATCAAATCTACATATCAGCAGGCAGTAGCGATTGTCGTTGCTAATAACAGAGTGCTCGCAGATCGCTCCGTTTACACGACGAAGAAGGATGGTGAGGGTGTATCGCACGACAAACTCTCTGACTATAAAGGAAAAGTACTTAAATGTTCGACGTGTGATATTCCCAATTTTCATCAAGTGCTCATCTGTTTGCAGTGTCCTCATGTAGGTTGCTACAAAGAACATGCTCAAAGTCATGCAAAGGTCCACAATCATATTTTCGCCATTGATTCAAGCAACGGGTTGCTCTTCTGCTTCCAGTGTCACAATTACATCAATCACAACGAGTTAAACCAGGTGAGAGTCTCAACTGTTCTATCTATGGCAAATGATGCAACCTCAATGCCGGGAGGTGAAGGCAGTCTCGAGGGTTATACCAAGCCCTCTACTCAAGCTGCCATGGGGCTCAAGGGTATCGTTAACCTTGGTTCCACGTGTTTCATGAGTTGTATTCTACAAACCATGATCCACAATCCATTGGTGCGCTATTACTTCTTTCAAAACGATCATCATTTCTTCAATTGCGAATCCCAACCTCACTACTCAAATGGAGACGAGCACATCGATGAATTTTCGGCATGTGTGACCTGTCTGATAGATTCCACATTCAAAGAATTCTATACGTCCTCAATTACAGAAGGCTATGGTATCACGAACTTGCTCACTACCGCATGGTACAAACAAAGACTGCTTGCTGGGTTTCTGGAACAAGATGCGCACGAATTTTGGCAATTTCTACTCAACGAATTCCACAGTGATTTTGAGAGAGTCTCCGCCAAAACTAGAGCTCACTCCGCTGAATGCAAATGTATAATGCACTCCGTCTTTCTGGGGGAGCTTGAGAGTTCCGTTGTGTGTGGCACCTGCAGAACTGTCACAAAGAAAATTGATCCTTTGGTCGACTTATCTCTTGAGATTAATGACTTGAAAAGTAATCCTACTTTGTACGACTGTCTCGATCAGTTCACTCGCAACGAGCTCTTAGATGTGAAGTATAGATGCGGTTCTTGTCGCAGTGAAGCAAAGGCACATCGTACGCTTCGCATTAAAAAATTACCGCCTGTTCTTTCATTTCAACTCAAGCGATTCAAGCATAACTTCATGAGTGATACATCATCAAAGATAGAGGATCGTGTTGATGTTCCACTTTTCTTGAACCTCACAAAGTATACTTCCGATTACAATGAAGGTACCGATGAAGATGTTCATGACAATAAAATTTACGAGCTTTTCGCATTGGTCAATCACACAGGGCTGGTGAACACAGGTCACTACGTGGCTTATATCAAGGGCAGCTCTGGGCAGTGGCTAAAGTTTGATGATAGCATAATAAGTGCCACCTCTCATGAGGAAGTCAGAAGAACGAACGCTTACCTACTCTTTTACATAGCTCACAATCTTTAAAATCGCAATCGCTGTTGCGAGTATTCCGGGTTAAAATTGGAATGATTTGCCGAACTGACTCAAGACATAGGGGTATATTTATATTTGGTATATATTTGGGTAGTTTTCAGTGAGTCGTCCTGCGACACTCTCAAAACCCGCTTTAGATTAGACTAAACTTTGTGGAAGTCTTCAGCAGTAATGTGAGCCTTGTCGCACATCTTTCTAAACAATCCATTTTGTTTAAACAAGACCCATGGAACACCCTTTTCTGCAATCTGGCCATCATCCATGACTAAAATTCTGTCGTAATCCAAAATGGTCTTCAATCGGTGCGCAATACACAAAATTGTACTTTTCCCGAACTCTGCGGCAATTGTTCGTTGAATTTTTGCGTCCGTCTCATAATCCACAGAGGATGTAGCCTCATCTAATATAAGGATCTTTGTATCACGTACTAAAGACCTTGCCAAAGCGATTAGCTGCTTCTCACCAAGTGAAAAGTTCGATCCATCATCCTCCACGACTTGGTCTAAATGAAACTTGTGTAAGTTATCGTTGTTGCCATCCACTACTCTTGTCGCGCGAACCATGGGTAACTCTGCACTATCCACCAGACCAGAGCGACGAAGAGAGTCCCAAAGGACATCATCACTGTATTGTTGGAACGGATCCAAGTTTCTTCGAATTGTTCCCTGGAAAAGAACTGGATCTTGGGGAATAATCAGTAATTTTGATCTCAAATCACGCAAGCCCATTTGTGCAGTGTTTAAACCATCAATAGTGATCGATCCTCTTTCCAATTCATTTAGGCGGTAGAGAGCAGTCATAATTGATGATTTTCCCGCTCCAGTTCTCCCACAAATCCCAAGTTTCTCTCCAGGGTAAGCGCCAAAAGTTACGTCATTCAAAACGAGTGGCAAGGAAGGTCTGTATCGAAAGGACACATTGTTGAACTGAATGTACCCTGCTATGGGCCATTCCTTCGGGGGCCGAATCTCGGATTTCTCATAAGAAGCTTCCTGAGGTAACTCAAAAGCGTACGAGTGTAACCTCTCCACACTGTTCATCTCGGTCTCGACCTGGGTCATTGCACGGACAGTTAACGATAGCAAACCAACAATTTGAATGACATAGTTCAACAAGAGACCTGTAGAAGACGCAGATATTTCGAATTGATTTGTTACGCACAACAACACAATAATCAACGCAAAAACAGCTGCAAGCGCATCCAAGTGCACACACAACCACCGCTGGGTAGCAATACTAAGAAAGTATGCCTCATTCATTCTGTTGAGCAAATAGTCATTTTTTTGAACAAAAGTGGCTTCGCTCTTGTATGCCTTGATGGTCGCCATTCCGTGCAACGTTTCGTTGAAATTGTTGTACACCACAGACCTTTGCACTGCTTCGATTCGTTTGATTTCACGAGACGAAGCCGAATACAAGCTAGTGAAGAATAGAAAAGCAATCGCCAAGAATGGAACAGCAATGGCAAACCAAGGCAAGTAGATAATGCACAAGATAATAATCCCAATTATAGTGGCTAGTGGGAAGATGAACAATGTCAATTGTTCTCCAAGCGCGTTATCCAAAGAATCCGTATCTCTCGTGAACCGATTGAGTACTCTTCCCAAAGGATTAGTATCCATGAAGCTCATAGGAACGTGAAGAACCTTTTCCGTAGCCTTAACATTCAACGTCTGCGCGGATTTGTTGTTCATGTAGGCTAACAAGGTAAACTGAATGGCTGTAAAGCATACTGTGAGTACAGCGAGTACCACATAGATCGTGACGTAAAACCTATCTGAAAGGTGAGAAAATCTTTTCTCCATCCAGAACGACAACCAAGTGTTGGTGAACAATTGACAAAATGTAGACAAAGCAACAAACGTCAAGAATAACGGTATCGCTGCGTTGCCAAAGACTCCCTGACCCATCTGAATGTACTTTTTGTATACATCCCAGGATACGGCATTTATGCAGACATCTTCGTCTTCGATCGTCTTGCCAAACTTTGTTGCTGGGCTCTGCAAACTGGAGTTTGGTTCGTTTGCAATTCCCCTGGTTTTTCCACGCTCGCTTGGCGCTGCCCTCTCCTGAGTATCACTAATCCTCGGAGAGGCATTCGATCCATCGGCAACTGTGCCGAATGCTCCATTCAGAGTCCCCTTGCTCTCCATGAGCTCCATTTGCTTTGTCGCCTCGTCACTATACTGAAACAACTTCTTGAATCCGGTATTGCGCAGAAGAAGCTCCATGGTTGTTCCAACATCAATTGATCCATCTCCGTTCAAGTACACTATTTTATCCGCACTCAGTACCAATGAAAGCTGATGAGTAGCTAGAATCCTGGTATGATTTTTCAAAAGGCCCTCAAATAATTGATTGGTGATATGCTTCCCCACACGGGAATCAACGGCTGAGAGTACATCATCAAATAACAAGATGCTGGAGTTGTTGTACACTGCGCGAGCCAAATTAATTCTTGCTTTTTGGCCTCCAGAAAGTGTGACACCCTTCTCGCCAATCTCAGTAAGGTCGCCATGACTCAACTGTTTAATGTCGTCATCTAAGCAGCATGCAGCTATGACCTTATCGTAGTATGACCTGTCGAACAATCTACCAAAAAGAATGTTTTCTCGAACAGTTGCATTCTGGATCCAAGGTGCTCCGCATAGGAGTAAATCGGATTTGATGCTAACGTGCGCAGTTTCTGGATTGGACAACTTCATAAAACCGGCAAGAGCGTTGAGTAAAGATGATTTTCCAGAGCCGATCATGCCCGTGATCACCACAAAATCCCCTTTCTCGATTCTCAAGTTTATGTTGCGAAGACCCTTGAATGAGCTTGAATTCCCTATTTCCTGGGTATCTTCGAAGTCCAATTCTTCACTGCTACCCTCAAATCGCATTGGAGTATTCCGGTGATTCTCACCAAAATTATTGTTTTTCACAAGTTTATCGACATCTTTCCAAAGCGAGTTGTTTTCCTTTTGGACATCAGATAGTTGTTCCCAAACAAAGTCTGCATTCGACACTTCAATAGCCACATCCGATGTGGTTTTCTCATTGTCGTTTTCACTGAAACCAGCACTCAAATCTTGCCAATACTCGGTAAGATGATTGCCCTTAGATGCACCATGTTCCTCCAACTCCTCAGCTTCCAAGTAATCTTTACATCTTTTGAAGCCAATAGCAGCATCAGCACCGGTTGCTAACGCAATAGGCAAAAGCATTATAGCCTGAGCCAAAATGGAGAATAATGACAATGAGGAGAAAACATCACTAGGTGATCTCATTGAATTAGTAGCCCACATTGTCACGAAAGACACCATGGATGTTAGTGTGGGCAACGTGACTGCGTATGCGGTAATTGATTTCCTCAATGCTTCCATTGTAAACAAGTACCGCATTTCCAGGCTCCTGACGTTCGTTATCCTTTTCTTATATGCGGACTCCCAGGCATAAAATTTGATGATTTTTAAGTTGCTGAGAACTTCACGCATCAAACTGATTCTCTCATCCGTGAACTTGACAACAGTTTCTCTAGTAAAAAATAATTTTGATGTCAACAAGACACACGCAATTAGTGAAAAAACAAACAAGCCAACTCCAGCAAGGGACGTGACTCCAGCGTTTTTCAATAGCAAAGCGATAGCAATGGTGACGGGTATAGGAAAGCAGAGCACCAAAGGCTGAAAACCAATAGCCAAGTCGATTCTCAGAAGATCAGTGGTCATTAAGGAAGTTATACGCCCCGTTGTGAACTTATGTCTCGATTTTGCCAGCAAGTTGAAACTTTTGAGCAATATATCCTTTGTAAGAATCAGCTTGGCGGCAGCACCCGCCACCATTGCGTTGTGGAAAAAATGGTTAATAAGTAGCCCATTAACAAGGATAAGTAGGGTTGCACCTATCGTGTATCCGATGCTCTCGTTATATGTGTTGACACCATAATACGAATACTCCACAAAAGTTATCAACTTTTTTGTAAGCAATGGTGCACATGCCTGACAACCAAAAGAGCACGCCAAGAAAATACAAGATAGAATGTACGAGAATCTAAACGTGAGAAAAAGGGCGTACGGTATTGCATGCATGGGCCACTGGCTTAAGCGCTCCTTGTCAAGATTCTTGCCTTCTTTTTGGGCCTTGCGTAAAATCTTTGAGTGATGCTTTTTCAAGATTGCATCCAAGTTTTGTCTGTACCGCATGTGCATCTTCTCCACTTCTAACTTCTCGGGTAAATACCATAAATCATCTGGTACCAATGTGCGTGTGTATCCCTTCTTGAGAATTGGCCAGATCCAGAAAAAGACCAGCTGGCTGAGAATATTGACCCGAAGCCACGGGTAAGGTTTTCGATCTTCCTCTGAAGGTATGTCAGGTATCAGCCTTCCAAATGCGAAGCTGAACCATCTGTATTGCCGCTCTAATTTTGGAGCACCGGCTTCTAAATCAAGTTCCGGTTTTCGAGTACTAGTGCGTAGCATGCCAGTTCTAGACTTTGTATGTTCTTTTGCTTTTTTATTCAATGAATTCCTGTTCTCGACAGTCGTGCTTCGTATTGAGTCCTCGTCAGAGGTAGCTTCAACATATGTGTGTGTTGTATCAGAGGGGTGGGAAGAAATCGGTCTTAAAGTGTCAAATTTGGTCGTGGTTTCTTCATTTCGTTTTGAGTGACGAGTGTCCTTCGTAGATTTTTCAGACATCTCAATTTCCAGAATTTCGATGACTCTTGGAACCATATCGGCCTCGCGGTTTTGCCTACGGTCATTCCGAGATCTAGAAGTCCTGTTTGTCGAAGGGGACATATCGGAAATTAATTTGATGTGTGTTCAACCGCTAGTGTAGACTCGGCTCGTCTTCAAAACAAAAACGTTTGTCAAAATAAGTCCTTCAATAACAGTCCAAGTAATGGCGCCTCGGCTGTGATGCGAATTTATGCACGATCCGGAGAACTTCGGTGGATTTCAAAGATAATCCAGTAGCGATCTTTGACAATGTACTTTCTTATAGGATATAAAATTCAAGTATGCGATATGCGAAGTATTATAAGGAAAAGGTTTTCTATAGTTTTTACGAGCGTAAGTTACAGACTGGGTTCGAGGAAGCCGGGCTGTGAGGACCGTACTCTTCGCATCTCCAAGATAGGTAAATCCGGTTTCCGATTCTTGCATGTGGATCGAAAACTTAATTGTATTTACTTCCGCTTTGGGAAGTTTAAAATCATTGTGTGCACGACATGCTTGGATGTCCGGCATATGCTACACTTTTGTGGGGAAACCATCACCGGAAGTGTGAAAGCGCAATTCCCTCCTTAAGCTGTACCAGCAAGACCCAACCGGGAAAGCTGGGCAGATGGTAGATAATAGTATGAATCCCTCTGAAACATTCCACGTAACCTCATGTACCAGAACGGCAGCTAGGGGGTAGATGCGTTTGCTAACTTTTGTTCGCGGCTTGACACAAAGCTCCTGACAATCCCCTTTTGCTTGATCGTTGAACATTGCTCAACTTTCATGCCTGTTCAAAACGTGTATCTATGTCAGTTTCAGTCGCCTCGGTAGTCAGACGACACAATGACTTTTCAGCTTACCTAAGTAAGATGCCACCTCTTTCCTTTCTGCCATTTCCAAGGTTAGCTTTTATCCTTGACATTCTTAGTATTGAACTCGTTGAGGAACCACACGCAAAGGAGACACTTACTCGAAAGAATCTTACCAATTAAGCTTCTAGAATTAGACACTTAAGTTTATAAGATTGTTTTCTAAGTGTATGGTTTTTAGTGTTGCTGCTGTACGATATCAGCATTGTCACTTCATCATATGTGTCAAAAGAAAAAAAAAAGGAAAATTTCACGGCATAACTCCCCAACTCTTGACACGATCAGTCCTCTCTGAAAAGGGGAGGAGAAATGAGAGAAAGAGACTAAGTTTTTTGATTGCAATGAGGTATTCTTCATTCACGATCTTCTTCCGCCTGCAGAGAGAGCCATTTCAAGGTTCCACTCGTTTCTGTGGCTCATTTAACTTTAAATAAAAAAGACGATATCGAGTCCAGAACCATACGCTCTATTGTTGTCTCCATCAGTTTCTCAACTCAAGATATCTCGTTGAGGAACACGTTCCTTTCTAGTACTATTTACTCAACAGTATTGGCGTACACCCTGTGGCTCATTCATCACTCTCCCTTTTGCTGGAATCTAAAATCTGTTGATACCTCTGCTACACCGAAATAAAAAGGTATTTGCTGGAATTTTTGACTGTGTATCTTCAGATTGATGTCTTTCTGGGTGGACTGATATATAATATTACTCAATTTGAAATCAATCTTTTCTAGGGGATTGAGCTCGTTGTTTAAGACCTTCCTCACCCGATTCTATGGGTGATCTTCACCCCTCTGCATCAGATTTTGTCTCTAACGTAAGTGGCAATGAATTCAAGCTGTACGAAAATGGGAAATCACTTTTAAAGGGCAAGTTTTTGCACTTGGAAGCGATTCAAGCAGGTGCTTTTGGAAAGGTAACACTTGCTCTTGATGTCACCACAAACTGCAAAGTGGCGTTGAAAGCAATGTATAGAACCAAACGTACAGGAAAGATGGCCAAACAAGAAGTCAAAGTGTTGCAAATCCTTGGCCACAATAACCCCCATATTTGTCAGTTGCTTGAACACTTTGAAACTGAAGAGTTTGTTGTCCTAGTGTTAGAATACTGTGCTAAGGGAGATTTGTACGATTTGATTCATTCATCTACATCAGCTCCTCATGCTACTGACATTTTACAGATTGCAAAGGATATGTACTCCGGAATCACTTACTCACATTCTCTCGGAGTATATCACAGAGACCTAAAGCCTGAAAACATTTTATTCACCGAATCTGGAAGAGTGAAGATCTGTGATTGGGGGTTATCATCTCTCAGTGCTCATAGTACAGTATTCGGCGTGGGGACAGAAAAATATATGGCACCTGAGTGTTTTTCCTACTCTCCGTTTGCCTCACATCCTGGCTTTGTACCTACATCGTACGATTGCGAGGTGGCTGATTATTGGTCATTTGGTGTCACATTATTGACAGCGACATTTGGTAAGTGCCCATTTAAATCTATGAGCGCTAACTGTGATGATACTTCTAAGGGCTTTCATGTCAACCCTGAGTGTGTCAAAAAGTCTTTAAAATGGGATACAAATTTCAAAAACTTTGTGCTCTATAATAGACCAGAAGTCTTGTATGACATCTATCCCGATATGAACGCGAACTGTTTTAACATTTTTATGAATCTTCTCAAGGTGGGCAGCATAGAGGACGGTTTGGAAAGTTTTAATGCGAAGATACAACTGAGAAACTTAGAAAACTTTATTGAAGAGCTCGAGGACAATGTTAGTTTGGGTCTCACTGTTTGGGATGAGGACGATCTACTTGAGATCAAGTGGGCGGACCACAGTACACATACCTCCCCTCAAGAATCGGTTTTTAATATGGATGACTTCAGTGAGGAAAAAATTGATAACCAATATGTTCAGAAAGAAAACTTGCTAACAAGTGAGAGACGGGAAAAATGGTCCAGTCAAGATTCATTGGGGGCTGCAGGCGTTAACAGATTTGCGGAAGTTGTTCCAAGTAGTGGGTGCAGTTTTCCAGTTCCGTCGTTGACTAAGTCGTCGTATCAATCAACGCCATGGTATGATTTGGAGGAGGATATGGATGAAAACGAAATGACTGCGCTTTTGAACACCTTGAGCTTTCGAAACGCTAAGCCCCTAGATCATGATTCTACTCATCCAGAATTAGAAAAAAATTCAATGAATGCAATTCGCATTGTTCAGAAGGATGTTGAATTTGGGGGAGATAGGTTCAGCTGGTCGGACTATTAACGAAAACAATTCAAGAATATAGAAAAAAAAAAGCTAGTATTCTCGATCGAAATAATGGACAAGTCTTGCTGTATAATCACTCAGTACATTTGCTCAATAGATCTACTGAGCTAATTTGCTAAATACTGTTCTCTGCGCACAACACAAACAACAACTGAAGCAACATAAAAGTTATTTGGCCAAACATAAAAAATATTTCCTCGTATTCCTTTCCTGGATTATGCTATTCAAACTTTTTAGAATGCCTTTTCGCCCCTTAACGTCTGCCCATGGTGTTCCGTCCTGATCATGAAGTACATGCCGTTACCGCTACCGTAATCGCGAATCGCTTGCAAGTTATTGGGTGAGGAAGACTGGGTGTGGAGGGGAACAAAAAAATGAGCATTTCGCCGTTCATCCGCGCGCGTGCGGCAACAAATCACCAGAGACCGGGCCTTTGTATTGACAATTTATTGACCCAATTTACTAATCGTGTGGCAATTGCTATCGACAAAACAATTAACGTCATTGTGACTTTCAGGTAGTATAAATTTCTCATTTTTACACTGAGCTGGTGACTTTTTTTGTCCCGGGGCAACAAACAGGCGAAGTAATATGTATGAGCCTGTGTAGTTCTTGCATTTGATTTTTTTTGCTGTAGCTTCCATTAGCGCGAGTTGAGTCACACCAGTAATTTCAAAGCTTCCAATATTTCTCTCTACTAATTTCCACAAACTTGGTGGCTATCAAGTCACGAAAAGTCCAAAAACTATAATAATCCAGGTCTTTAAAATTTCAGCAGACTTCCCCAATTTTCTTGTTTCCTTTTGAACAAGTTGAAGGATTTCACTGCTGTTCTCCGATACCGGCCCTGCACCGGCTTCGTGCAGTCAAATGAGCCCGCTTTCGACTTGCGTCCAATTTTTTTTTTCGACCTCGACCTCTGACCGCCGCGTTATATAAACCGCCTCTGCCGCATAGCCCGAAAATTTTCACTTCTTTCTTTAAAACTTACGATTGCTTCGACAACCCTCAGAATGTCTTTTAGAAACGCTTCGCTTCGCCTTGCTCGTCAGGCCTCCTCTAATGTTGCCAAGAACATGGCTGCTAAGAGAGCCCTTAGTGCCTTAGCCACAAAACAAGTCCCAAAATTGGCTAAGTCCGCCGCCCCTATTGCCATTCGTGGTGTCAAGACTATCAACTTTGGTGGAATGGAAGAGGTTGTTCATGAGCGTGCAGACTGGCCAAGAGAAAAATTGCTTGAGTACTTCAAGGATGATACTTTGGCGTTGATTGGTTACGGTTCGCAGGGTTATGGTCAAGGCTTGAACTTGAGAGACAACGGCTTGAACGTTATCATCGGTGTTCGTAAGGACGGTGCTTCTTGGAAAGCTGCAATTGAGGATGGCTGGGTTCCAGGTGAGAACTTGTTTGATGTGCACGAGGCTATTGGCAAGGGTACTTACATTATGAACTTGTTGTCTGATGCTGCCCAATCCGAGACTTGGGTTGACATCAAGCCATTGATCACAAAGGGTAAAACTTTGTACTTTTCCCACGGCTTTTCTCCAGTCTTCAAGGATTTGACTCACGTTGAGACACCGAAGGATGTTGATGTGATCTTGGCTGCTCCTAAGGGCTCTGGTAGAACTGTGAGATCTTTGTTCTTGGAAGGCAGAGGTATCAACTCTTCTTACGCTGTTTGGAACGATGTCTCCGGTAAAGCAGAGGAAAAGGCTATTGCATTGGCCGTTGCTATCGGTTCCGGCTATGTTTACCAAACTACCTTCGAAAGAGAGGTCAACTCTGACTTGTACGGTGAGAGAGGGTGTTTGATGGGTGGTATCCACGGTATGTTCTTGGCCCAGTACGAAGTTTTGAGAGAGAACGGCCACACTCCATCTGAGGCTTTCAATGAGACGGTAGAGGAGGCCACTCAATCCTTGTATCCATTGATTGGTAAGTACGGCATGGACTACATGTACGATGCATGCTCTACCACTGCTAGAAGAGGTGCTTTGGATTGGTACCCAAGATTCAAGGACGCTTTAAAGCCTGTCTTTGAGGATTTGTACGAGTCTGTCAAGAACGGTTCCGAGACGAAGAGATCTTTGGAATTCAACTCCGCTCCTGACTACAGGGACAGATTGGAGGAAGAGTTGGTGACTATCAGAAACATGGAGATCTGGAGAGTCGGTAAAGAAGTCAGAAAGTTGCGTCCCGAAAACCAATAATTGCACCCAACTCATAGCAGCTACGAATAGTCCAAGAAAGGCTTGGCTAGCTCAAAGTTTCAGTTCTATCTCACCTTCGGTAACGCATCCGGAGGCATTCAGTTTTGTAAATATAGCATCATTAGGACAAATGTTTGTTGAATAAACGGTTCTATGGAAAAAAAAACCTTTTCAGGCGTCCGCGCACTCAAGACTTTTATATGGATTTGTTCGGGAAACTAAGCAGCCGTGCTCTTCAGTAAAATCACTCGTGAAAAATGACATAGTTGAGACGGTATTTCATCATTGGGCAGTCTCTGCGCATTAAAGTATACAACTAAGCTAAAAAGTAGGGGATATTCCACGAATTTCTTAGATTGCCATGGCAATAAAACCCTGATACCCTGAAACCGGCTATTTACGCAACTTTGTTTTTCTGGGGAGTGTGCTTGAAACAGTAAAGTAGAACGGGTCGGCCAAATTCTTCGCATCAATGCATCATGTAGCCCTTCAAAAAGTATAACCCCCAAGAGAAAGAGTGATGTCGCTAGATCAGTGCCTTGTGTACTTTTTTCTCAGCGATTGTTTTCTTATTTTCAAATTTGATCACAAAACTAAACAGTTCTCAAGTGAATTAAAGTACTACATTTGAAAACCGGGCTATTCTTAGATTGGGTGCTCTCAAGCAAGTCAATTGAACTAATGTAGTTGGAAGCCGAATGCTTCCTGGTATCTACCGGATGTGGTTGAGATATGGGTGTGGCTAATGGAAATGTAAGCACGTTTGAAATCAAACATAAATGACAATGAAACGTCCTGATGCTCATGAGTGCCGTCATGTATCGATCTCAAGTGTTAGTTTGCAGACTCTCGTATTTTCCACTCCTCTAATCATTTGTAAAGCTTGACGAAAATCAAGATCTAATCATGAAGAGCAAACCCAATTTGATTAAACAAACATTTATGGAAAGACAACCACAGTATTGTCCTGAAGGAACGGGCGGTAAGTAGCTCCACTTTGCTTTCTTGCTCGCTCTAGAAAATAAGTGTGAGAATTAATATTCTTACATCTTCATTGATCGATTCGAAATCCCGTTGTCTCGAAGAGCCTCACACAAATCAAACGTCATCTAATGATTCGCTATGGATGTCATGACAGGCGTAGCACCGCATTTGACGCTTCCCCAAGTTTCCTGGATCCGTTCCTGCAGCGCCTCTGCGAGTCACAAGTGACTTCGGAACCCAGCGCAAAATTACACCATCAAGTTCTGCAAACCCTTCCCAGTGAACAGTTTTGCTGCAGGTATCCTTCTTCACGCTTACTTATTGACTTGCTTGTGACCCTCTGTGGAAGTGCGAGGTCACACTTTTGAGTACGAGCACTATTGCATTCTGAGATTCGCTTAATCATAATCATTTTTGAATGAATATTCCACGTTTTCAGGACTGGAAGAGCTGATATCAATACATTGACTCAAAATGGACGAAGACGATGACAACTGGTCGTATTCTTTCCCTCCTTCAACTGAGGATCTTTCCTACTCGGATCCGGTCCCCAATGGGAACAATGAAGTGCGAGCCGTTGCCCATCCTAGCACTCCATCCTCTCTAACTCGAAAGACGGATGAAAGTGCTGAAACTACGGATCGGGAGATAATAACAGAAGGCTCAGCTTTTGAGACAACTGCTTTTACTGCTGAATTGAATTCTGAACAACCTGCTGTGCACACCCGTGAAAATGAGAATGATTTCAACGATCGCAAGACGACCCAAGAAAAAGGAATCAGTGTCCAACCTGTTTTGCAAAGAAACCTGCTGAGGCATGTCACCCCAAATGTCTCTGCCTTTGATAGTGGAACTGGTTTGCAATTAGCTAAGCAGCAGCCACTTATTCTCCAGCCAGCCTTCATGCTGAAGCTGGCACCTGCAGATCCCCAGACAACCCGTAAGGATGCCAGTCTGATTATCTCGAAAGAGAATGTGACTAATGCATTAGCTTTTACGGGAGATTCTCCCAGTTCTCCTTCACTGTCGCCCAACCTGAGAAGTGATTTCAAAAGTTCGATAAAAATTTGGCAACAAAAGACAAATGAGGATGACTTCCTACTAAATAACTCCGATCAGGCATCTTACAGTGATCTAATGGAAAGCAGCTCCCCCAAAATCATAACTTACAGAAAGACAACTCACACAAGAAAAGCTAGTAATACTCTAAAGCTAGAAGATGAGGATGATAAGTTCGATTCCAAACTTTATGTGTCTGAGAAGTTTAGAGGTACCGAATATCGTTACGCTACTATGAAAAGAAATGTTGACTTTCATCAGCTATTCAAGAGTATTGACTTAACTGATCGGTTACTTGATGACTTCGCTTGTGCAATAAGTCGAGAAATTCTCCTTCAGGGCAGAATTTACGTTACAGAACGTTGTTTGTGCTTTAATTCGAATTTGTTGGGTTGGGTTACTAGTGTTATGGTACCCTATACTGAGATTACTCGTATCGATAAGAAGTCGACCGCCGGACTTTTTCCGAATGGTATCATCGTTGAAACAAAAAATTCGAAACATAACTTTGCTAGCTTCCTATCACGGGATGCTACCTTCGATTTTATGAGACTGGTTTGGCTGGCGGCAACCGGTAGAAATGTCTCAGATTTAGACAGTCATCCTGTAGAACTGTTTGATATCGGTGAGGCAAAATCCTCGGAAAGACGAATCTCGAATTATATCATGTCAATAGATGAGGGTGATAACATTGATATCAAGTGGAATGATGATCAATTCGAAGATTCGGAGGAAGAACTCTCTGATAATAATACAGAGAATCTCGAGGACAATGATATCGACAGTCGTCTTTCAAAACCTGGCCCGAAACCGGGGCTGAGAAAGATGAAGACTATGAGACCCGACTCTGCCTACAAAAACCATGGCCCAGACCTACATAGCCCCACTACTATCTCTGGCTTCTTTGAAGGGTCGGACGAGGAAGTAGAGGTGATGAAAGACAGAATTGAGGCGCCTTTGGGAGCCGTATTCCAGATTCTTTTTGGGGAGGAAAATGCATCTTTTCACAAAAATGTCTTGAATGATCAAGGTGCTACCAACATATCTGACTATGGTCCTTTTGAGCCGCCGGCTGATGGTCTGTCAAATTTGGAAAGGTTATACACGTATCAAAGACCCCTTGGGTACTCTATCGGTCCCAAATCCACAAAATGCTGCGTCAAGGAAGTAATTGAATATCACGATCTCGATGACTCCATTGTGGTGTTATCAATTACAGACACCCCTGATGTGCCTTCAGGGGGCTCATTCAGTGTAATGACTAGATTTTATCTCAGTTGGAGTGAAAATAACTGCACTGATTTAAAGATAGCATACTATATTAAATGGGTCGGTCGCTCGTGGATAAAAAGCATGGTGGAGAAACTGACTCTTTCGGCTCAAGTTTCCGTCTCAAAGAAAATCATCGAACAGTTGAAAGACGAGGTCGGGAGGCATTTGCACTACGTTAATGTTCCTTCGTCGGAAAATTTAACGATATCAACACCCATTCCAGAGTTAAGCAAGGACCCCGAAGAAGACTTATTGACATTATCTGCTCCAGAAAGGCCACCTACTTCCAATCCTCGCGACTTTACGGTGCCCTTTTTCGTATTCCTTGTGTTTACATTACTCGCATGTATCGTCTACTTGCACTTGAGGGTCACAGTTGCAATTGCGAAGCTCAACGAGTCGTTGGTCCACCATCAAAAGATCTTTGAAAGGCTTATAGAACTCACAGTAGGAAGAGAAGAAGTTCTTGACAAAGAAGGCTTAGAGGGAATAACCCAGATTTTACATCTATTGGAGAAATCCGCTGGATAGACGGTTGGTTATGCATATGTGTCGATTGTTGAAAATTGCGCAAAATTTCACCAGAAATACAACTGTCATACAAAAGAGTTGAGCATATTCAAGAGTTTAGTAGGTCAACATATTCGGAGTTTGTTGCCAAGGTTCTCTTCGGTTCTCCTCTCAATTACATTCAAGTCTTCGATTGTGTGCACAGTAATCTGATCGTTAGCTTCGTTGAGCTCGAAAATGAAGATACCCAGTATGATCCTCTCCAAATTGGAGTCATCCTTTCTTAATCCAACTATTCCTTTACCTAAATCAGCAATGGAGTTCGATATGGACCAGTTATGTTTCAGATCATCTAATATCTGGACTGCGTCAATACTGGACCACCTGTGAGAGCCCAATTTAGCACTGGCAGTCGAAAAGCTGTCCGAGTCTATTGAGGAACGATGTCCAATGTCTGCGCCAGAACCTACTTGTGGATTCAGGAGATGCTTGCACCCTTCGGGACAGGTCGACCATCGGATGAAAATTTTGGTTGAGCGGGAATATAAACAGCTTGGATCTGGAAAGTTTGAAGTCCGAATCAGATCAATGTGTAAATGTGCCTGCGGATTCAAAACCAATGAGGTTAAAAATAATTGTGCTGCTTTACACGTAGCGTAATATGACACATGGCCCCTGATATTAGGCAAGTAAGAGTTAATCTGCTCGAAATGTGAAGGGTAAATTCGAAGGAGTATATGCGGCAGAAGTAAAGCTTTAGGTAGTGACTTTTGAAGAAGCATTGGAACAAGATTTCGGAGCTGATTAGTAATTGATCCTAGATTCGCAATACGTTTTTGCTCTTCACGGTCGGGATTAGAATCTTGTGACCTGTTCAGTGACAAGAATCTTGTATGTGGCAGTTTGGCATCTATTTTGGAAAGAATGGGCTTTTGCCATCTTAAATCGTGGGGTAGACCCGCCCGGGCATACGCAGGGAGGAGGTGGGACTCAAGACAATGAAAATTTTTCAAAAGGGACGAGCTTGGTTTGATTGATTTAATAGAAAACCGATGCTTCATAACTTTGAGGGTGTATTGGCACTTGAAGCTCTATTTTTCGACAAACGCAACGAAAGATAACACAATGCGAGTTGTGCAAGGTCCCCCGTTCGCGTCTATGGGCGCGGAAACAGCTCTGCCCCAGCTGTGGTCATCTTCACATCTCACCCTTGGCTTTACATAAATGTAATCATAAAAACACATTACCTATTGACATGTAACATATGTTAAATTGACAGTAGCAAAAGTGGCTAGTTAATAAACAAATTAATCGAAGACTTGATATAGTTATTGACGAAAAATAAGATTGGTTATAAGATATTTAGTGGTCTTGCAGAAGCCACAATTATTCATCCTTGACTTCCAAAGGAGTCAATCTCAAGTATGGCTTGATGATTCTAAACTTAGGAAACAACGTCTTAGCTTCCTCGTTGGTGACAGATGGGTGAACAATGACATCGTCACCTGGAACCCAATTGATGGGAGTGGTGATTCTGTGCTTATCCCCAGTTTGCAAAGAATCCAATACTCTCAAGACCTCTGCGGTGTTTCTACCTGTGGAGGCAGGGTACGACAAAATCAATCTAATCTTCTTTTTTGGGTCGATAATGAACACGGATCTGATTGTGAATTGAACCCCCTTGTCGTCCACATTGGTTGCGTCTTGGTAATCGATCATGTCATAAGCGTGAGCAACCTTTCTCTCGGAATCAGCGATGATTGGGAAAGACAACTTAGAACCCGTGATCTCATCGATGTCCTTGATCCATGCCTTGTGCGATTCAGTGCCATTAGCAGATAAGCCAATGAGTTTAGTGTTTCTCTTCTCAAACTCGGGTTGTAATTTGGCGAAGGCTCCCAATTCTGTGGTACAGACAGGAGTAAAGTCGTCGGGGTGTGAAAACAAGATGGCCCACTGGTCCCCAATGAATTCGTGAAAAGAAATTGGACCATTGGAGGTTTCGGCAGTAAAGTCTGGGGCAGTTGAACCCAATCTCAAAGTTCCTTTTGGAGTTTCTGGCATATTTATGATAATGAAATGGTTCAATTGAGGAGAGTTGAGGCGCGCCGAATTGTCCCCGTACATATATATATGTCGCTAAGGATTGCAACTTCGCACGTGCCATCACCACAGCGGCTCAACTTGATCGCGACATCCACAAACACATAGCATTCAAGCAAAATAGCCCCGCACATTCGAATCGCGGGAATGAGTTATGAATCGAATGAAAGCACATGAGAATAAGGCAGAGTTGGTTTTGCCAAGTCGTCAGATTGGAGAGTCATGAGCTTTTTAATCTTGATTTCTAGACATCCACGAGGAATATAGAATGCTAGGCGAGTTGCAGTCTGAGGAAATGAAATTGATCCCTCTCCATAGTCCCTTTGACCTTTGTCCAAAAATAATCATACTTAATTGTGAATTTCCAGGTGTAGAAGTTGGGCAAGTATAACATGGTTAAAATAAAAATCGGATAGCGTGATTTAGGAAATAGAACGACCATGGAACTTGCTCCAATGACGATGTTTTGTTGTTACGAAAGCCCCTTTAACATAATGATACAAACTTACGAGATACACACGGTGTCACCTTGAGGTACAGTCGATCAAGTATTCCAGAATTGCGTAGGCGTATGCACGCCTTGCGTTGTCTACTGGGATAGCCTTATCGATGAGCTATTTGTCTCCCACATGACAGGATAGTTAAATGAAAGACAAGTACTCAAAAGCTTCATAATATTTGAATATAGCATATTAGCGACCAATCGCGCTTTTCCTGAAACAGGCCAACGTCCTGACTGATCAATAGTCAATAGCATTACGTGTAAATGCGAGCTAAGCCCGATTATAGAGCTATCCTGTTGTAACCCCTAACCTGGCATACGATTTGTGACTGTCTGTAATGGGAGGACCATTGATTTGAGCAAATATCGATCGCAGCCGCGGCTACTGAAGCTAAACCTTCACATAACTATGCACTTGTCTTCCTTGGGTATTTCCGGGTTTTGAATGCATTCAATCTCATCAACTAAGGAGATGAAAGCCCGATTTATGTTCACGTTGTCTCTGACTGATGTTTCCAAAAACTTACAGTTGAACTTTCGAGCGAGCGCCTCTCCCTCGTGAGTTTCCACCTGTCGCTGAAAATTTAAGTCACATTTGTTTCCAAGCAAGACTACAGGAATGGAATCCATTCCAATAGAATTAAGAATCTTGTCCCTTATAATCTCGATCAATTCAAAAGATTGCCTAGATGTCACGGAATATACCAATAAATAACCATGGATGCCAATAAGATGCTTCTCTGTCATGATCGAAAACTCATCCTGCCCAGCTGTATCCAAAATTTCAATAGCATATTCTTGGTTTTTGTATGTAATCGTCTTGGAGAATTGGTTTTCAATCGTGGGGTAGTAGGATTCGACAAAATGGTCTTCAACAAAACGAACTGTCATTGACAGCTTACCCACAGAACGCGAGCCCACCATAGCTATCTTCCTAGCCTTTACCATTTTGGAGAAGATGTATGCGTCGACGCCTCAACTGTGATAACGAAGTTCGGACTTTCAAATCTTTTGAGGACGTCCTGAAAAGTGCGCAATGCGAGTTGGTCGGGACATTTAACAGAATGTGGGCTCGTCTTCTCCTGCATGAATCTCCCCTTCTCTCTAGACAGTTGGGACGCCTTGCCTCGTCATCCTCATTACCTGAAGGTCCCATTTGTAGTCAACATTGCAAGTACACATTATCTAAAAAATTGTTTGCTATAACTATCGTCATTCTACCATTGGAGTGCTTTTGAAAATTTGTAGCAGAACTACTTCAAATTTCTAAATCATGGCGAAACCCGTTTCACTTATTGGCTGGCATTGATCAAGATTTGACAACAAATTTCTCACTCCCGATACCGTTTAAGCGGCCCATTTTAAAACTTCCAAACTAGTCACAACAATAAAAATAGTCGTTGGCAAAGTCAAAATGACATACCCCCACGCCAAGACACTCGCCATCTCCGATTGGTAGATGTTGTTCAATTGCGTAATCTGAGAAAGCTGAATTGCTGGTGGAGAGATCGTCAAGAGAAAAGCCACTATCAAGAATATTGGATCATCTAAGATTGAAATCTTGATGTATTTCACACAGCCAGCGATGATCGGTAGTAAAATGAACGATGGTAGAATCATTCGCGAAAGAAGAGAAGCAAAAATCATCTTCTTGTGATTTCTTGACGGTGGCGGAATATCTTTGCTTGGTGCTAAGTTTGATCCCATCACAATCAAAATCAAAGGTATTGAGACTGAGCCCAATTGCTTGACTGACTGAGTGATGGTGTTGTTGACAAAGGTACCTTTTTGAAAAAACATGTTTTGGAGCAGCGGAACAGATGCAACAACTATAGACAAAGCCATAGCGTACAAAGGGGGATTCATAAATGACAAAAAACTTTTGATTGGGCGCCAAGAGACGAACGCTGACCATTTGTCTCTGAGTGAGGCAAGCGCATCATGAGAAGGTTCTTCACTCCGTTTCACAGTAGGCACCCCATCATTTGAATTTTCCTCAGATCCCAAGGTTCCAGCATCCTCTGATCCAGAGGTAAACACTTCATCTATGTTGTTAGCCCCACCCGAATCTTCTTCACTTGAGAAAGAAGCTACTTGTGGGGTAGGATAGGCGGATCCCTCAATGAAATTAGATTCTGTGTTTGATAGATGAGTCGCTTCTTCGGAGCCAAGTACTCGGGAGTTCCCGTATGCTGTAAGTTCTTCGATAGACCGCTTTCTCAAAAGAGTGTTGAACCCCCAAGACCATCTTAGAATCTGGCCCAATTGCTGAAAAATAAGAAGATACAAAATTCCACGAGAAGCCACTTTATCTGCATCATCATCAACAATCTGATCCCACAACAAGTCCGGGAGAGTATACGCTAAAGATATTGTCAAAGACACAGGTAAGGAGTTTGAATTACCGAAGACACCCATTGCAGTGACGAAGTCGGTTTCAGGTGCGTTCAACCCAAGGAAACTTGACGTAACACGAGAACAATAATAAGAAATAATTGTGGACACTGCATAGAAGACGGGTATAATTAATATATCGTCCAATTTGCTAACAGATAGCGACGATGCAAGTTTTGTGAAAACCAAACATGGGGTGAACAAGTCCACATTGATCAGGGACATCACCTTTTGCCCCGCTGATGTTAGCAAGCCTGCTTTGGCCACGACATACCCAGCCAAACAAATAATGACGGCTTGCATCACCGCCTCAAAGGTGAGAAGAGAGATGTCACCGAAGGACAAATCTGGGTTTAACGGTTCATTCGCTTGAAGCTCCAAAATATTGGATATGAATCTGTGCATTAGCTCGGCGCTATTATAGCTTAGTCGGTCGCCGATTGAACTTGAGACTCGATGGAAGGAGATCGCTCGTATAATATAATACGAAAGTGAGATGTATCTGTGGCACTTAGACTTTTGCACAGGATTTTTTAAATTTCCTGACTTTTTCGTTCTGAAGCCAAAAAATGTACGTGCACGTATCTCGTTATCAGGCACGTGGTGGCGGAAGCGATCAGGGTGAGCCGCAGGGGCAAAGTGAGCAATCGAGGCAAAGGAAGAAGAACCAAGGTACCAAACTCGTACAACAGAAAGTATAATATGATGATATCTCTAAAACTTCCAGAAGTGGTCTCTTTTGAAACAGCCAAGAAGAGATATCTCGTCCTAAAGAATGAGCAGAAAACACACCTTTTGAGAATGTACGAAAGATAAGGCTGCATGACAGAGTATGCAGTCCTTGAAAAGATAATGCGCTAGAGGAAAGCTTATTAGGGGACTCACCACCAATAGTCGCTAAGACCGCTTCAAAAATAATCCACAGAACATGTCGGGAAGTTTTTCTTCGAGATTTTATTTCCTACTAGTTTTAAAATACATTCAATAGTGAAATAGTTAAAAAAAAATTCGGGCGTTTCTAACAATGAAATAATGTGCCCAACTGAGTCGCAGAATGATGCACCTGAAGTCGAGGAAATAAACCCAGCAATCAAAGATGTTAAAAACAAACAAAAACAAAAACAAAAACAAAAAAAAATTCAGTTATAGTGATAACCCAATTCTTTCCCGCCTCCTTTTTACCCCGATTTCACCTGTCCTCAACAAAAAAATTAGGCGTGGAACGAGACTAATAACAAATTTACAACATCACACTATAATTCACCTTAATCAAAACGACGAGCGTTGAAATGGCCCACAAGCAGCTTTTAAACACATGGGCGTTAAGAGGTGCTTCGTAAAGAAAGACTTAGAATTCGAAAAATATGCCGTTCAAGACACTAAATGGATCATCCGAGATTTGGCCTCCCTTGTCTCGTTCCGGTATTCTCCGCACGCATGATGTGCGAGTAAACAAAAGTAAGCTGAGAAGTCTCCTTTCATATCAAATTGTGCTCGCTACCATTTTGGCTAATTTCACATTGTCTTCGATCATTGGAGCGTATTGGCGAAAGCATCTGGCAGGACAATAGCCCCACTTTTTCGAAATTCCTGTTGGACTTACTTCATACTTCATACTTCATCTTCAATGCCACGACCGATTGATCCTTCGCAAAGCTGGCGCCCAGATTTTCTTGATCAGCTGTCCCCAGGTGAACCAGCCAACGCTCCGGATTCTTCTCCACCATCATGGTATAGGACATACGCGAGAAGCTCGTTGGATGATGAGCCGGACCACCATGATCCCGACCTTGATATACTCACTGCCGCAAGCACACCCATTCATACCAATGATGGAAGCTCTACTCTCTTTACTTCCCCTTTGAATAGACTTGACAGGCTTGACCTCAATCGCTCCTCGCCGAAGAATCATGACAGAAAAAAGACACAGTCCTCTTTCAGTTCTTTGAATTTCTCGAACAAGTATCATGCTCACCAGTATCGTTCTCCTCAATTACACTCAGAAGTCAAAATCGCCAAGCACGAAATGCGACCGAAGGGAGACGAAGACTTGGAAGGTTCGAATAATGAAATAGGCGATTTAACTTTTGTGGAGGTCACGGAGTCGATTACTGCCCAGGAGGTTGATCGCTCGAATTGCCCACTAGTTCACCTACAACCTCCAACTTACATCCGAAAGAGGAAAGCTGATGTAGAAAACACACCTACACTTCCAACTGCAAGGAATATGTCGTGTGCTGTCGAAGACATGTCGGGAATCATTTCAAACATGACAAGTGATTCTCTCCTGAAAATCAGTTTTTCCGCCTCAGACTCTACACCGTGCCCTCCACAACCAAGGAAAAAGTTGAAACTGAACAGCACTTCACAACAAACGACACCCTCGCAACCCTCTAGAGTTAATGGACTGCTTTTAAACTTCACCAGCTCGAAAAAGCTTTCGGCATCAAATGTGCCCCTCCTTAATAAACTCAACAGCGCCGTTATAGAAACGAGAGACATGAGTACACCCGGTATTTCTCTACCATCAGCATCGCAACATTCCTCGAGCAAAACCAGAGCCAGTGCCACTCCTATAGGTCATTCTACTCCTGCTAACTCACGTCCTAACTCACCTACATATGTCACAGAGTTGTCTGATGAGGAGGTAAATGGGTTCAAATTTGTCAAACAAAAGTTCAAATACGAAACCCCCAAAGCCCAACAGGACTCAAAACGTTATCTGGAGTGGCAGCACTATAATTCTAAGGGCTCCATCAAGGAATATCACGCAACTAATCCTGACAGTGTGCCCATCGATAATTACAGAATAGTGGGGAAACTTCCAGTATCTGCTGTCGGACTCATGAACGAAGAAGACCGAGATGTTCACATAGCCGATAAGAGAATCAGTGATCCATATCTTCTTGTACCACCTAGCAACGCTCAGAAGTATCATTCGCCCGATCTATTAATCAGATACTCAAGGTCCACCAACAGGCTACCCTTGCTAGATCATTTTGATAGGATTCTTTACCTCGATGAAATGAAAATGCTTCTCGGTGATGGGAACTCGGTCAGAAATTTTTACGACCATGTAATATCCCTGAGCGAATCTGGAATGCGTTCTTTTCTTAAGAAAGAGAGACTTCGATGGCACCCAGACAAGTGGGAGAGCAGACTCGAAGATTCACCCTTTGACAAAGAGGTCATCGACCGCTTGAGTCAGGTGATCAACATTCTTTTGGAAGAGCTTCAATAATTGCAACAGTCAATTCACTTGAATACACACATTCTAAAAAAACTTTTTAAGTATTGGAATTGTATCTAGCTTTCTACCTTATCCTTGGGTGTCGCGGCACCACTTCCAGTATCTCCCTCTTGGACAGAGGTCGCACTTTTCTCTCGCTGGTCGCCCTCCCATTCAAGTTCATCTTCCATAGCTTCCTCAGCGTTAAGCTCCACATCCTCATCTTCATCCTCCTCCTCTTCAGCAGCCTCTTCTCCATCATCGATATCATCATCTCCTTCCTCTTGCTCATCTTCATCTTCTTCATCTTCATCGTCTTCTTCATCGATATGCTGCTCAGGTGGGTACTGATCGGGATTCGCATCCTCATTATCCCATACGATGTTGAATCGCGTAACTCTGGGCTTTTCTGCTAAAATATTGCGCACAACGTGGTCGACTTGCACTTTAGTTGGATGATTTTCCCTCAAGTCCTCAGAATCATACTCGTTATTGACATAATAACCGACTCTGACGAACTCTCTTCCCGCGTAAGAGCAACTTAATAAGATAACTGTCACACTGACTAATTCACTGGCGGGGATTAATTCTGGTGATGGAGGATCTGCTTGAAATAAAAACTTATTGATACCAACAGGAACCGGGCCAACCAATATGGAGTCAAGCTCTTGGTCATGATCTAGAGATCTAGAGCTGCCCACATAAGTGAGCTTCCATTCTAAATCTTCCTTGAGCGGCTCTAAACATTCAAAAGTAATCTCGAATTCGTAAGGGTCTGAAAAACGCGCAGGATTATTCAACACCTCAATTCCAAGTAGGGAGACAATTGACATATTGCGGGCGAGTAATCAGAAAAGCGAGACCAGTTAATTTTGGATATATAGTCGGGCTTTCTTAGGAGGAGAAACAGCTCGTGTTGATGGAGGTCTCGTGGTTTGAGACGCGTCAGGTCAGGTGATGCGAGGGAGACACGATGGAAACTGTGAGCGCTACTCGAGCGGCGCGCAATTCAACGCCGCCGAATCGGTTTGGAAATGAAATTATCATTTCTAGAGATGAAAAAATGGACGGGATGGGAGAGCTTACAAAAAGCTTTCCCCAGCCTTCCTAAAAATCAGTTTCACCGTACCGCAATCATACCTAATGGCTTGTAATGATTTTTGTAAAAGGTTTGTCGTTATCAGTTTCTAACTCACAGCACTGGATAACATGAGGTCGAACACGTATGGAAGCGGACTGGTACTGTTGTTATCAAGGAGACTTCGACGATAGTGTTCTGGAAGCTGAGAAAAAATTACTTGGCGCAACTGAACGGAATCCAAAGCTCGTTCATTTTGAAAAACTTCTTTTCGATCTGAGACCTACGCGAGTACTGATATGCGAACAGGTATCGAGGGCTTTCTCACTTTTTACGTACATAATCCCACTTCAGATAGAAAACAGCTGAAAGTTCCTGGGGCGCGTGGAACCCTTCCAAGAAACGTGGATACAGCCGATCAGAATTTAAAGATTTTGAGTCGACGAGATGAGCGAAGTGATGTAAGTAATCATCTAAATTCATTGAGCTCTTCCATTTATGGTAAACTGGATGGAGGGACCCAATGGAGTTCGGACGATATGTGTTCGAAAGGTTCTCTTAGGGACAGAATCTGGGCACAATAGTGAGTCATTCGGGCCAAGATATGAATTGGTGTATATAATGCAAGCTTTTCAAGTTAAACCGACATATCGAAATTGTACTAACGGCTTGTAGTGCCAGAAATGAAAATCACATTTTGTTGGTTCTCATAGGCGACTTTACACTGGCGGTGGCTCCTTCCAAATTGCGGATCCGTCATCAGAATGTTCAGGGTTGTTATTTCTTCCTGGGATGCTCACACACAAAGTGAAAGAGAACCGAGTAAAGAATCGAACACAAAGTTGACCAAGACAACCCACACGCTAAAGTACAATAGCTTGGGGCTGAAAACAGACCAGATGAAGAGGTGAAACCTCAAATTTATGCAAGAGCTAATTAAGCTCAAGGTAGAAACAGCGTAGAACGCCTGACTAAGACATGTCCGGAAGTTCGTCAAGGATTCCATGCTAGCCGATGGCTTTAATTTGATAATTTCCGTTGCCAACAATTCTGTTGATGCAAGAGACCAGTAAATTACGACAGCAAAATTCGACACAAAAGTGAGGATTCCAACAACCAAGACATTATATTCTGACATTCCATTGTACGCATTGGCAAGATCAACCGTTGCTAACAGGTTCGTGTTGCCGACAGAAAAAAACGATAGGTTTTGAGCACACAATGTGAACAAAGTGAGTAACACAACTTTGATATTCGACTCACAAATGACCCCAGAAAGCAACTCAGAATAAGTGGTTTTCAACAAATTGAAAATCATAAAAATCGGAACGGTTTCGACCCTTGTTTGATGAATCAATAGTAGTGTGGAGAGACCAACAAGTTCCTTGACTAGAACAAGCTTGTGGCCCCTTAGCTTACCAACCACAATGTGACTCGCGAGTACAATGGCAAACCCCCCAAAAAAGAAACGACAAATCGAAACATTCATTGACTGAAGACCTTTCTTTCCGTTCAAATCATCCTTGCTGAAGATCTCGGAAGAAAAGGAATGGAAAAACCTTAGCCATTGGGGAATTTCGTTTCCATCAATAGCGAACTGACTGAGTTTAAAAGCAAACGACAATAATGAAATCAACACATGGGGAATTAAGGACAAAAACTTGGAGATACAACTTGTTTGAAAATTCAGACTTGAACGTTCAGATGATCCATTTAAGGGGCCTTGACGGGAGATTTGAACAATGATGAAAATGTATGTTGCTAGGACCAAAAGCCAGTTGAAACCTGGACTGGAAACCAAAACTTTTGAAATTGTGTAATTGCTCACGTATTTTTGTCCTGAATCATTCCAAGCTCTTATCAAGCGGAATCCAAAAAGAGTGAGAGTAAACCATCCTGCCACAGAAACCCTTGAATAAGCCAAATGAACGGAGAGAACCGCGACAGTCAAAAACCACCACAATTGGTGCTCCTCTTCTATTAGAGATGACCCATGGAAATGTAAGGAGTACACCACACAAAATATGGCGAAAAATAACTGGATCCCGTATGCACTGGCACATTTTTCTCTCAAGGAGCCGTATAGAAAAAGCCAGCTTGACAACGTTGAGACGACAATCATGCAAAATCCACAACTAATATCAAAATAAGAATAGTTTGTGGACTCCTCAATTAAAGAAGATTGGATCTTTTTTAAAAATGAGAAGTATGAATCAATAGCTTCGGTCCCATTATTGCTCAACGAACGGTATTCATCGAGAAATGAAACGTATGCACTGTTCCCTTTATCATATTTTTCCGCAAGAACGTTCATAAACTGCTTGCAGTTCTCAAGAAGAGCTGAACGTTTTTGAAGTCCACTTGGCCATAAATCTAAAATTTCAGGCACGAGAATACCAAGGTTGTTTTTCGGAATCGGAAAATTGAACAACGCAGATAAAGTTGGCACGAGATCAATTTGTGACATTTGGGAGTAGTACTTATAATTGCGATCCCGCATCAAGGGGGATTGTAGGTCTTTTTTCAAGAGGGAAAACTTCGGAGATGCGAAAACGAGCCCTGGACTAGTTTCACCAGCAGATGCTCCGCCATGGTTCCCTATGTCATTCATACCATGATCTCCCAATAACACCAACAATGTGTCGTTAGTGTTTGATACTCGAGACATGTATAATTGCTTGAGAACATCATCCATTTCAGCTTGCTTGGGTTTCATGTACACTGATTGCGGCCCTCCCGAGTGACCAATGTGATCTAAGCCTAAATAATGCAAAATCAAAGCGTCCCACGACGTGTCGCTTATTTCAGTTTGCAAATGTCTTGTCACATTGCAATCAACCTCCGTAAAATCACTCACAAAAAAAGAGTGCGTTCCTTCAAAGCGTTCAAAGAAGCTAGCAGGGGGAAACAATTTCAACCACGTGTCATCGCCAAAAAAATGCATTATGCGCCCGTTCTTCCGGTGCTTGAATTGGTATATCCACGAATCAACCATCTCCAAACCTTGAGATTGGTCTTTATCGTCCGCAATATTTAGAATTGCATCAATAAAGCTGGGGGTTCCGCCCGTAGTTATTCCTTTGAGCCTCGGAAGAGTCACGGTCGGAGGATGTGAAAATGCCGTATATGGTAGCGCATTTCCTTCTCGTATCAAGGAGTGGAGAAAAGGCATCAGTGAGTCTTCCATCGAAAACATAAAATCCGACCTCAATGCATCAACAACAACCACAATTAGCTTTTCAAATTGTGCCCCCGTGTCCGTCGCAAATGGTGAGCTAGAATAGTCAAAAGAACTGAAGCCGGAGAGGGTCGCCTTCCGAGGAAAGAATCCCCTCAAAAACCAAAATAATCCAAGTATCTGGAATCCCAGGAGAAGGAGTAGTTTGGGAGATAGCATCCTGCGATGCTTGAATAAGATATTCAAACTAAACCATCAAATGAACCAAAATATCGATCACGTGACTAAAAGTCACTACCGCTCATGAACCCGTACACCATCATCGGCCCAAATAAACTAAGTATACTAGTTCAATATGTCAACAACCCAATATGCGTAATTAAGAGCAAAATCGTAACTGCTCTCTGCGCACACTACCAACCTTGTCGGAACCAATCCCAACAGTAAATTTGCACACCAGATTATTAATCATTACGTACTTGCCCAAAAGTAAGGACTTTCCCTTAACATTTTACCGAATGTAAGCTTGACATCATTGTCATTCGGTTCTAAACTGCATTCGGCAGGTGAAACTTTTGCACCTATGGTGCTCCGTACTATTTACTGTGGATAATCCTCCATTAATACAGCCTATCTTTACCGATTTTTTTGTTCCCCATTCAGTACTCCATGATGATGAACCTCTCAATACTCAAGCATCAATATCAACGGCCCAGCTGCTACTTAACAAGTCCGCCTTCAATCTGTCCTGTATCATATACTACGTTGGCAGGTGCAGCTACATCGGATAACCTAATACCTCAAGTGTAGCAGACAGAAACGTCCCATGCGACAAAAGCCTCATCATACAACCTCTCAGTGGATCAGCCTCAGCTCTCGCCCGTAGCATCAAAAGCAGTAACAGATTTATTCCCACCACCTAATGCTTTCTGACAACAGTTCCGTCTACCACAAATAAAAATTTCCCTTTCCGAAACTCAGCGAACCAGCAATACCACGAGCGAACCATCCTGCGATTCCTTTGAAGGTTAAATATTGAATGCTTCGAAATTTACCTTAACAGCCCAATTTACGCATTACTCAATTTCATCCGAACAAAATTGTTGCGCACCTTTGTTTACAGAGACTACAATACTACAATGCAAAGTTACGACTAACATTTGGCCTAACCCTATACTTGAAATGTTGAGAATTGTCTACGAGGGTTGCGTACGAATCGTTTGGGATTAAGAAAAGTTGAAAAGGAAGAATCCGATCGTACAGCATTTTTTAAATCGTTTGCAATCTTCGGTATTTTTGATATGTAACACTCAACGAACGAATTGTAGAGTATCATACATTCCGTCGCATACATTCATCAAAATCGAAGACTCCTTTATTTACAGGCTTCTCATCAAAAAGGGCAACGTGGGTGTTGTTTCTTGTGTTTTTGCTCACGGCCGTGTTCAGTGTGTTGTTCTGCCTCGTTCCCGGAAGACGTCTTTGGAAGACAGTGTAGGGTGAAGGGAAACTGAGAGTAGGTTAGGAAGAACAAAAGTTGGCATTTAAAAGAAAACAAAGGCAAAATAAAATACAATAGGACGGCAAATTTTACAATGAATCTGTCGATTCAAGGTAGTCCAGCTGGCCATGGGCCCTCTAAATAATAATTAACACGAATACTTCTACACCGACACAATCTTTGTAAAGAAAGGTATAGTAATTGGACACGCAAACATTGCCAAGTAGTTCTCACATGATCAATCGCTTTGCAAAGCTCGGTGGACGTATAGGCATTATCCTATTCCAATCTGCAAGAAAGCATACGACTACTTCTCTTCGTCGATGGGCGAGCGAATTCTGAAATATGTTCTTTGCCACGGATTAGTCGGCAATCTACTCCTAATTCATGCGAGCTTCCAATTTTCCGCCATATACAAAAGCCATTGGACAAAGACAGCAAGACATTATTCAACAACGATTTTGCACGATTTGCAAATATGGAATGTAGATCATGCATGAATTATTATTGCACCATAGCATAATCGTGCTAACGACATATGTAAGATTACCACATCGTGGAAGAGGGGTTAGACAAATTCATTATGTTTCTTATCATCCATTCCATTACGCCGCTTCATTACAATCAATTGCAATCTCGCGCAAGACCGTAAGTGGATGCAATCTATTCTGGCTTTTGTGTCGAGCGGAGAGTCCTTATATAATTAGCTCAAGAGTGTGGTTGGCTCACTTTCAAAATCGGATTTGAAGACTGAACGGGAACTATATTGGGGAGGCTCGTCCCAAATCAGGTTCCTCTGGACGAGGGTATCAAACAGATAAAGAAAATCGAGTGCCCATGCTTTCCAGTCTTATTGCTTTTCCAGGCAACGGTTTCAATTCCCAAGCCCAGCAAGTAGCATGTTGAGTATATCCTTGCATCTCAAATAATTTCCTATTAATAACACAAGGAATTCGTGTGTCGATCAACATGCCAATAAACTGGAACACATTAGTGTAACACTCGACCTTCAGGCTTAGATCGATCGACACCATGATAGAACATTCATGTGCGTCATCTCTATCCATTGATGCTTCAAGTCTCCAGTATTGTTATGTGAGACACAAGTACTAGTTCGTCCTTACAATTACTGCAACTCTCTATACCTATATCAGATATTAACCGCAAAGTACCAGGAAACATTGTATTACTATGATAAGGATGAACGTACCGTACAGACATGTGTGGGACATTACACGTAATAATGTCATGCTTTATCGTCCTTCACTGGAGGTTAACTGCCGGCATGGTTAATAGAAGTCCGCAATATCCAGTATAACGCTACAGTTTGAATGTATGAATGAGTATAAGAATTAAATGTTCATGTTGGCCTTGAATCTCGATCGTGTATGGGCAACGTTGCACAGTTCAATAGTATGTTTCCCGTTGATTCCATTATGTTTATACATTTAATTCTCTGTCTGAATGTCATCGTGTAATTATTCAAGGCCTTCGCCGTTGGTATTTATCTAATGTGTGCAGGTTCGGGGTAATATTTTGTAGTCCGGTAGCTTCGTAGTTATTGTTCAAATAATCAAGTGAGGTGACCCCAAAACATTCCTTTTCGCTGCCAGGCCATAGCCTTTTAGGAAGGCGAATTTCATGTATCGGGATAAGGAGACTTTTAAATCTTGTCAGGATTCCTTGTCTACAGTGTTGACAATCCTACCTAGGTATATAATGGGTTATTAGAGAACACCAAAGCTTTCACTGAAACTGCGCATGATGATTGTGTTTACATGTTTCCTGTAATATGATTGAGGAGAGATGAATCCGCTGGAGGAACAGAGAATATTTTAGCATTTTTTTGCAACTTCCAGAATGCCATGAGTATTTGGTAATCCCTTCTGGGGTTGAAGTGATTTTGAAAGTCTTTGCGATGGAACTCAAGGTTATTGGTACGCTCCTTCTGACAATTAAATCGATACTGAAGAACATTTCCCTTTCCCACATTGTGCACATCATTTAGGAGTGAGGTAAGTTTTTTTTGTTTTTTTTTGCTTGATACATCTGATTAGAGGGCAGGTTAATGACAAGTGTCATCAACCCCAAAAACTATATACCTATAGAAAAACCTTGTAATCAGTTCCCAAATACGCACCTAGTGTCGAACTCGGTCCACCCCACGCTGAACTTCAGCGAAGGCAGGCCCTCTAGGTAAGAGGGATAAGGCGTATATCGTGCCTACAGTTGTCAATCTTTGTCTAGTGTCGCATTGGAGATGTAAAAAACAGATTTTGGTTTCTTTATTCTTATTCAATTTTTTCGAACTTTTCGTTTCTTTTTTGAGCCTCAAGCTCAGAAAGTTGTTTTCCCCCGCTTACTGAAAATTGCCCGCCGGCACCGATGATCTGAATGTCTGTGTTTTTCGTGGCGGTGTTGAAAATGCGTGTAGGACATTCAACATCGCCATCGAGAGGACCAAGTCCTGGGGCGTATGTATCACCAAAGCCCCACGCATAAACAACACCATCATTGGTCACTGCAAACGAATGGTGGGAACCTGCACCAACAATCTTGAATTTGAGGGTTCCATCAGCAATTTTCAACTTAGTGGGAATTGGAACCGATCTGGGCAGGTTGTGTTGATCTCTATATGTGTAGTCGGGTAAGTCACTTTTCGCGATTCCTACCTCGCTCATGTCGTATCTTCCCCACGCGTAAACATCGCCTTTCGCTGTTAGGGCCAACGAATGGTGCTCTCCACCTACAATCTCCACTATATCTAAACCATCTAATGCTGGAACAATTGTCGGTCTCAGAATAAGTGAACCATCCTCGAGCTCACCCTGGTCATTTGTTATTCCGCATTGACCGTATTGATTGAGGCCCCACGTTAAGACTTGGCCCTTGGAGTTAATTGCGAAGCAATGGAAATCTCCGCTAGCGATGTATTTGACATCGTAGAGACCGAATGCATGTGGTTCCAAAGCAGCAAACTTGTGCCTATCGAGGATCTTACGACCCAATTGAAACTGCTGACCATTTCCCCACGCGTAGACGATACCCTTAGCATCTAGAGCTAAAATGTGATCCTTTCCTGTCGCCAATTGAACTATATTGTCCAAGGTTTGCACTTTCTTGGGAGTGGCCTGAATCAGAATTTCTTTGGAAAAGCCCAATAGACCCTCGTTACTTCTGAACGTTCCCCAGGTGTAAACCTCCCCATTATCGTATAAAACTGCGCTGAGATTATCAGTGGCCGCCACTTGAACAATTCGATTTTTTGTTTCAGGTAAGTTCTCTACCTTTCCTGGGGTGGATTCAGCTGCATTCAAATCACCGTCGTCGTCAGAGTCGTCGTCATCATCCATCGACTTCAAGTTTTCTCTACCTGAAGTTTCTCTACCCAAGACCTTGCTGTCGTTCGTGCCCCAAGACCACAAAACATTGTTGCTGTCCAACGCAAGAACGTGCATTCCGCCAACAGCAAAATCGACAATACCTTCCGCGCCTAATCTCTCATTAGATAGATAAGGGTTTAATCTTGGGCGTTTGACTTCCTTTGTCTTAGCTTCCGGGCCTAGCCCAAGCTCGCACATCGACCCTGTTCCCCATACGAACACGTCCAAAACTTCTTTTTTTCCAACGGGTCTCTTATTGATGTTGGGGAGTCTTGAGTATGAGTGAAGAACAGATGAAGAAGTCGATTTGAGTCTTTTGGCCCTTTCTCCTGAAATCGGGGAGGCTGGGCGCTTTATAGTTCTTTGTAAAGCAACCATGACGTACGTACATACATAAGTCTCGGTCGCCTGCTCATTAAACATTTGTCGAGAATTCCGGTAGTACTGCATTTAAGATACTCGTTCAATTTTGTTGTGACTGTATAATGTGATCTATGGTTTAAAGCGAGACATGGACATCAACCGCTACTGATTTTGTGAATTATCCTTCAGGCCGCATGTGGCCGGTGTGTAGCAGCTCATCTTGAGGTAGGTCTTACTTGAAGGGAGCGAGTTAAACTGTGGGAGCAACTACAAAGGATCTCCTTTGAGGAGTAAAGTTGTCATTAAGGTTTACTAGATCTCAGCCGAAGTCTCAACAGTCATTGGGGTGTTTTGAAGCAAACTACCACATTTAAGGATTATGAGTCTATGGGGAACTAATTTCTTTCATTTCTTACTAGCCTTGGAGATGGGTACTCCCGTAATTCGCTAAAAGCTTAGATCTGACCTAGACGGTTCGGACCAGTAAGACAGTACAGGTCCTGCGACATTTGAATGAAAAATTGCTTTGACTGCTATTGAACTATGAATCTAATTTAGTGAGTTTGTGCTTGCATTGGAGTATCCCAATTTCTTATGTCTCCATTTGCTGTTCGCCTCAACAATTCTCCGAGCCAAATTTTGAATGAGGTACGCAATTGACCCTATCGCTCGAATGAATGCAAGCAACGCCACAAACCAAAGAATGAATACCAAGTAATAATTTTTCGAGGTCTCCCCTGGGTCGTACACTTGCAACATTGTCATGATGAAAATGAGATTGGCAAGAAGCCATACCAACACAACCTTTGTCCTGACATTTTTGGCATAATCCTCGCCGTCAATTGTGTGTGCTTGGGTAACGTTCGTCTTGATCTTCTGACCGGATCTTTTCGCACGTATGTTGTATAGTGTGTCAAGATATACCTCATCGATGTTGTAATCAACGACGACTGCCTCAAACTCACCTTCTTCGTTCTTTTGAATGATATACTGGTTTGATTTATCTTCCTTAGGGTTGTTATCGCCCTTTGTACCCCATGAGACATCGTGTGTGTTGCAAAAAGCAAAAATCTGCAAGGTGCATGTGTAAGAAGGAATCATTAGAAAGTACTGAAGCGAGCATGTCACCATATGCCAAGGGTCCAAATATAGAATGGAGGTCAACGTATAAAGTCCATAAGTGGCCAACAAAGATACCACTATGCTGACAAAAACGTATGCTGACGCGTCTCCTGATCCGAATTGCTTAATGGTGGTGATGACAAAAAAGAACCCGACTATCAATGCATACAAAGCACAAACCGTCAAAAGAATCATGAGTGCTTTGAAAATGTTCCTTGAAGCTTGGGGTCTATTGCCAATAGAAGCAATAAAGATGGATGTCAAGACACATATGCAAAGATAGTTAAACAAGGTGAAGATCCAAAACCCACCTCTGCCAAGACCTTTTTCCAGAATTAATGATCCAGTCAAGAAGTAGAACGTTAAGTAAAAATTGCTTAACGAAAAAAAGGAGAAGGTCAAAGTGAGTAGTTGGTAAACAAACTCGAAGCAAAACCAAAACTTCCTTGTAAAGGAATGATCTGTTTGCCAGATTCTGTTGGCGTGACGCAAGGAGTACAAAGCAGCGAAAAAGGCTCCATTCATCCACCTACGTCTCTGTGACAAAAATTCTGGAACTGACTCTGGAACGTCTGTTTCTCCCGTAGCCTGCTTGACAAACTTTAAAACCCAATTCTCATTCCTTTTTGCGACAAGCTCCCAACACAAAATCCTATCCTCTGCCAAGTACATATTGGCCTCAAAGAAGTTGGTCTTGCTATTCTTTTCGTGATGACTAGTCAATAAGTCCTCACCTTTGAAGTAAGCATTCAAAGGTCCTGTGCCATCCTCGTGATTCTTCAAGGCAATGTATCTGTACGCTGAAAGGGCACCGGGGAGCACTGTAATGTAGCCGAACACAGACTCCAAGGGCTTGTCCAAAATGTTAGACATCTTGTACTCGAAATTTTGAGATGCAACGAGAGGGTTTGTCAAGTTGATCCATCCTTTGCCCTTCATGGCTGTGATCTCGCCAGCAACGCCAGCGACATTCGAATCGCGATCAAACGCTTTCCACATATTGTATATTGCATGATTGTCGGGTTTAGTTCCAACGTCTAGTAAAACCACCACATTCGGATCTAAAACTGGGCAAAATGCGTTGAAAAGCCATCTGTGTGAGTTGATTTTCTTCTGGTTTCTTTCTTTGAGGCAAAAGAGAACCTGAACAGGGGTCAAACTCTTTTCATCTCCTTTGAACTTCAAGTTTTCATCAATTGAGATTTGAGTTGTGTACTCGAATAAGTGAGCATTCACCTTCTTGTTGTTCACATAAGGCCGCGCTAAGTTGTCCTGATAACAACCTGTGGCAGTCAAAATTTGTAGTACTGAGTCACTGATTTTATTTCTTCCGTCTGCGACAATAATAACTTGGACCTTCTTCCATGCATCTCTACCCCAGACAGACGATTTAGTTCGCGAGCACAAGTGAGCAACATTTTTCATGATTCCATGCATGGTTCTGGCAAACGATATCTCGTCTTCGTTATACATTGTAACGCAAACAACAAGTTCCGTTTCTCTTCCAAATTTCGCCGCCCTAAGCGTGAAGCCTTCTTGTACGAAGTCATCCGGCTCGGCGGTGCAGGCCGTGTAAGTCATGTTTGTGAACTCACCAAAAGGGGACTCTGTTCTGGTAAGAACTTTCCTCAATTCGTCGGGTATCCGATTTTCTAAGACTAGATTTCCTGACTTTCCATCTACGAGCCTTACCTTGCGTTTCAATAATGTTTTCTCTTTGTTTGGCACATACCCCTTTTCAATGTTCTGCATCATGTCTTGGTCAAGAGAGGCTTTGAAGTAGTCACTTTCACCAGTGGAGGTTTGATAGGAATCACTTGTGATGGCAGTGTTCATATCTGAAAAACTTTCCCTATCGTCATATTCTTTCTGATAGAGTTGATAAGCATAATCGCTCCCGGAGCTCAGGTGTAGCGTTTTCTCATCAAAGACATCACGGGTATTACTAGTTGCCTTTGATAATGCTTCTTGAGTGAAAATAGGTTCAGGGGGCTCCAAAATTCTTCCGCTCTTGTCTGATCTGTCTGGCGAGGAAATGACCCTAAAGGGATTTGATTCGTAGTCATAGTCATTCTTCCTTGACATCGACGGGCTCTTTGATGGGGTATACATATTCTCTCTCCTTCTCTTTGGGCTTTCTTGTAAAGTAAAATTTGCTCTGGGGGTTCTATCGCCTTCAAAGATTAAAGGTGGAATGGGCACGTCTGAAATATTGGTCTTGGTCTGTTTTGCTTGTGTTGAGCTTCTTGAGAAGATATTGGGTGACCTTCTTTGATTCTGAATTCCCAGTATTGAGGAAGGTATGCCAGCAAATACCGAATCGTCATCTAAGTGTTCCCTTTCCTGGTTCATCTGGTACAATCGTCTTGGAGAGGTCCGATCACTAGTGAATGCTGCGTTTGGAGCCGTGGGATGTTGGTCCAAAAATGGATCATTATCATCATTTGAATAACTCATGAAGAGCGGGGTGCAGATAGTATTTTCCTGATATGACACCTTTTAAAGAATATAAGCTGGCGTCCGTCACAACGAATATAAGTTGACAGTGTTAGCGTGCGCAAAGCTTATCTTCATTGTTTGTTTATATGTTTTCCTATTTGGGATCACCCAAAACGTACATGCAATTATGTTAACGATACAAGACATTGAACCGAATATGTGAATGTTTCATTTACTTCGTATCATGGCGGAACGGAGTTTTATTATAGAGTATGCTTTAGGAATTTACAGCATTTCTCCAGTTTCCTTTTGAAATATAAAACTATAAAACTTCTGCGATTTCTGTCAAAAAGAAGAAAATGGGACAGAAATGGATTGACAAGTCTCTTTTTATTTAACTTTAAAAGAAAAATTCCCTGTCTACTTTACAAAGAAGAATCACTACCAGCAAGAGTAGTATTTTGACTGGTAAACATATAATTTATTCAACCTCGGTTTTAGCTGTCTCAGAGTTCTTTCCCAACGACTGTACGATCTGCTCGCGTCCCAAGAAGGTCACGTGAGATAAGGCTGGTATATCATAAACAGCTTAGCTAATCATATTGTTGTTCTTTAAAGCAATTTTTGTACGCCTCAATATCTTTTGCCAAAGTTTTATTTCACAACGGTCATAAGACTGCTTCTTCTTGATAGCTGACCATATGTGCACATGTCAAATAAAACACTGTTCGATCAAGGCAGTTCTCTGTCTGTAAGTCCCCATGAACCACAGACTCAAGTCTCCAGCGTGGATTTTGCTACATTGAGCAAGCAAACTACGAACTCTTCTCACGGGTCGAGTATGCGATCAAATAAATCTTACAAGAGGTCATTGAGCCGTTTATTCAGCAGAACAAGGGCATCTGTGGATACATTTCATCTTCGTTCCAAGAAATCAGACAAGGGTGACCTCGATGTTAGCAATAAAGATGAAATGGAAACACCCAAAACGATAGCCCTTGAATCCAAGCGGTCAGAGTCTTCGAGATCTCTCACGAGGTTAGAAAGGAAAATACCAAGTTCGTCAGAGTTGTCCGTACAGACGGGAAGTCTACACAAATCCAAGTTCTCAAGAGGCATGTCGGGCAATCCTGTCACAGCAGAAGGAAAAACATTGAAAAAGTCTCAAGTTCCTCCCATTTATCTTAATGGTCTTTTTCATCGACTGCACTCCTCCACAAACGAGCTTAAAGGAGGTACGAATATGGAAAATAGAGAGTCCTATCAGTCAGGTTCTAACACAAATCTGAAAAAAAGCACAGTTCAGCTATCTTCACAAAGTTCGAACTCTTACATTTCTGATCGAGCACTGGCAATGTCCTACCACTTCACGAATCCTGGTCATATCAGTGGTTTTGACGAAAACCATGAGAACACGTCTCTACTTGAGTTACACCGTCGCTACATGCTTTCTGCAGACCTTTATTTGCAAAAGCTTCACAGGACCACAAATGAGGAAATGAGCTCCAGTGCGACCAATCCCACAGAAGAACACTCGGTACTTGGCTCGGAAGCATATGATGAGCATTATGGCAGGGCGTTCTCAGAAATATATGAAATTATAGAGCCTATCTTCTACCCACCAAAGCAGAATCTTGGTTCTAGTGGTTCTTGGGTGCCCCCAGTACCTTTGAGTACCGAACAAGCGGCTTCTTATGTTGACGAAAGACTTCTTCGTACGAGACGTATTTTGAATCGCAAGAGCGGAGAGGAGCAGCAAGCCTCGAAGTTAGTAAGTAGCACAAGGCAGCCTAGAGATGATGTCATTCTCAACAACTTCATCCCAACAGAAGAAACGGATGACGAAATAACGGAGTTGGAGTTAAAAGAATTCCTGACAAGAATATCTTCGTTCTTCCTTAAATGCTGTCATGCATTAGCCGTAAACTTCATGGATGACAAGCATGGGAAATTGCCCGGAGAAGCCTGTGAAATTGTGGCCTCAAGGACGGATTCGGAACCCGAGGATCAATGCGAATACGTCAGCTTCTTGGAAAATTGGGGTTTGATTGCCCAAGCGTGGACATACTTCAACTCCAGAGTCAGATTTTATTTATTGCACGTTTTTTTACCGGCAGAAATGCACCTTGATTACCTTTGTTCAAAAAACGCAAGTTCAACTTCAAGAGAAGGAGGCAGGCTGGTAAACCTTGAAAAAGAGTTGCTTGATGCATTTCGGGAAGCCTTCATTGTGCCGCAGCTCCGCCTACGAAAAGTATTGTTTCCGAGTCATGCGCTCAGGACTCCCAGATTGCAAAATGCCGTGTTGACTGAAATTAATATCTTCACTAATAAGAACAATCACACATCTGACCTCTTGACAAATTGTTTTGGTGTTCTATCGTCCTACGCTACAAGAGATTTCATATCTGAAGACATGCAGCCCGGTGATGTTTTGTTTAGTGAGTTTATGCGTTGCTTGAAATCCTTCTCGCGCTGAAAACCTGCACGAGTATTCTCAAAGTTGATTTATGTGACTAGTGGATCTCATTCTTAAAATCATCAATGGTTTTACCAGAAAGCTTGAGACAGAACCTAGCTCCCGCTGAGATTCAATATCTCTGTGAATATGAAGCGATTTCAATACTTCCGAGATACTCTATGCTGAAAGTAGATCTCATAGCTGTATGTTTTACGAACCCTTTGACCCTCAAGTCAACGGTCTGCTGAAGGTGATACTAACTATTAGACGACCATTCCGGCCCTCAAAGGTATGAGAAGAGTGGAAGTTCCACTTTGGATCGCTCTTATATTGAAGAGCCAAGGTAAATGTAACATAATCATTCCCAGCTGGCTATCTTGTGATTATTTGCTCGAAGCATACGAGCAGGAAAAAAAATACCCTCAAATGTTTTCCAGATTGCCTTGGAACTGGCTCGAGCAAGCTAAAATTCTTCTTTCCAAAGCTGCCGACGACCTACAGGATTCCAGTACACAGTTACGGTCTATAATTCAAGACTTAAAAGAGTTAAGGCAACTGAAGTCAAGACGAGGGTTACGAGAATTGAATGAGTCGAATATTCAGCTTAATGGGCTTTCCCTAATGGAAATTAACGAAATACGACCATTTGTTTTAAATGTGATGGGAAAACTAAGACAATTGCATGAGTGTACAACAATTGAGAATCAGGAGGAGGAGGAGGAGGAGGAGGAGGAGGCGGCGGATTTTGAATAGCTCCCGCACGTGACCAAATCTCGGATTTGTCGAGATCCTCAGCACAAGTGAGTAACTATTCAGTTCGTATGACTCAATTAACAAACACGAGCAGACAATTTGTATCTAACTTCAAGATCTCCAATATCGTTACCAAGTCAAAAAGGGATCTAATTTTATCAATTCTTCGATCTACCACAACAAAGCGCGAGGCGAAAAGCTTTTTGGAAAGATACCAAGATCACTTTGATTTCAAGGATACATCATTTCGCCAACCCAGGCATAAAAGTTCGGGTATTAATGATGGATTCCGTAAACAAAACGTTGTTGAAAATTTCTTACAGGGAATCAACCCTGTTGTCCTGACAAAAGCTAACACCGAGGAAAAAACTCTGGGAAGTCCTTTGAGAATCGCATTGTTCCAGATGTCAATGTCGAGTGTTTCACCGAGATTTTTCGGTGGTATAGCTGAAACATTGAACAGGCTTGTTCAATTAGGAGTATCACCAGTTATCGTGTGTGGCCCTGAGGACACTTCTGGACACAGCTTCAAACTGACCTCATCTTTTCTCAATGAACAAGCAGAAAAATTCCTGAAGCATTTACTGAACAGGGCCAAAGACGGGCTCCAGCCCATTCAAATGAATTTGATAAGGTCCTTGTTCATTGAAAAAGATAAGGACATATCAATAGACCCGATAACACAGATTTTGGTGCCTTTGTATCAAGGAATAATCCCAATTGTGCTTCCTGCGGTTTACAATGTACATGATGGGGTTCAGAGATTTATTGAACCAAAGGACGCATTGCTTCACTTGTGCTCGCCGTTGTTGGACATGCACAATCTTTTAACGATTGAAAAAATTGTCTACATCGATTCCCTAGGTGGAATTCCTTCAATTGAGCGAAATCAAACAAGTCACGTTTTCATAAATCTTTCCCAGGAGTTCTCTGACATTATCTCAGAGTTATATATTGGTCATCTCGATCCCAAGACTCGTGAAATCCACATATCGAATCTTGAATCCATGAACACAATATTGGATCTTATATCTCAAAAGTGCCATACTAATGCCACAACAGGAATTATCACAACTCCATCAGTGATGTCGGTGAACGACGACCAGCTTAATCCGGTGGTCTATAATGTTTTGACTGATAGACCCATTATCTCCTCGTCTTTACCATCGGCTTTCGAGAGTACTCCACAAATTTCAACTTCGATTATAAAAAAAGGCTTCGAAGTGACTGTAATAGACAGGCATTCGTACAACGGTGATTTCAAATTCTCTAACTTGGTCAAAGACAAGCTAATCGACAAAGACAAGCTATTTTTCTTAATGAATGATTCGTTCGGAAAAGAGCTTAAGACAAAAGAATACTTGAGTCGAATTGAAGAATCGTTAGCCACTTTGATTGTCGTGGGTGACTACGAAGGAGCTGCAATTATTACTTGGGAATACTTAAGCAGCGGTGATAGAATCGCCTATTTGGATAAATTTGCAATTGCCAAGAGGAACCAGGGATTACCCGGTCTAGCGGACGTCATTTTCAAACTTATAACGCAGGCGCACCAAAGTGAATTGCTTTGGAGATCAAGAGCGAATAATCCTGTGAACAAGTGGTACTTTGAAAGATGTAGGGGCTCTGTAAAAATTCCTCGGTCACCCTGGAAATTGTTTTATACTGGCGATATGTTCAATCGCCGCATGGGCACCAAAATTGATGGAACTCAGCAAAGTGGGATTGACATCACGGAGAAGCTTTTGTTATACTCTGAATTGATTGAACATTTAGATCCTTCATTTCAGTAAGCATGCTCGAGTGGCAACTTCATAGATAATACAAATAAATAAGTTACTAGTAAAATTGAAATTATTTCACGTGACATTGAACTCCTCGCCGAGGCCAAAAAGGGAAATTTAGGGTCACCAAAGAGTGCCCAAAGTTTTTCTTGCTTTATTTCAAGAATAGACAGATGCCCGGGAAAGTTAGTCAAAATACCCCAAGAGACGAAGTATTGTCCTATTACCATGAATTAGATGTATGGCAACAGGATAACCATTACATAAGATCAGCGTATGTTAAGGAAACCTCGAGCTACACAAAATGTTTGAAGTCCTTGACTTATTTGCATAATGAGTCGATCAACATTTATTCGCATCTCATACCCGCTGCTGTAACAGCAGTTTCCATTATAGTCCTCATTATGAACCTGGGTGATGATACGGGAATTCCGACTTGGACCAGATTCAGTTTTTTACAATTTGGGTTGGGGGCTTACTTATGTCTTTCGCTGTCCGCTCTCTTCCATCTTTTCAAATCACATTCACCGAAGATATGTGGATTCGGACACCAATGCGATTATTTTGGTATCGTTATGATGATTACCCTTTCATTGATTTCAGTCATAATGTTCGTTTTTGATGACGTTCCTCAGTGGAAAAACAGCTTCATAATCATGTTCGTGACTCTTGGATCCATTTGCACTGTGGTAACATTTGATAAAAGGTTTTCAACCCCACTTTATCGACCTTTCAGGTCATTAATGTTCATTTTATTCGGACTTTCCGGTGCTATACCCGTAATCGTGGCATCGTATATTTTTGGATCTACAGCTGCTTTTGAAAGGTCTGGTGCAGGATGGTTGATTCTAGAAGGAGTATTTTACATTCTGGGAGCAACATTGTACGCTGCCAGGTTCCCAGAAAGATTGTACTATAGGGAAGAATTCTCGGCGCAAAAGGTTCCCGGGAAGTTTGATGTATTTGGACACCTGCATCAGATCTTTCACGTGATGGTTGTAATTGCGGCTCTCTGCCATTTCAAAGCGCTCATCAACTGCCATACACAATGGCAAGCGCGTAACTTCTTTTGATGTCGCGAGCTCGTTAATCGTCCAGATTGGAGCTCACATAGTTTATTGCGAACAAAGTGGCCGTTGTGGACGATAGCCCTCGTCAAACTATGCCCTACAAATGATATGTGAACTAGATTATGGGCATTAAAGTAGAATCATTTCAAAGGAATCTAAGTATACGTTTATTTTGAACACGATGGGTGAGAAAACTACCTACTCATTCAGGTTCTTACAATCATGACGGTGCAGCTGGGAATGGTTGATAGTTTTCAATGTACAAAAAGTGGAAGTTCCTTTGTCGAGTCCCTTAACCAAGGTTCTTTCTTCTTCTTTCTTTCACAGCTGCTGCAAGCTTTTTTAACATAGATACTGTGGTTTCCCAAGAAACACAACCGTCAGTTATAGACACACCATATTTCAAGCTCTCCTTGCCGGATCCCTCTTTTGGCATGCTTTGCTTTCCTTCATTTATGTGAGACTCGATCATCACCCCGATGATTGAATTTTCACCACTGGAGATCTGCTCGCTAACGGAATCCAAAACTTTTGTTTGATTTCTGTAGTCTTTCTCAGAGTTATCGTGGGAGCAATCAACCATCAACTTGATACTTGGGTCAGAGCTTTTTGCAATGCTTTCTTTGGCACTCTTGACAGATTGAGGATCGTAGTTGGTGATTTTCTTGCCTCCTCTCAAGATGATAAAGCAGTTATCATTACCTTTAGTTGTTGTGATCGCAGCCAAACCGTTTTTCGTGACACCCATGAAATGATGTCCTTTAGAAGAAGCCTGGACGGCATCCAATGCAACACCTAAATTACCATCGGTTCCATTTTTAAATCCAATAGGAAAAGACAAACCAGAGGCTAACTCCCTATGCAATTGAGACTCAGTGGTTCTGGCACCAATTGCTCCAAAACTTAAAAAGTCGGAAAAGTATTGGGGGGAAATTGTGTCCAACATCTCCGAGCCAATGGGTACTCCCACCTCACCCGTAAGGTCAGCATACAACTGTCTAGAAACTCTCAAGCCTTTGTTAATATCAAAAGTATTGTCCACATTTGGGTCATTTATGAGGCCCTTCCATCCCACAGTAGTTCTGGGCTTCTCCAAATAAGCTCTCATGATGATAACCAAATCATCTTCCAACTCATGAGAAAGTTCTTTGAGGCGCCTCGCGTACTCCATTGCAGCAACAGGATCATGGATGGAGCATGGCCCCACGATAACCAAGCACCGGTCGTCCGTTCCGGCGATGATTTGCGCCGAATCAATTCTAGCTCTTATGACCACCTCCAACGAGCTTTTTTTAGCACTTATTTCATTTTGAAGTAAGGCCGGTGGAATCAAGGGGTCGTAGCCCAAGATTCTTGTGTCATCGAATTCTTCGGGGATTGGTGTTTTACTCATGATTTCAAAATTTGTTCAATTCTCTTCAGAAGATTCAACTATGGCAGTGAGACAATCGCGACCGTTTTAAGGCGAATAATTTGGATGAGTCAAAAAAAAATTTTATGCGTGTTCGAATCAAATTGCATATAACTTTGCTATGCCAGAACGAGTCACAAAGGCATCTCGAAATCGACTTAGATCGACTCAAAGAATAGAAGCCAAACGGACCACAATTTTTTTCAGTCAGTTTAAAACAAAACGGAGGGTTCTTTTTCTATATATCAATATTTTCATCTCAGAGTTATCGAGAGCTGTGATTGACAAATATGAAATCTTCTACACGTCCGGTATTCAATGACGACCTACTCAATGCGTGGTATGAATAACGAGCTAACGAAGGAACAGAGAGTATCACCGTGTATGATCTAAACCTAGCAGGTCTGACGAAACTTTCGTGAGAAAGATGCATGTGGGACATAATGTCAAAGCAACAAGAAAGTACTACATACACTCGAGCTGCACTTCCGTTTTCTTATCGCGCGCTAGTCAAGTAAACGGAGGGCCAACACGCTCCTCTATTCTTCAGACTGTTATGCTTTTGATGGTCTCTGCAGCGAAGCGAGTTTTCATTTCCTTTTTGATATTTGGACTCTTGAACAATATTCTATATGTTGTTATTTTAACCGCAGCAGTAGACATCGTGGGGTTCTCCCTTCCAAAGGCTATCGTCTTGTTGGCGGACATCATGCCCTCTTTATCTATAAAGCTACTCGCTCCATTTGTCATACACAAGTTGCCTTATAAATCCCGAATATGGATTTTGGTCTCGCTTTCAGTTTCCGGTATGCTCTTGATAAGTTTGACTCAAAGGAACGCCATGTTCGCAAAGATTCTTGGAATTTCTATGGCTTCCTTGTCATCTGGATTAGGAGAGGTCTCGTTCTTGCAGTTAACCCATTTTTACGACGAGACAAAATCAATCGGCGGGTTTTCCATGGGAACTGGAGGAGCGGGAATATTGGGAAGCTTCTGCTATTTGTTGATGACGAATATTTTGGGAATGAGGGACTGGGTAGCATTAACTAGTTTTGCCGTTGTGCCCCTCGGCTTCCCCATCATGTTCTTCTTTGTATTGCCAAACGTAGATGTTGACGCACGATACGAACCCATTTTGCAAGACTCATTATCATCTATAAGCATGGAAATGGAAAGTCATTCAGGTGTCTCGGCAACACACTGGTCGTCACAATGGTTCAAGCTTTGGGTTAGGCTTAGACAAAACTTCAAGAGTAGAGCCCGTCTTGTATACCCACTAGTGAGACCGTACATGGTACCCTTATGTTCAGTGTATATCGCAGAATATGTGATCAATCAAGGGGTATCACCTACATTACTTTTTCCCTTGGAAGATCTTCCGAGGTGGCTATTTGCGAGCTACAGAGACATATATGTTGTCTATGGATTTATCTACCAGTCAGGCGTATTTTTGTCTAGATCATCTGTTACTTTTGGATTGCGCTGCCGAAAGTTGTACATTTTGAGCATCTTGCAATTACTCAACGTTGCCGGTTTAACCTATCAATCGTTATACGATGCCCCCTTCAACAGTATTCTTCCTATCACGATGATTATTTTCTACGAAGGTTTGCTTGGAGGCCTACTGTATGTGAATACATTTATGACAGTGAGTCAAAATGTGACTTCGGAATTGAGGGAGTTTTCAATGGCATGCGTTGGTGTCAGTGACTCGCTTGGTATAATGATCGCAGGTATAATCAACGTGTGGCTCGAGAAATCCTTGTGTGCTCGACAAGTGAGCCGTGGAAGGGACTGGTGCAGTGTAGGCTAATAGAAAGCAAAACCTCTTCACTTGAGAATAACTGATTACAATAGGCAGTAAAACCTTCGGAAAAGTTCCCTAATAGGAAATAAAATAAAATTGATCCTTTGATAATTACTCTTTAAAGGGCGTGCATCAAAATTGTTCCTTGTGAAAGACGCGCCCAACAAGCTTCCAGATACATGTGATAACGGCAGAGTTTGTTCTTGCAGTGAGACACAAAACCACGCAACTCAAAAAAGCAAAGGACAAGAGTAAACTAAGATATTTTCAGATGTTTAATAGCATCGTACGGCTGTCACGGCTTGGTTGTATCATTCAACACGCAAAGCCTGACAAGAAGGGACTGCAGAACGCAATCGTGGAACTGCACTGACAGAAGCCGGAATGTGGGGTTTAGAATGTTGGGTCTGGCTCGCATTTATATAAACTTTGAAATATCTGTTTTTTGAGTACCGATATCAACTGTGGAGCAATGACTGAAATTATAGCAAATTCAGACTTCAACGTCAACATTCTTGAGGATGCGTTCACTAATCCCAATGTTGAATTAACGTTTCCATTGCCGACCGACAAGGACACTTATCTTTCTTTGTCGACTAATGAGAAAGTCAGCACTAGTTTTCAGCTTTTGGAACACTTCATCAATTTCTTCACTAATATTAATGTATTTGAGATATACAAGAATGCAGAGTATAGATATTCAGTTAACAAGGCTTCCAAAAATTTCAACATCATCAGTGACCAATTCATGTGCGACAGATTGGAAAAATCAGACCACAAGCTTGATGAAATCGTTTATGGATTAGTTGACCTGGAATTGCGCATGAATTTGATCAAAGCAAAAGACTTCACTACAAGATTCAAAGAGGTGAAAGACTTTATGGTGAAATTCTACAAGCAAGAAAACGAAAAAAACCTCCCAAAGTTTGGATCTCAGAGATTTATCAGATTATGTTATATCACAGTCATGAACACCGTGACTAAAATGTTTCCACAGGGTGTATGGACCAACAGAGAGCAGTTCAGCAATCTCTACAAAAAGTATCTTGACGATCCCATGTCTATTGTACTCTTACCAAACCACCAATCTCATATAGATTATGTGATTATGCACTTGATCATGATAAGATTCCAAATGTCACTTCCTACGGTAATCGCGGGGGACAACTTGAATGTGGCCATATTTGGATCTATATTGAAAGGGTTGGGAGGAATATTCATCAAGAGATCCTTCAATAATGAGGCATATACTGAAAGAAACTTGACAAATTATGTCGAGTTTATCTTCTTGAACAAAATCCACTTTGAGGTATTCATCGAAGGCACTCGTTCGAGAGATGGTAAGTTGCTTTTACCAAAGTATGGAATTTTGAAAACGTTGGCATCAATATACCACAAACAACGGATAGAAGAACAGAATTCAGAGTTTGATCTTCTCATCCAGCCGGTCTCGATTACCTACGAGAGAATCTACGAAGCAGATGGATATCTTCACGAACTCATTGGAAAAGACAAGAAACAAGAAAGCTTTGTGAACATCTTATCCAATGGCCTTTCAAACATGTTCTCGAAGCTGACCAACGACAAAGCAGTTTTCCTGCCAGATGGGTTTGTGGATAATTCGAATAAGCTGTTGAGTGGTAAGTTATTCGTCAAGTTGGCAGATAGCTTTACGTTTTCCTCCTACGCGAATGATCCAAAGAATTTGGTCTTTGACGTGAAACAAGACGATGTGATCAGCTATGAGCAGAATATTAACTTGAAAAAACTCGGGTTCAAAATTCTCCATGCGATCAATGGTGTATCATATCTTCCTGAAAGTGCTATCGTTGGTATGACTATCCAGACATTTTATTATTTTAACGGCCGCAAAGAATTTTCCATCGTGGAGTTGATCCCAATGTTGAATTTTTTGATTGACATTTTTGAACAAGAAACGTTGGGTAAGACAAACGAGAAGATACTTGGAGATATCAAGTCTCTTCCCGAAGAGCAGAAGGTTGCTTTGATTGAATCGCAAATCATGAAATTTTTCAGATATACCAAAGTCAACCCAAAAACGAAGAGAGTGAAAATAGTGAACACTTTTGAGCTCCTTTACTACAAAAACCTCACAATTCATTTAATCATTCACAAATGTTTGGTCTCGCTTATTTTGCTCCGGACGCTGAATATCAACCAAATCAACAAGCTCTTTTATATCTTCACCGGGTTCTTAAAGAATGAATTTCTTTTCGATTATGATTACAACACAGATCATGAGATATCCAACATTTTGAAGAAATATCAAGACTTGGGTTTGATCTCGCACAATTTTGAGATCGAGGATGAGCACTACCATAAAGTTCTCGCAACAATAATTGAACCTTTCGTCAATTCTTTTGTCGTTTGTGTGGACAGCTTAATTTTTTCCGTCGAACAGTCCTATGGCAACTCAACCAACAAGGTGACTGAGCAACAACTCATTAATGACGATTTGTTACTGAAGGAATATCCCACGACTAAGTCTCTTTTGAAGATAATACAGAAGGACAATCTGAAAAACTTTGACAATGACTCCGCTGCATATCACATTGAGACATACAACAAGCAGTATCTTCTTTCGTTCTTATTCTACTTGAACAACTTGAAACTTATCAAGATTTTCAAGAACAAGTCCAAGACAAAGGCTTACGTCATCATAAAGAACTCTAGAGACTTGAACTTTATTTCAACTTTCATGCTGAAATTTAAGAGCAGCAAACTTGACGATACTTCGATCAATTACATGATTGATATAGTTGACAAGAGTTTTGAGAGGACGCCGCCAGTTGTTGGTGCAAGTGAAAAAATTAACAGCAAATTATAGTCAAATTATTGTATTCAGGACAATATTAATATATAATGCATATATGATGCAATACTAGTATATATCACAACTAGAACAAACAGAGCATGCCTGTTGAGGATATGAGCTCGCTTTGCTATGGCGGAGTAGTTTGTCTATTGCTGTTAGCGAGCATTGCGCCCAAAGACTCAGCCTTCGCCCGCTACAGAGAAGGTGAAGCTCGAAGTCATGTGTTCTATCATATGAAGGAACGAAAGCGTTACCCCTATCTTCCTCAGTGCATGCCATCACAGCCGCAAAAATCACGGTCGTGTTTTGTCCATGATTAAAGCTTACAGGGCTAAAACTCAAAGCAGTCCTTCCAATATGCCTGTTGAACCTAATTTACTCTGGCATTGTGCGTATTGAGTGGGCCATAACATTAAAATTTTCGTACTTATTAAGGACGTCAATCTACGTTCTGTTCTTTTTTTCTTTTTTTTTCTCTTCTCCTTTTTTTTTTTTTTTTTTTCCTTCATGCGATCACCTACATGAGGACCCGCTTCCACTCTATTTCCTCACTCCACGCTCACACCTTCCACTTAAGTTAGACGATTAGCCCCTTCACAACTGCTATATCAATCACTCATTTTTTTTTTCGCCTGTGACAACTTTTATCTGAAGCCTGATACTTTACGAACCTGCGACTCAAAACCATAATTTGTCTTGGAGGTGACATCGATGTCAATATAAACAAACACAACACGATTAACAGAACGAAAGTCCTACTGAAGATTGAATACACAGTGTACAATCCAAAATGAGAAAGGAGTTGAAATATATCTTGTGGGGACATGCTGCAATAGTGTTATTCTTGGTTTACTGCACTTATGATTTGATCAGCCTATTATTCGATGATTCATTTCCGGATTCGTTTCTCGATATGGAGTTGAACCCGGTCGATGGAAAGTTGGACAAAAGTCTACTCATTCCAAAAATCATTCATCAAACGTATAAAACTGATCAGATTCCTGAAACTTGGCAGCCCGGCCAGCAGGCATGCGTTGATCTACACCCAGATTATCAATATATCTTGTGGACTGACGAAATGGCTAGGGATTTTATTGCAGAAAAATACCCCTGGTTTTTAAAGACTTGGGACGCTTACCCTTATCCGATTCAGAGGGCTGATGCTATCCGGTATTTTGCATTGGCTCATTATGGAGGCGTTTACATTGATTTAGATGACGGGTGCATGAGGCGATTGGACCCTCTCTTAACAGTCCCTGCGTTTGTTCGTGAGACACAGCCAACCGGCATATCGAATGATGTTATGGGTGCAGTTCAAGGCCATTTGTTTTTTGTTAAGGTTTTAGAAAACCTTCAAAAATATCAGCGTAACTGGTTGGTTCCTTATATCACCATAATGTTTTCCACTGGACCGTTGTTCCTATCCGTGATGCTAATGCAATACAAGCGTAAGGGTGTACCGGAAGCGGGAAAGGTTCGAGTACTTCTTCCGAGCGACTACAAAGCCAATCCGAACTCATTCTTTTCGATCGCCCCGGGGTCATCATGGCATTTGGATGATGCTAAACTCATGAAATTGATGGCACAACATATCGGTTTGGCGGTACTTGCAGGTTTTTTTATTGCAGGGTGTGTCTTTTTGTTGGAGTGGTGGTTCTACCAATGGTGTATCCGTACGAACTTTTCCAAGGCGTGTGAAAGAACGTTATCAAGACTCAAATTGAAAAAGTGCGTGAAGAAAAGATCAAGAAAAGATTCGAACTTGCCCGTCACTATCGATTTCGAGAAGTTGGAATCAGTCTAGTGAAGTTAAATCAAACGGAGTCTGAGTCCCAATATAGATTCTTGATCATTTAAGGCTAAAGACAGAAATTTTATTGCATGATACGTAAATTTTTCTTTGAGAGTAGTCAGAAGTTTTATGTACATGTCGCCTACTCCTTCTCTTTCAATGCTCCGGGGACTTGCTTGCTACCCATGGATTGAAAGATTGACAACCCAGCCGCCATTAGACCGTTTAAGTCACTGAGATTAGCTGGAAGAACAACGGTGTTAGTCTCTTTCGCAATTTTACCAAACTCTTTAATATACTGCTGTGCCACTTGGAGGTTGATTGCTTCCGTGCCGCCTGGAGTATTTTTGATCGAGTTAGCTATTTTCTCAATACTGAGAGCTGTGGCCTCGGCTTGAAGAATCATAGATTGTTTCTCGCCTTCTGCAATATTTATTCTGGACTGTCTCGTCCCTTCCGATTCTAAAATCTCCGCTCGTTTCGATCTTTCGGCGCTAACTTGCCTATGCATGGCATCCAATACGTTTTGCGGGGGATGAATATCCTTTATTTCATAACGTAAGCATTGCACTCCCCAATGCTCTTTTGCAGCATCGTTGATGATACCGTTAATGTTGTTATTCAAATGTTGCCTCTCTTTCAAAACCGAGTCCAAGGTCATTGACCCAATTTCAGACCTCATTGTTGTCTGAGCTAATTGACTAATCGCGAATTTGAAGTCTTCCACGCCATAAGAGGCTTTATAAGGATCGTGAACCTTGACATATAATATTCCGTCCAACTCTAAAGAGACATTGTCGGATGTAATTGCATTCTGGGAGGGTATTTCGATTGCTGTTTCCTTCAATGATTGTACATAAGTGATCTTGTCAAGAAAGGGAAACATGACGGCGATTCCCGGTTCCAAAATTTTATGAAATTTCCCCATACGCTCGACTATGTAGGCAGTTTGCTGAGGAACAAACTTAACCAATGTGTTTGAAGGCAAGCGCTCCTTTTGAAAAAAGCTCAATGCGGGAGGACCTAATCTTGAATTATTTAAAGCACTGTACCATCTTGAAGCATTGAAGCCACCAAATTGAGGTGCTCTTATGGGCCTTACTGTTAGCATTTGGAACGGGAGCAGTGTGGTTGGAGACTACTTGAAGGTTAAATGTGGGTTTTGAGTGACCTCGCTTACATATGTCGTGCGAATACCATATTGTCGTAAAACGCAAACTTTGAAGGAGGGTGATAAGGCTTGATAGATGCCGACGCTTATGCTGCCAATAGCTTGCAAATTTTTCTTTGGGCCTTCAGGAAAGTATGTCATGAAGCATTCGCTAGAATGTGACTTGAAGTGATACTCGTAACTCACGTGACACAAGATGCAGCTCACCGCTAGAAATGTGTTACACTACACAGGAACCACATTTACTGTGTTTAAGAACCTACCTTCGAATTTGATCAAATAGTAAGCATGACGAAAACTTCCACCGTTTCGCTCAACGAGAGAGCTTTTGTTCTCGAGGGCCTTAAAAGCGGTATTCGTTTGAATGGAAGAGGGTTCAACGAGATGAGAGAACCACAGATAAATATCTCTAGCAACGAATACGGCTTCGTGGAAGTGGAACTTGGCAACACGAAATTGGCCGTGAGAGTGAGTTGTGAGATTATTAAACCTTACGAAGATAGGCCCTTCGAAGGAACATTTACGATTAACACAGAAATTAGCCCTATGGCATCTCCTTCTTTCGAGCACGGAAAAAACACTGACGATGAGGTGCTCATTTCGAGATTAATAGAAAAAGCAGTAAGAAGATCCAATGCCTTAGATCTCGAAAGCTTGTGCATTATTGCAGGCGAAAAAGTATGGCACGTAACTGCTGACATTAACTTTTTGAACTACGACGGAGGATTCATAGATGCCTCCTGCTTGGGGGTGATGACAGCCCTTCAACACTTCAAGAAGCCAGACGTTTCAATAAAAGGGACTGAAATAATCGTACATGACTATAATGAGCGACAACCAGTCCCTTTGAGTATTCTTCATGTTCCAATCTGTGTCACATTTTCGTTCTTCAATCCAACGGACAAAGTGGAAAATATAAAAGGCGATCTGAATCAAGAGATCGCGATCATGGATGCAGATCTGAAAGAGGAATCTGTGAGAGACGGATCCCTCGTGATTACAATTAATAAGAATAGAGAATTGATACAAATTTCGAAGAATGGCGGCCTACCAATTGATGGAGTTTCTCTTTTACAAATGGCGGATTTGGCCTTTTCTGTGGCAGAGAACATGACCGATATGATTAAGAAGTTGCTTCAAACAGACGCAGATGAAAAATATCAGAGGATGAATTTTAAATTGCTTGAGGTAGGAGCCTCAAGATAGGATAATCCCATATAGCCACTACTTCTTTTTAAAGAAAACATCTAAAGCGCCCTTTCCGACAGCAACTTTATTCGACTGCTTTTTGATCGACTTCGTAGCTTTGATATTCTTCCCCTTCCCGATTTCGGGCCCAGATTTAGATGATGTGGCTATGGATGCCAAGTTTTGCTCAGCTATGTCTGCATTTTTACGTTTCGATTCCTGTCCCTTTAAAAACACATCCAACTCCGAGTGCTCTTTGTTTAGCCCTTGTGAAAACTTCTTTTTCAGGCTGTCGCCTAGAAAGCTGCTAAACACAAAATCAGTGCAGTACCTTGTGACTTGTTGTTCAAGTACTGAAGCAGGAATCTCATTTTGTGAATCAGAGAGTGTTTCTTTGATTTTTTTGGCGAGTACATATTCGGGGTTTTCGAGAATGAGGTTTTTAAAGCGGTCTATTTTTGTGGATAAGACATTGTGAACTTTCGGAAGGCTGAATCTAAAAAAAAATTCTCCATTTTCTTGAACACTATCGCAGGTTCGTTCTATGCAATGTTTAATCATCTGCTCAAGCTTGTGAAACAGAGGAGAGGCGCCCACCCAGTCAGAGAATGCCTCTGAGATGTCGTCAATACTATGAAATCGAGCCACGTAGACGTCCCAGCGGATTGCCATCCATCTGAGAAATGGAAAGACGAGATCAAATCGTGTGCAACATATGAAGTTGGGATTAGCCAAGACAGCACCAACGGGGCCTTCGTTCGTGAATTCAAGAACTAATGACTTTACCGGCTCACCGCTTGGAAGATGAGGCTCACCTCTAAGATCGTAATCGCTCGAAGGCCCAATTTCACGAAGCTCATAAAGATTTTCTTTGGAGACCGCTAAGGACTTGTACGTGTCCTCAAGTTTTATACGGATAATCTCTAGACTCTTTACATCATTGGGAAGTAAGATTACCTTCGTGGTGTCATTCACATTGGTCATGTTCTGGAAGCGTGTCATGTCGTTGACAACCTCGCGGCCTGTTCATGACGCGTAGTGCGTAAATGGCGAACTCGTTGACTAGCGCCAAACATCACAAATACTTTTTTTTATTTGGTTCATGCCTGATTCTCTTTCAATTAAAGACCAACCCAGCTTCGAATTAGATCTCGAACTACGCCGATACTGGCTAAAATTATCATAATGGTTCCAAATAAGCTGAAGCTCAATGAGCTCATCGAAGCTGCTCGGGGATCCAGATTAAGTAAATGCGCTGTTGCAATAGCTCCACAATTTATTCCTAGTGTCACACCTCTGATGACGAAATCATTTGTGGGAATTTTTAGTAGTTTGAAAAACAGGTCACCAATTAACACGCCACAAATTCCGCTAAGAATTGTGCAAACGGCTGTTAGTGATACCGAACCTCCTAATGAATCAATTAACGGAGTGCCGAGTGCTAGGGTAACCAGTCGTCCAACAAACCCGAGGGACCTCTCTGAGCTGATCCCTATCTTGTAGCATATTATTGGGTAGCAAAAGAAAGTCATTGCAGCCGAGATCGTTAGAGGGGGAATTAATAGCCAGAAATTTCTAAGAAAGTCTTTTCGATGGGTGAACATTGGTAATGACAATGAAACAATCGAAACATCCATTAAAGATGATAAGAAGTCTCCACATCCAGGCCACATGGGCTGAGAGGTAAAGCCTTTCCTAGTTGCGGGTACTATTTCTCCACTATTGTATAGATCCTTTCCGTTAAATAAATTGAGGTAGTTTTTGCCCGTTTTATAATATTTCAAGTCTTCAAGAAACCCCTTTGGAGAACCACGATGATAAATCAATGATGAAATAAAGCATACAAATAATATTTCAGCAGTCAGGACCAAGATCGGATGAGCAAACTTTCGAGCAACGGGGAATCTGTCCAAGAAAAGAAGGGCATTATAGTATGATATCACGGTCAAAGCTAAATGAAAAGGTAACATGACATGAATGGCGCTGATATAGTAGAACGGCAAGCCCACTATGAGCAATGCAACATAGAGAAACCAATCTATGTAATTTGTGATGAAAACTGCAACAGGTTTGGCTGTTTCCGATAATTTGTTCATTTGCAGCCGTGCGTGTTGCTGAATATTAATGTCATTAACATCATCCTCAAGGGTGGCGTCTTCCAAGTCCTCAATTCCCGTACTTCTGAGAGATACACGAGGAATAATTTGAAGTGGGGCTGAAACAACATTTTGTAAATTCGAGCCTGCTTCATTTTCATCACTAAATGGGTTGTCTGAGAGAAGATGATTCCGAGTTACATGTTCTGGCTCTGTTTGCACCGGTCTTATTGATGAGAGGTCGATTGTTGTTATATCTGAACGGGGCATAATGTACGACTGGTTGATTTCGATAAGTTCCATCTCGTCTGGTGCTTTATAGGAGCTTCTCTGGTGGTTCGTTCCATCTTCGGGATTAGCCTTGTCAGATTCAAAAGTGAAGATATCGAAGAATGTAAGCACTCTTTTAAGCCCAAGAATCATGTAGACATCAGCCACCATTAATACAATGCCGCCAATAATGAAGACTGCCCCTATTTTCATGGCTTCAACGAACGTGATGGAGTCACTCAAGGGAAGCATGATGAAAGCAGGTATGAAGCACACGTTTATCCACTTAAGGGAAAAATTCATAGGGGGCCTGATTATCATTAGGTAATGCTCTAAAACCCAGCTTGCAGAGCGACCAACTTCACTTTTCCATGATCGATTCAGTCTGGAATCGGTGCCGTTCAAGTTTGAAATAATACTTAGCATGATCAAGACTAATAAGTTGATGAGCATGCACAAAACAGAGCTAGGAAACTTGACTTGTGCAATGTCAGTTAGTAAGACATTAAAGCCATATAGAATCGAAAGAAGTATCAATATTCCAACAGGAGTGATGACAAAAGAATGAATGAGATGGTATCGGGAGAACCAAATCCCATATAGCACCCCATTAATAATATCCTGAGCTTCTTTCATGCAATTCTTCACCCTCATGTTGTTGGGTGAACTCACTCCCTTCGTGCGAAACTGATCTGGGGTAATGTTGTGTCCGCGAATCATTAAGCTGCAGAACCGCTGCATTTCTCAAATCACGACAGTGGCGGTCCTTAGATGTCAGAGAACACTTGGCTACGGGAGATAATGTACTCGGGGAAAGACATACAAATTGAAATAATTTAAAGCTTGGAAATAAATTGTGCACCGTAGTGTGAGCCTCTTGATGTATGCGACATCCTTTCGTCGCAAGGGTCTCGCTTTTAGAGTATATCAGGGTTGATTCAAAAGTTTTGAGTCAAGAAAACACAGACAAACCTGTCGGTCCAAAATGAGTACAACTTTTGAAATATACTACAGAGATATCAAAGTACACCGTTAGACTAAATTTAGAAATGAGTAATTCGTGGACTAGTTGTGTAATTGAGGGACTCAAATGTGTTTCACGAGTGGCTAATTGCGTAAAGGAACCGCCTGCTGGTCAACTAGGCTTGTTTGCTTTCAATGAGTTCCTTAAACTCTTCTTTTGCATATCTCAAGCCACAATAGCCACATGTCGAAGCTTTTGGCTGATCCAAATTTATGAAAACCTTCGGGTGACCTTGCAAGGTGCTGCCTTTGTTACCATCGCAAACAGCGATGTTACCCTCATGCAAATATCTGACGGGTTCCTTTGCTATCAAATCTATAGCAGCATATGGCTGAGGCTGTTCATCTAAGTTTTTTTGTATGAACCTATGTGGATGGTTAGAGATTATTTCAGCCCTGGGTGCTTGACTTGGGGCCCAGGTCTCCTTCCTGTTTGGCGCTGGCATAGCATTTGGGTTGTGAGCTAATTCTTGAGAAGTAAGCCCCGTGGCACTAAGCCTAGAACTGCCCGCGAGAGTACTTTGAAATCTGGCAAAAATTCTTATAGGCAACTTCACTGACATTGATGATTTGGTATGCTGGTAAGCTGTAGTTGAATATCAATAGCGCACTGGGTGCATTTGTTAATTGGATGAAATCCTTTCACAGGAGTGCATGTAATTAATCACGTGATGAAAATGCTGATCAACAGTCAGCTACACCACCATTTGCCTTCATCGTAGAATACGTTGGACAGTTTTTCTTGATAGTTCGTTCGATATAAGGATACAGATATAACGATTTTAACAATACACGCGAATAAAAACAAAGAAATAAAAGATAGGAAGTCGTCCTTGCGCATTCACCTATTATTCGACACTTATAACACGACACACTTCTTCTTCTTTTCTTTCTTTTCTTTCGTCACTAATGAAGCTCTAGTTGCGGTTTCGAAAACTTCTCTGACTCCTTCACCTGTTCTCGCTGAGCACTCCAAGTAGTACTGAGTCCCGATTTTTTGAGCAACGGCCTGACCTTCAGAAGAAGACACAGGTTGTTGGTTTTCTTGGGATAACTGCTTGATGATAACCGGGTCATTTCTCAAATCAACCTTACACCCAACAAGGATGATAGGCACACCTTGGCAAAAATGCAATACTTCTGAGATCCACTTTTCCAAGACATTGTCCAAGGAGTCGGGAGAATCGATGGAGAAACAAATTAAAATGACGTTGGAGTCTGGATAAGACAATGGCCTCAATCTGTCGTAATCCTCCTGCCCGGCGGTATCCCAGAGAGCCAATTCCACCTTTCTTCCGTCGACCTCGACATCGGCGACATAGTTTTCAAACACAGTAGGAACATATACCTCTGGGAAGGTCCCCTTAGAAAAAACAATCAAAAGACATGTTTTACCACATGCACCGTCCCCAACAATAACCAACTTTCTACGAATTTCAGCGGGATGTGGAACCATTCTAAATCAGTTAGTATTCATGAATGCCGAGTAGGTGGTCAACTCTAACTTTTGACTTTCAGGTCCGTTTCCAACAGCCATTTGCACCATATGTTAAGACGAGGAATGTGTGATCTTGTGAGCACGATATGAGCTAACAACGCATGATGATTCGAGACTGTGTATTCAACTTGATTGATAAATGAAACCAAATATCACGTTCTAGTAAAGCAATCACGTGTTGTTCTTCGAACAAGACGTTCCACATACCCCAGAATCTGGTTAAAAAATCTTCACCAGTGAGATTTATTCTATGCTGTGACTTTCTGTACTCACACCATGAATGACACATGCCACATCAGACAGCGACCAATGAACTTATGGAGGGACGGGAATGGGGATGTGTTTTAGTTATCTTGGAAACCGAAGCATCTCTCATACGTACATTTAAAGACTTGGATTCTGATATTTAAGAAGTGATGCCAGATTCTGAATCAGTACCAGAAAAACCTTGTAGATCAAGGGTGTTTTTTTTTGTAGATTTTGTCTGTAGGGCTGTGGGAAGGCACGGGTGCAAGAATTCGACAAGGGGGCGACTTTTTCTGATACATTCCCGCGCACGAGATATTTTCCTGCAGAGTCCTTGGGAACCTTACTGAGGAAGATTCGGATCTATGCAATTGATGAACATGTAGCAAGACAATGCTGTCAATCAGACGAATTCATCAATACTTGTAGATGAATTTACTTGAGGCTGGAAAAATAAATTTGAAACATAAAAAACAGAAAGTAGGGAACAAAAGAAAATGGTTGTGGAAAATCTGAAGGCTCAGCTTGAAGAATGCGCGAGCATGAAACGAGGGATTATCAGCTCTCCAAGCTCCATCATCCACCAATAAAATGGACATCATACTCTTGTTTGAAGTTATCTGAACTGTAAGTTATCTCTCGATCGGTTCTCCCGGTTCTCCAGATTAGATAAGAATCAAAGTTCTAGGCTTTCAATGGTGCACGATATGGATATGCGTTTGACACGTAGTGCAGTCGAGGATAACTTGATCGAGTGTTGATGATAGGTTTTTGAAGAGAAGACCCGAACCACAAAAGAAAAGTTAGAATCAGTGGTATCAATATTTAATTGAAAAGTCTCGTGTAGCGATTACAAAAATACTTAAGATTGTCACAAGTTCATGATTGTGCCCCGTTACTGTCCTCAACAGAAGTTACCTTCTCATTGTCCAGACAGTCCTTTTCTGACTCAACGGTTTCTGAGAGAGTAGGAGAAACATTTCCATTTTTGAGCTTTCTCGGTGGAAGCACAGCATTGAATGCCTTTTCCCAATCATGATTCAGTTCAAGCCACGTACACATGATTTCGTATACATGCGATGTCGCCAAGACATGTCGGCTATTCATTTGAATATACCTGCCGATGGGTAATCTTTCAACTTTTAACCCGAGCTCCCTCGCCTTGTTGAGACATAACTTTGTGTGTCTGTTTTTATCGACAATGCCCCCAATTATATAAGTATGACCATCCTTCAAATCCAGGAGTTCATCATCTGTATCTGCTGTTAAGTAGACATACTTTGCTAGTTCCAGTTCGTCCTTGGGCAAAATTTCCGCTAGAGAATCATTTTCTTCGAAACGAATATTTTTCCACTTGGCGTAATCCTGAATAGATTTATCAAAGCGTTGCTTAAGCCTTTTATTAAAGCTTGATATGGTTAAGCCTACTTCGTATTTTGAATGCCTTTTAGCGGAATAGCATCTCGTAATCTGGTTACTCATCGAGACAATTTCCTTATCACTCATCAAAGCATCAAACTCGCAGTCCATAATGACTTTTACACCACTTGGAATTTGCGACTGAGGAAGCCCCCTTTTGGCCTCCAGGTGATAGTTGCTATTCTCATTCTCTAGACCTAGAAGCTTACGTTCGGACTTTCGTTGTCGTGCAGCAACCTTCTTCTCTCTTCTCTTTAATCTAAATTCTTCTTTCTGGTCATCCCATCTCTGCTGCTTTTGTAATCTCTTCCATGCATTCTTGGACATTCCCTCAGGGATCGTGGCCTTCTGTCTTTTGAAATTCCCACGTGGCAGAACATCTTGGCTCTCACGCCCATCTGAAAAAGTGTCATCGGACGCCATTCTCGAGTTAATTCATAGTCGTGACTGGAAAAGTTTAAGGTATCAAATTTTAGATTCCGGCATATAATCACATACAGGTCGCATGAGCCCCGAAGATTGACCACTAAACCAGCTCGTCGGTCACAAGTCAATACTGCAAAGGACTCATTGTCAGCGTCGAGATAGTGGTAGAATAATTTATCATCTCTGTTTGATTCTCACCACAAAAAAACACCGATAAGCTTGAAGGTTCGGGCAATTAGAATGCACTGAAAATGTTCGGATCATGATTTTCGTTGACTGTGTGGCTGTACTCCAAAATACAAGCGGGGAAGTGGTGCAGACGAGCAAGCGAACCCCTCTTCTACAACCCCTCTTTCTTCTTTATATAAAGTCTCAATCTTTCTTTGAGTAAAGCCTCATTGTCTTCAGAATGGAACAAACGTATGTGTTTATTAATCATGGGATTTTATGTCATAAGCTAACACTGCCTTAGGTATTTCAAGCTTAACAACAATACTCAAATCCCCGCGGTCGGCCTCGGTACATGGCAATCAACAGAGGAAGAGGTTTACAATGCTGTGATCACTGCCTTGAAGGCCGGGTACCGGCATATCGATACAGCCTTCGCTTACGGGAATGAAATATCGGTCGGAAATGCAATCAAGGACTCTGGAATCCCCAGAACGGAGATTTTTGTCACTACCAAATTGGCTCCCATCGACCTGATTCACGTCGAGCAAGCTTTGAATAAATCTTTGCAGAACCTTGGCTTGGACTATGTCGACCTATACTTGATGCACTGGCCAGTCGCTCTCAACCCAAATAACAAAAGTCACCCATTGGTACCAACTTTGCCAACTGGAAAGCGCGATATTCTCTTTGATAGAAGTTTTGTGTCAACATATTTAGATATGCAAGCGGTTGTTGAGTCAGGGAAGGCCAAATCCATTGGTGTTTCGAACTTCTCTGTGAAAAATTTGAAGGAACTTCTTGGCCTGAAAGGGGTTACAATCAAGCCGGTTGTGAACCAGGTCGAGTTGCACCCCTATTTACCTCAACATAAACTTTTGAACTATTGCAAGCTAGAAGACATTATTTTGGAAGCTTACAGTCCATTAGGTTCTACTGACTCTCCATTATTAAAAGACAAGAAGCTTGAAGAATTGGCCTCTAAATACAATTCAACAATTGCTACTATTCTCATCAGCTGGGCAGTGTGGAGAGGAACTGTTGTCCTTCCAAAGTCAGTAACCCCAAGCAGAATTGTCAGCAACCTTGCAATAGTAAACCTCAGTCCGGATGATGGTAAGCTCATTGATGAATTGTCCAAAACGACAAACACGACGAGATTTATCAGCCCTGACTGGGATCCAGTGGTGGTTTTTAATGATCTGGAATAGACGCCTCATTGTGTCTACCGAGATCTATGTATTTAAGTTAGGTTTGAGGCTATTGATGGTAACTTGCTCGTGCTTCTATACCACTCAGAAACAAATTTAAGTATATAGTTCATCATTGAATGGCATGTCACTAAAAATATCGAGTTTGGTAGTGAAAGCAGGATCGTTCACATGGTTCGGAATACCCGGCGTACTCAAATCCTCATTCTCCGTCACATACTTCGTGCTTTTGATGTCTCCCATTTGGTTCCCCCCTGTTGATTGCCCCTCATGTTGAAACTCACCCAGGACTTCATGTTTCCAAGAAAGAATTTGAAGCCAAAGTTTATCGATCTCAAGGTCAGTAACACCATCTGGAGGAGTCAAAGAACTAGACAGATCCAGAAGATTTGATGATTTTGACAATTGAGTGTCCGCTTTCTGCGAAAAACCAAAGGTCGAAAATTCTGAATTGTGAAAGGACGCAAGAGTTCTCTCACATATGTAAATCAACTCCTCCAATTGAGCTGCTGAATACCTCTGGCAATACAATTTATATGCCTTCTCATAATTGGCCCTGTAAAACTCCGTCGAGGTGACATTTTTCAAAAGTACAGTCTGACTTTTGGTGATTCTCCATGCGTAATAATACCGATGACTAATCTTGTTGATTGCAGAGATGGTGTATTCAGCCGCTCGTGTTAAACATGACGACAATTGGCACAACTTTTGAAAAAAGGATTTGTAGGCCAAATCGTTTGCGCATCGGCGAACATGATCTCCAGATTCCCTCAAGTGATAAATCACGAAGTTCACACGTATGATACCAGACAAATACACCATATTCGCTTTATGTATGAACATCTCTAAAACTGGATTGATGATCATATCACTAACCACCTCTGAATTTCTCAATAAGCTGGAGTAGTGCGGCATGACATCAGCAGTCAGAATTAAGAGACATTTCTTGTAGTAGAAAAACGAAACATCAATGTTGTTGGGTTCATAGTAAAGATAGATGTGAAAGTACATCGTCATGAGAAAACTTCTTGATGAGAGGTACGTCTTGATTTTAAAGTTTCGATCGATTATTGAGCTTTCTCCAGCGCCACTAAATTCAAGACAATCTCTGAGACTTCCAGAATGTTGATACCACTCAATCTCCCATGTAGTCAACATGGAAGTGAGTCTGGGTAGACTGACCCGATTCTTGACATCCAAAGTCTCAATAAGGAGATCCTTTGTTCCAAGGAACATGTTTCCACATCCCAAGTACCGATCAAGTATAGTCTTATCTTTCGACTTTTCGAGCAAGTTTTCACCCCCGGTAACGAAGAAAGGGAACTTAGTGTCATTGAATCTATCGTCCGTAGATAAAGGATTTCCAAAACACGACGCTAGATGAATATCACTCAAGCACACAAAGTACCAAATCTTCCGGGATAAATTGTTCATTCTCAAGTTGGTGCAAGTTTCATCGGGTTCCCTGTTGAGTCCCAACTGGTATGACATCTGTAACAATGCGGCAGTAAGCCCTTGGGTCCCCCCACCGTCTGCTCCATCTCCATCTTCTGGAGCAAACGATTGGTAGATTCTGAGATACAACGCGAGCTGCAACACAGTAAAGTTTGCTCTCCTCATGAATTGGAACTGATCAAGACATAATGTAGCAACGTTGATTGTATCAATGGAGATTGGATTCGCAAGCAAAAATTTCATCTTCTGTGTATCTGGAGATGGGTCATCAGATCTCAATATTGCTTCAGTAAGCGAGGTATTATTGGAAAGAAGTGACAAGTATGACAATCGAAGGATGACGAGGAGAATTCCAACAACAGCTAAATCCAACTTTCGTTCGATTTTTAGCTCGTTTATTGGCACGTCTTCATGTGATTCTGGGCCTAGAATACGATAGACGTCTTCTTTGAAATAGCCCTCGTCCAAGTAAGGCATGTAGACATATACCGAATTGAAAAATCGTTCCGTTAACTTCCAAACTATGCTTTTGTTCGGTAGAACTGTCTTAATCTTCTCGATCGTGTCCAATTGACGACCGATCTGCACGTCGTAAAGCGTTACGCCTAACAGAAAGGTAGTTCGGGCTAAATTCAGTTTGGAGGGATATCTCTCCTTTCTGGCCTTTAAAATACTGCTATATGGAATGATTTCATCAATGCCATCAGTTTCGAGAGCACGCTTTTCAAATTGTCTTTCGGTTTGGTCTGAGTCCTTTTCATAGTTGAGAATGGCATTCGTGTTCTCTTGGGTGACTTCAGATGTTGAATTAGCAAATATTAAAGCGACAGAGTTCTCTCTTTTCAATTTTATATGCTCCCAAACTAGATGGAGACCTTGGTCTCGTCGCATGAGACTCGACCAAGCGAAGGGCCCGAAGTTAATTCTGCGGATATCATCCTTTTGATGGAGCGAAGAATAGTGCTCATAAAAATTCATGGTATCCAAAGGGCTCCCAACGATGTTGTTACCAATCATTAAGTATCCTTTTCTTTGCAGGTCGAATCTTGTAGGGTAGGTCAGGGGAATTGTATTGATATTTTCTGATCCTGAGTTCAAGGAGTAGCTCGAGTCCTGGTTTGCGCTCGATGGGGTGACAATCTCGTGTTTAGTAGAATGGACTGGATCAAAACGGTCCCCTTCGAGTTTGAAAGAGGCGTTTAATGGTGGCAAGAGCGAGTTGTATACGCGATCGGACGTACTGGGCAAGTACCCCATAGGTGAATTCTTGCTGAGGCCCGCACCTTGATTTGGGAAGACGATCGGTTTCTTTGTCAGATAAAATTCACCGTTAGTAGATAGTGATCCTCTCATACTCATGGAGCTGCTGATGGTCGAGCTCAGTGATGGCATCAGTGACAAGTCGTTCTTTTTCACATCTGAGCCCAAAATAGATCTTTCTATTTGTTCTAATCTTTCTTTGAGAATCTGAATTTCACTCTTTTGCCTGCTTGAATCAGACTGTGTAATGCTTTGATCTCCATCTGTCGTAGTAGGCCAGCTTTGCATTTCAGACCTTGGTTTCTTTGTTCGGGGCTGGCTTTCCCTCGTAGAGGAGTTGCCGACGTAGAATTGACTTACAACACCTCCAGGTGGTCCCTTTTGTGTTTCTGAATTCTCATCTTTCTTGTTCAGATATTTGAGTTGAAGTTCCATCGTGTATCGATCTTCGGCTTTGATTACAGCAGGCTTATCATATTCACATGGACGAGCGCATTTACTCGTAACGCAATTAGAGCAAGGTTTTCCTTTGTCACACTTAATCTTTCTTCTGCGACAGTTGGTACAAACTATAACTGCTCGTTGTCTGCGTGGTTTCTTGGCATCTCCATCGAGAGTTCCTGTTGGGTGTAAAGGGGTCATCAGAAAGATTAGAAGACAGAACTGATTTCTTCAAGGTGTCAAATAAGAATACAGAACACTTGGTTTTAACCTGTTTTGAATTTAGGTTAGGAATAAGACAATCAATAGTTATGTGGATTGGTGATATTATATGTAGCTCGAGCGTCTGGCGGCGATAGCCAAACGCGGGATGGTGGGAGCGGAGTCGACCTAAACGGGAAAGTCCGCAGGCTGGTACACCTCCCATCATCGGAGAACATCCTTATGCGGAAATTTTTTGGAGCTGTAATTAACTAAATCCGCGTGCCCGTTCTGGGTAATGCCAGTCAAAATCGATATCAGTACGAGATCATGACGAACATGAAAGTAGTAGATCTAGGAGCAGCGAAGTAATAAAGAGTCAGATCGCCACCTTATTATTTCATGCAGTCTTGATATAGACGTCTAAAGAATAATGATCAACTATGTAGATGAATACTCATGGCTTGAACTAGGTAAAAGCCTTTCACACTCGCCATTCCCAGAGTATTTCAAATTCTCCAGTTCACCCTTTTCATGGTATAAGAAAAACTGGACAAATATGGTAAAGTCTAAGCCCAAAGTACCCAATGACCCTACTAACCACGAGGAATTGACCCAAATATAATGCCAGCTCATATCAATAGCTAGAATTGAAATAACGTAGGTCAAATTCCCGAGGCAAGCAAAAAGAAAAAACATAAAGGATATCCCCTCGCAGGACTTTCGTTCGTAGTTCAACAAGATTTGAGGTACTCGAGATCCCAAGTATAAAATCGCACATAGCCACCCAAAGAATTGTGCAAGAGGATCAAACTCCAATTCAGCCGGTGCTTTGTGCTCCTTTCCACGGTTTTTGACATATGAAATGTACCAACTAATTAATCCAGCTGAAAAAACCAAAAACACCATGAAGAGCTTATGTAAAAAAGCTTTGATTGGACTAAACCTCAAGTCGACAGTTTGGAAGCCTGAGTCCACCAGCTCAAATTCAGGTTGCTCCCGCGACAAGGCGGTTTCGAGAACATCATCGCTTAGTGGGTTAGCGGGGGATAAATGCACGAGATCTGGTTGCTTCCCGTCTCCGTACATGAGGCACTGCACTAAGAGAACGATATCTGCTAGAGTGTAGTACACAGCAAGAATTATCATCGTGGGCAAAACGCCTTGCAACACTGCACCCAAAACATTAAAAACATCACCTGCCAACCATAAAATGATGAACATTAAGGATAGCCCTTCCGACGATTTTCTGCGAAAATTCTCATATATTTGAGGAGCAAACACGATAATCCAGCACGCCAAAGAAATGGAGCCAGTGATACCAGATACGACCTGAGCATCAATAATGATAGGTGGAGGAGGTGCCATCGCTTAATCGCAGCCGTGGAACGTCAATATTCTATGCTTTCAGAACTTGAGAAAGAATGGAAAAGATGCGATAGGCCATGGGGCACGTGACACAATGACGCGAGAGTCTGCGACAGTTGAAGGATGCAGTAGAGATGGAATGAGAAAGCGAGAGTAACGTTCAATTCACAGTTGTATCTGGGGAAGTCAAGACTTGAACCTCGCTCAGGTTTCAGACTAATTATGGGAGATAGGCAAATGTGTCATTAAGTGTTTTATAGAGCGGTGCACTTGATGTGCGAGCAAGACCCAGCAACAAAATTCAATGCCTGCGAATTGAGCGTGAAGTTTGGCTGAAACACTTTACAATTCGACGCCTCTACAACGGGCTATAGATTGAAGTTTAGCCGACGAACAACATCTCGGTTTTGACAAGAAAGGCTGAAAACTTATATCGCCTTCGATTGTGATACTGCGTTTATCTATGCTCTACATTTGATCTGTTATGCATGCCTATACTTTCTTATAGCCCTATAAAATTGAAAACGAGTCTACAGTTCGTTTCGTGAGCCTCGGATTGTGGAGATTTGAGGCCAAATTTGCACTCGAAGTGTATTCAGTTTAAAACTGTCATTGCCAATAAGTCTTCACCAATAAGGGATGTTCTGAGTAGCCAGAAAGAATTTCCGAGTGTGAAGGAACAGTACGCATTCGCGGTCGTACAACAACCTCGCTTTGCTAAATGAGGTGAATAGCTTCATGAAAACCTGAGAATCGGCTCAAAGTAGTCGTTACCTTCGATCTCTGTCGAGGCATTTGTTAATGTGCAGAGCAAAACGACCACCTGAAATTTTCCGACCGCAATTTCCACATTCGAAGTACTTGGATGTCTCTGACCCTTTCAATTTTGACTTTTCTTGACCAAAAATATCTTTTGTTGATGATTCCAGAAAAGTGGTTGAATAATTTCTATTTTTTTCATCTGTAGATCCTTTCAAAGCGCAATGCCGGCTGAAACTACTGACACTCACTTCTCGTACAATGACATTTAGGATGTCACGGAAAAGAGACTCAACCTGGCGCAAAAGTTAGTATAATCAGAATGGGAATTCCGTTTATATAATTCAACTCATCATACTAGTGTTTCAACAGTGACAGGTATTGTCATTCAATGAAGGAACTCGGGCTACATAGGTGAATTTATTCCACTACGGCCACACATACAACAGCCCCAGGACTCTACGCGCCCGCGAAAACATTTTATCACGTGATGCCATACTCCCTTGAAGGAAATTGACCTTGAGTTATAATGGGATTTGACGTATTGATCTGTTTAACCCCATGTCGAGTGATGAAGGAGACATAAACTTGCTTGGTGAAGAAAAGACGGAAGAGAGTGCGCAAGACTGGGGCTCGCTCAACCAACTGGCCGGTTTACTTCTTCATGATTCGGGCATGAATAATGACGAGTCACTACCGAAAAGGTCTGAAAAATTTTTTGATCTGGATGGTTCCAATATTCAGCAACTGAAACTCGAGGATGCGCGAGATCAAATGTATTTGGCTCTTCTGCATATTCGTGGCCATCATGCTAAACAACTTCTTGTTGGAGTTTGGATTCAATCTAAAAGGAAGGCTTTTATCCCGCACGCTAAAGGTAGCTATTTCAAAGATATAGGAAGAGCTCATACCTATAGCGTCAAGAAAAAGCTACAAGGTGTGTGGTTGAATGAAATTGAAGCTGTGTATTTGGTCGAGCGAGGCTCTCTCGTGATATACCTTGCCGACGATTTGTTTATGAACTTTATGGAGAACGAGAACCTGCTGTTTGATTACGGGTCACTAGTGCATCTCTCATTATCTCATCTTTATGCGATCGTGTTTAGCTCGGATCCTGTTCTTTTAGACAAGTACAAAGTATATTCATTACTCAAGAGATTGGGATATTTGGTCATGGAATTCCCTGAGTCGAGCCCGCCCTTTGACGCATTGGTGCCTTCTCGAGCCAAACAAGACCAACCTCAATCATTTATCTCGCTAGCCTACTCATACATGGTCTATTTTGGTAGCGTGAGCAGACGACTTCTCGCTCCTTTTTTTCGGAACCGATGCCACTTTTTTACTTTCACACTGATATTCCAGTCGCTTTCAATGGCTTCTATTGGGTCCCCGTTGAATGTATTTTGTCCACCACATAGTGTGAACCCAAGATATAGAATATTTTTCAATGTCTGGAAGCCGTCTCCTCATTTTAGCAAAAAAAATCCCCCGCAACCGGACTTTCAGTTGGGTGTATTGAGCACGTCCAGGGTAGTGTTTCCTAGCCTATTATCGATTCAAGGATCATGGAATCAAACTAAATTTGAGTCGGGAATAACACGATCCATGGTTGGTAAACAAGGGGTCTCTGTTGCTAAGGCGAGTAAAGGTTCACCTGTGGATAAAAGGAGTTTGAAACTAAAGAGAAGAGCCGACCGGGAGGCAAGATTAGATCCAAAGATTCTTGCTAGAAACAATTACCTTAAAGCCAAGGACAAACTACTTAAACAGGGATCTACTGGAAGGTCGACTGTTTTCGCAATTGTTGACAACGGCGTTGTGAACTTTACAACTTTTAGTGAAACAGATTTCAGATTGCGCTCTTGTACAGAATACTTGAGTGGATTTGAGAATAGGGATAATCACGGAATTGTGTGGAACGAGAGAATACAGCTATGAGTCACCTGTCATCGTGATTTTCCCCTAATTCTACAGCCTTTTGTCACTCCCTGTTTTCGAGTTGTGCATAACGGCTCTCACCTCTCTTAACAACTCCCTTGTGTAATGAGAATTGTCTTTCGGAGGAGCAACCCTGTTTTGAGAATCGTTCTTTAACCATCGTGCACTAAATGACCCAAAGCTCAGTTTGGAGACCATGGTTCTAAAGTCTGAAATGCTATCCTCGAGTTGGCGATTGAAAAATCTTTCTTGTCCTTCATTACGACAATAAAAATCCAACAATCCCTTTGTCCAATCAGAGCAGTATTTGGCATCTGTCTTGTAGCACACACCAAAGAACCGGTCGAATAAGTCAGACATAATAGCAATGACCTTCTCGTTTGAGTCGTATTTTTGATATTCGAGCAGGGCGAGGGCTCTTTTGTACGGGGGAAACCATTCGAGCCGTTTTAGAATCATGCTTCTTCCTGCAATAATAGTCTTCAACTCTTTCACACCATTGCCTTTATGTGGAATCCCTAAATGATAAAACTCGAACGGGGTATCGAGCATGGTTCGTGGATCTTCATCAACCAAGGCACGTTTCAAGGCTATTTTGAAAGCCAAATTACCACTCAAGCTTTGCGTAATCATAATATTCTGCATTACTATCGGGGAGACTCTATCTCTGAAATCTCGGAGAAAGGATCGAATTACCTCATGATCATTCAACATAGAACTGAAGATGTTGGTGGGATGCCTTTTTGTGCTCAATCCCTTTCGAAGAGCGAACGGATCAGTTGTTCCATTTCTAAAAGGATTGTATAGATTGACGCGACAAAAATTGAACTCTATGGCTGGTTCAGCGTTCAGGGTTGGGATATCTCCCATCGCTTCCAAAGCTGTGCGCTGGATTTTGTTATCAAGAACTGTATTTATTTTTTGTGTGCTTTGTTTGTAGGCCCTTCCTATGTCAACCATCGAGAGTGATTGCGGGTCTCGTGTGTATTGATCTTTAAACACCGAAATATATCGCAGGAGTATAGTCTTGGTGTGATTTGGATTCAGGTCCTTGAAGATTTCAATTCCGTTTTGAAGTTGCAATCGGGTAAGGATATTGATTGTTCTTAAATTGAATACGTCATCACCAAGCGATGCCAACAACCTCGCCCCGAAACTCTCTGGGTCTGAGTCGAACATATCAAGTATAGACTCTCTGGTTTCTACTTTCGAGCCGTGCGCGTTGTGAAGGATTGTCAAGACATGCTCCATTGTATTGATCGAAGAGTCGAGTATAGGCTCCTCGTTTCGACCAATACCTTCATTTCTGAAGCTGCGCGATAGTATTCTTGTGAGATTAATGAATCGTGAATCGCATTGTGTTATTCGTGGTGAAATTCTATAGAGCATGATGTTCGTCCTCCATGTGGTCACTGATCATCGTCCGAAGTACTCACGCTGAGTGCGGATACCGGGAAAACGGGAAAACGCACTGACTACTGTGCAGATGGGGTTCACTTATGATCACGAATCTGTTATTACCGGTTAAGGCGTTGGTCCCCCAGAAAGACCTAGTTCCACTGAGCAATCGAAGACTTGTAATAAAAACGGTACTCTCAAAACACCAGTGTTTAAGACAAGGATTATTTGGAGAGAGTGAGAGACGGACGATGGTGGGAAGGAGTAAGGGACCATTCACAAAACTTCGTTCCATATTTCGAATTTGACTAGCTTTCGCCTAATGGTTGAGGTTTTTGAGAAATCTCAGATACCAGGATCTTCGTGCTCTTTTTCTTTTTTCTGCTAGCTTTTGGAGCAGAGGTTACCAATTCTTCTCTCTTCACCCCGGGGCTTGCCAGTGGGATAACAGTACCTTCACTCTTCTTCTTCTTCTTCTGCTTTCGTTTTTGTTGTTTCTTCTGCTGGCTATTTGGGACATTATCTCCATGAATAGTGGTCGCCTGACACTTATTCTGTAACGCAGGGTGCTTATTATTCTTATCATTATGTTTGAGAAGGACCTCGCCTGAATCGACAAGTTTTCTTTTGGGTTTTGATTTGGTCTTCTCGAGTTTCTTCCTTTGATCCACTTGTTTCATTCTTGTTTCTTTGAAAGTGGATTTCACTGTAGATCGAACCTCATCGATATCAACGTAGCCTTCATTTTTTTCTCGGAGTTCAACAAACAATTTAAAAACGTCGTTTTTTATCGTAGAGTCATCGGTCTGAGACACTGGGGCAACAGACAACTCTCCAAAAATTGGTTTTATTGTGCTGCACTTAATATTGTCACCTGTTTTCCTCTCTTGAAACAGTACCTGACTAATTTCTTTCTTGAATAATTCAGCGGACTTTCGAGTTGTGAACTTTACAAGCGCAAGGGAAAAGTTCGGTTCTTCAAATAGCTGTGTCGCCTCCAGGCCCTTCTTATATGTTAACCCCTTATACCCAGATCGAAATGATGTCGAGTTTTTTTCTGCCTGCTCTATGAAATCTATTTGTTCGAGGGTTGGAGGGAGAAGCCTCACTACAACTTTTGTATCTGGATCACCATACTCGATTAACAGGCAGCCATCCTTGGCTTTCCATCGGCGGCGTGATTTCTTAGGTTTGATATGACAGGGCACAGACTTCGAATCTGGCTCCATCATGATGCTTGCTGATAAACGGACGTGCGTTCGGTTGTTGTACTACTTCGCGTATCCCGAAGCAGGATGGTCAAAGTGAACCAGGATGTGCAAATATTTGTGAACGAGCTCACAAGAGGCCAGAGGCAGATTTCCCTTAACATGACACCTAGGAAAAGTTCTTTTTAGGATTGTATAGAAATACTAAAAATTCTGCCTTTCATCAGGGTCAGGTTCGAAAGAACTGAGGTACTTGCGCCACTGCTACACGTGCATTTATTTGAGTTATTTTTCTAGCTGGTACTACGTTTTAGTCATGGGATTAATATTAGTTTTTTTTGTTTTCTTCAAACCTACAACATCGTATCACAGGTTTTGCGCTATAGGCGGCCCCAAATCAACTTCGCGATTGTTGTCGCACATACCCGCACGCTATCACTTTACTTACACCTCTGGTGCTTCCCAACTCCCAGGGAAAATGAATTGCTTAGAGGACTTTCTTCAACAGATTCAATCATGTACTAGTATAGACCTGAAGCTACAGTCACAGAGACTTTTGCAGCTCCTTCGACTGCATCCTGAACTGAATCACTTTGTAGTGAAAATAAACAACTTAGGGAATCTCAGCGACACCCAGATTTCGCAGTTAGTCGAGCGAAGGAACTGGTACAACGGTGATTGGTTAGCATTTGACCAATTAGTTGTATCTTTTGTCAAGTTGTGCAATCAGATGAACCCATGGTCTCTGCTAGAGTCATTTGATCTTTATGCAACGTATCTTAATGACATAACAGTCGCCTTCATGCACAAAAGAAAAGGTCATTTAGTGACTATATTGTTAGAGGATGCGATTAACCAAATTGTGCCCATGGCAAACCGCTTGGACTGTCAAATGTTGCAGCTAGAGATGCATAATAGACCCCGACTCACCTTCATGACCTCCATACTTTTGAAGGTCTTCAACAACATACGATCACAATTAGGTGCTGATGCTCATATAGAGGCCATGAAAAAGTCAATAATGTTGTTCATTGGTGTGAAGTTATGCCAGTCGTATTTTCTGCTTTCCAATCCCCTTCTTTGCCAGAATGTGTTCTCTAATATGAACAATGCCAATTTGCATTTCAGCGCATATCCACCTAATCAACAACTACAGTACAGGTATTACTTGGCAAAGTTTTACATTGCAAAGTATGAATTCGTTGATGCTTTTGAACATCTACATTGGTGTCTTGGGCACATACCGATCAATTATTCTACTGATTGTCCGAATGTCACAGTCATACTTCGGGATTTCTTGCCAATAAGCATCTTGTTAGGCAAAAGACCGAATATTTCTATATTCTCGAGATTGTTTTACTCGTCTCCTATTAAATGTCCAAGTTTTTTCTCGCTTTATGCTGAATTGGCAAGTGCTATCCAAGCGGGGAATTTCTCAGCCCTCCATGATTTGATTAATGATGCTGAAAATTCTAAATTCTTAAAAGATAATAACCTTGCCTCCATTTTCGCCTCGAAAACATATTTGATCACCTTGAGAAATCTTGTAAGGCGCATTTGGGTAGCTCAAGGCAAGAAAGTGAGACTCGAGTATGACTCTTTAAGGCGATGTCTTTTGCTATCATTGAATGGCCTTGAGTTGACATCAGTAACCACCCTCAGCGCTAAGCCGAGCCTTCGAACTTCAACAGACCAGACATTGAGTGATCACGTGGTTGAAAATTGCCTTGTGTCGCTAATTGACCAAAATTTTTTAAGAGGAAAGGTATTTCCCAGACTCCGTGTTGTATCCCTCGCCAAAAGTGAAGTATTCCCCGAAATACCGGCTACTTACTTTCTGAAATTCGGCAATGGTTCAGAAGGGCTACTTAATATATCTGACAGATGGATTGGTCACAGTTGATTATTCTTGAGAGAGATTTCCAGGGTATTTTAACAAAGACATATGTTCTATCACTTAGATAAAGCTTTTGTTTTCGGTGCAACCTGTTTACTTTCAAAGTACGTCAGCGAAAATTACAAGTTAGTTTTTTAAAGACGCAGATCGTATTACAACAAGTAGATATACCGAGATCAAAAATCTATATTTTTGCAGACTAAAAACATGTATCATGTTTGGGTAGTGATCTGGGCGAGGACGAACTACAACTTTCCCAAACCTTGGCCCCTCCCCTCACTATACCAACAGTTCACGCATTGTCCGTTCGATACCACTTTGGTACTCTCTGACGCTCTCTTCCATTGTCGGTTGTAAAAACAAAACCATGCTCAAGTTGGATTCATACCGCATTCTCAATGCGTGGTTGTCGTTAGTGAGGAGGACTGAAATATAGACCTTGTGTTTGATCAACCCGTAGCCGCAAAAAAGAAAGAGTCATGAAGACTACACAGTTTCAATATTGGGATTTCCTTGCGGCAATGGAGAATTCGTCAACCTTCTTAAACGTAGGATATCAAAATTGCCAAAGAATGTATTTACAGTATTGTATAGACTTGGTTATGTACATGCTAGTATCCTCTTTCCGATACATACTTTTTGAAATCTTTTCTCCTTATCTTTCCCTCGAATTTTTCTTGTGCCCGATTCGCAACGCCCCGAACAGTTTTTGACACCTTATCGTATCCAACGTTGATGGCCGCAGTATACAAGGGCTTGAGCTCTTTCCACGTCCATCTGAATTGATACTCTGTGCTCACTAAGATGGCCAATGCGTCATCGAGAAGCGCCATATCAGAAAGGCAGTTCACCATTGTAGCCGCAAACTCAAAATCGGCCTTAGTTCTCTCTTGTGGCAGTAAACTTCGGAAGGCATGGGACCTTCTATAAAGACCCCTTTCTTGCCATATCTGTTGTGAGAAGTCATAGTCTTTATTTCTTGAAGCAGCTCGAAGAGCAATGGCGTATGTCTTGGTAGTTCTTGGAATACGAAAAATTCCCACTCCTTTTGTCTCCATGCTCAAAATGGGCGATTTGGTGTAGTTTGTGGCTATGCGATAGTTCAGGCTAGCATCTTTCCATTCCGGTTTTTCTAGCTCGGTTGAGCCTGTGTCAATTCTCGTCTCTGGTACTCCAGTGTCGTCAAAAAATGTAAACTGATCGTACCGGTCGATGAATTCTTTCAATGACCCGATTTTCGAAGCAATATTCAAAAACATGTTCACACTTTCCTCGCTTAGTAATTTTGGGTTCACAAGAAGGCAATGGGCCATTACTGCGCTTGACTCGGATAGCAACTCGCTCGCACTTCTAACAGATAAAATCGGGAGAAAGGGAACAGCTTGTTTCGGATTATTGAGTTGGGGCGTATAATTTGTTCTTTCAAGTATGTTTCGGCGAAAGTTTCTGCCTGATTCATGGACTGAAACTGACGGAACAAAATACTTTTGAAGAGTTTGTGTAAGTGAGCTGTTAGCATAGGCGAGCATGAGGAAGCCAAAAGATCTCGGTGAGACTGCTCCCAGCAAATTCAATTGTTGATATAAAGCCCGTGACAAGGAAAGGTCTCCATCTTTTGCGGCGAGATAAATCATATACTCAAGCGTCGGGACGGTAGGTTCCCAATTCAGCTTATATATATCGAAGATGAAATCCCATGCCTTGAGCCTGAGCAGCGTCCGTGTCATGCAGCCCTTGGCCAAAGCCACTAAGATTTTTTGGTTCAAAGGTACACCCTTCGAAAGCATTTCCTCATAAAGATCTAACGCTCTCTCGATGTCGTTATTGATGACATAGGAAACGATGATGTCCTGGTACTGCATCTCTCCTGGTGCCATATTTCCAGCAAGAAATTTCATCAGGTCAAATATCTGCACAGCTTGTTTGTGGTCCCTCGTCTTGTACACGCATGTGTTTAAAACGCTCGTGTATACGTTTGATGTCGGCTGTAGACCAAACTTTTTCATTTCGTTGATGACTTCTTCCATTTTCTGGACTCTTCGGCACTTCCCGTACGCCTCTATGAGTATTTCGTACGTCTCTCGAGAGAGCTTTCCTTTTTTTGCAGACATTCTTAGATCTGAGACATATTGTTCCATTAATTCGACCCGATCTTTGTTGATACATCCTCCGGCAATTAAACTCTTGAGATATGCATTCACGACCTTTGGTGATTTTTGGATCCCCGCTTCCTGCAAGAGGTGCTCGATTTGCGGAAAGACGATGATGAGCTGGTTTTTTGGAATATTGTACACAAGCTTTCGGATATCAACTTCAGAAATGCCTTGAAAGCCGCCTGAATACTCGATCTGCTTGAGCGCAATACCCCAATTTTGGTGCTCTTTGGTAACCAAATACTTTACCGCGGGACCTATTTTCTCTTGAATTGAAGCTGGAATCTCAACGGCAGGCGTAAGTAAAGACAATCCCTTTGGATCAAAGTTCGAAGAATGTGAAGGTTTACCTGTATTCGAAATTTGCGGGTTTTCCTTCAGAATATGGTATTCGGGTACCTTTTGGTTTGGCAATGGATCCACATCTGTCGCTTCCAGATTCAATACTTCCTGGCCATTCAGATTATTAGACATACCATTTGTTAGGTTCCTTAGCTCTTTCATACTCTGGAAAAAATGTGTTCGTTCTTGGCTTGCTTTTCTTGCGTCCCCCCGCTCAGCCCATCGCTGGACTTTTTCAACATTGGCCTTCGTCCTACGCTTTCTTTCGGAACTCAACACGAATACTGTTCGCAGGGCGTTCACTTGCCTACTACAAGTTCGTAGTAACATTCCATAGGGTCGTAGAGACATATAGGACAGGATGGTCAGATTCGGTTGGTACTTGACAGATCTCACGATGCCTTTCTTTTCAGAGATGCCCTTCTAGGAAACCTCTCGGCAAAGTGTACACAGGTGGGTGCGAAACCCTGGAGCGAGAGAGGATTCAAAATGGTAATAACGGTAACGATGGTTTCGAAAACAGGATACTGTGTATTTTATTTATCGCTAGATTACTACTACTCCATGGAATGACGAAAAGAAAAAAGAACTGGATAGGTATTTGTAGATGTTTCGCTGTCATAAAGCAACACTACATATGCGCATAATCATGCGCATAGTCTTATTTAACAGAAGATATACTCCTGATTTAATTGCTTAAATACACCTTTAGTTTCTCTTCATTGTAATAGTTAATAAAAAGTGCCTCATCTCGCCCAAACCACAGCAAATAAGTACTGTGCCCCATCACTATCATAAACGTTAACGACAGGCGTCCATTCTGCAGAGAGCCCCATATTAGATAGTTTATGTATCGTATCAACATTAGCAATGACGTTCACGTAAGATTTATTGAGCCCGGGGTCTCGCAAAAATTCGACCAAGCAATCAAGCTCGTTCCCGATCAATTTCAGGAGAAGAACATCTCCCAAATTCACATTGGCTGTTTTAAATAAATTGGTGATGCTTGCCCGAGAATCAAACCCCGGCGCAATTTCATCATCACTTTCTTCGGCATACATATCTGAGATTTTCTGGTATGCTGTTCCACTCCACTCCACAGACGCTTGACGTGGCAATGCTGTCACTTGAGCAATGATCAAACGGTCATAAAAATCTTGCCCGTGTTCAATTTCGCGTACGTAACGATTCCATATGTCAGACACCAACGCTGGCGAGATTTTCTCTGTGATGTAGCACATGTAGCTGGCTATCTGGCCCACTTTGACAAGCGATTTCACTTTGTAAAGATGCTGCAAAGATAGAGTGGTCTGAGTATTTAGCGATAACTTATCATCCATGGTCATTAAACGGGGTATCAAAGGTATTTGGCCCGACAAAGTGCCAATTTTTAATGTAGGAATAGTCTCAACGATCGCTTGGGAGTATGGCCCGATATTCTGAGGAGCCCAATACGATCTCGAGCGTATGTGAATTCCAGACTTACAGTCTTTCACAGTTGAAATTATGCATGAAACCTGTAGATGACATGAACTTGGAAGGGTGGTTTCAACGCACACTCTTGATGGTGGAAGATATATATTCTTGAAGAACGATTCGTATACCGCATTGATCTTGCCAAAGTTTGCCATGTCGCGGACTAAGACAGTCACGTGTTGGATTTGCGAGAGCAAACCATCATTTTTTGTGAGGTAATGTTTGACGTTGAGAAGGATGTCTCTTGTTTGGGCTTCAACTGTCTGAGCATCGCTTGTCAAATTTCCGAAGTAGACTCTCGTTCCTACACGGGCAATTCGGGGTCGGATATTGAAGTCAGCACCAACGGAGTTGACAGACACCAGAGTGTTATTTTGAGAGTCAATCGACTCGTTTGCCAAATATTGGAACTCCTCCAGGAGTAGTGTCGGAAATGCAAGAACCGGCGCAGAGCCGGTTTTAATATCTTTGTTCACTACCTCAACTTTAACAGAGAGATACGACGCATCCAGCGAATGATGAGTCACTTTCAGTTCCGTTACACGTAGCCTTTTGATAAAAAACGGAGCGTCAAGGACCAAGGTTTCGAATTCTCCTCCTTCTCCACAAACATGCACCTCATACATGGCATTGAGTTTAGTCAAGATGGGAAACACCTCTCCCAACAGTTGTCCCAAGTGTTTTTCGGTGAGACCTATTGCTGCTACTTTGATCAAAATTGCCTCGAGGCCCAGCAGACACATTTCCGGCATGAGCTGCGATTGATCCCGTTGCCAAAGGTAAGCTAAGCAGGTCAAATTTAGGCGATCACAGACATTTTCTACCCTTGTTCTCTGATAATGCGAAAGAATAGCACCGCAGGACACACCTTGGACTTCGGGGTGTTTCTTCTTGATATCTTTGAGCAATTCGTACAAATCTTCGATTTCATCATCCCTTGTTACCTCGTACTCGAGAGACACATTTGAAGATCTTCCCACTATTGCTCGTCTATACAATGGGATACTCTCATCAATACATAGTCTATAGTTGTCGATTATATCATGTCCGACAGTTTGAAACATGAATGAGTCGAGCTCATCGACTGACGTATCGCTTGGATGCAAATTGGCGAGTGCATGAAGCGAGTGCCCATTTTGCATACATTGCATTATATTGTAGAACGAATCTTTTCCGCCTGAAATAAGAGCAACAAACTTCATTATAGACTATGGAAACTCCTGCTTGTACGGACCAAGATTTGAGTAGTATACAACAATCTTTTCTGCAAGACTCGTTTGGAACAAACATCCGTGCATCCTGGTTTTAATCGTACAGTCAACATGGTTGGCTCTTCCGATGGGTTTTTCGGTCAACGGTCAACAGCTCTTATATGCAGTCAAGGCAAAAGTCCATCCAAGTTTTAGCATTTACACGACGCGCGTGAAAAAATTTTTCATACACAATATGTGAATATAAAAGGGCGAAAGTCGCACCACGCACTTTTTTTCTGTCAAACACATTCTATAAGTCGACATGCCTCGTATGTTTCTACATTAGACAAAACTTGTCTTGAGGTTTCGGGCCCTCAATGGAAACGTCAAATCAATCTGGTTTGAAGAGTGCAATGCGCGAATTGATAAACCTAATGGAAACCCAACTGCCAGAAATGGCCGTGACTGAATCCCGACACTTCAGTTACAATTTGCTTTTCCACCGTTTCTCTAGTCTTTATTGGCGGGAGGTCGTGGTGGGTTGTATAAAAGCTGTTGTAATCTGAATGGGTGTTTTGGTTGGGGTTTCTGTGATGTTAGTTCGATTCGAGGAACATTCGCAGCTCTTTCTAGACCATCTTAACGCATAATACTAACATTAAAGGTGCTCCAAGAACCTACTCCAAGACTTACTCTGTCCCAAAGCAGCCATACGAGTCTGCTCGTTTGGATGCTGAATTGAAGTTGGCTGGTGAATTCGGTTTGAAGAACAAGAGAGAAATCTACAGAATCAACTTTCAATTGTCTAAGATTAGAAGAGCTGCTCGTGAATTGTTGACTAGAGATGACAAGGACGAGAAGAGATTGTTCGAGGGTAACGCCTTGATCAGAAGATTGGTGAGAGTTGGTGTCTTGCCAGAGGACAAGATGAAGTTGGATTACGTCTTGGCTTTGAGACCAGAGGACTTTTTGGAGAGAAGATTGCAAACTCAAGTTTTCAAGTTGGGCTTGGCCAGATCCATCCACCACGCTAGAGTCTTGATCACCCAAAGACACATTGCTGTCGGCAAGCAGATCGTCAATGTCCCATCTTTCATGGTCAGATTGGACTCCCAGAAGCACATTGACTTCGCTCCAAACTCGCCATATGGTGGTGGAAGAGCTGGAAGAGTTAAGAGAAAGAACCAAGGTAAGGGTGAGGATGCTGAAGAGGCTGACGAGTAAGTCATAGGTTCATAAATTTATTTCTTTTTCTCTAATAGCAAGTTTGGTTAGTTTTCCATTTATTGTTTCTTATGTATTTGTAATGACAGGCACGTTGAATTAAAAAGGTAATCGTGGAAGGGGGGCAGGGATGAGAGGTGAGCTATCAAAATTCAAGTCGGAGAGTGGTGACGATTTGTGTTAACGCCCAATGGAAGCAGATATCCAGATGATAATTTGCTTTGAGTTTTGCGGTACCGCGTGCATTTCTGTGATTATATTTGACTGGAGATGTCAGACAACACTTAGTCTGCAAGCATTTGTTAAGGGGAATATAAGGCAAGGTAAGTTGAACTTGATCACAGAAAAAGATGTAGTCGGAGCCCTCCCCATCAAATTTATACATATCGAGGCATCTGAAGACCACTACGGACATTCATTTATTTTGGGATTTGACTTCTTGTCTTGATCTGACTCGAATATCTGGTATAGCTAAAGCTATTGTTCAGAGGGCGTGTAAAAGATTTACGAAGTGGCAATTTCTATTCTAATTGATCTTTTGTTCGTTCGAGTTGATGCAGGAGGCAGATCGGACTGTGTAATCTGAGGTTTTCAAATCATTTTTCTTCCATTTTACAACAATAGTTTTAAATACGAAGCACCAAAAATCTTTTTTTCTTTTTTTTTTTTTTTTTTTCATCAAAAAAGATCATATGAATGCTAAGCAGACCCCATTCTTCAATGGTAGATAGTGTGAAACTTAGAGCCTTGGTTTTACATATATTTTACTGAAATCAATTTTGAAACTACGCAGGCAACTGTTGTGTGTGGGGGATAATCTATCTGCGATTGTAGTCACGTGATCGCCACCATGCTCGGCCCCAGAAATGTTGAGAGACTGATCGGAAGAGCACAAAGTACAACCTAATTTATGAGCCATGGCAACTCAACTTCCGCAGGCCCCGCAGGAGAACAAGCCAACATCTGCTTTTGAGAAAGCTCTACAAGCGTGGACGCAGATAGATCTCTCAAACGTACAGAGAAAGTTAGATGAACAAGGGATTGAGCTTCGGAGCGAACAGAAACAAACACTTGCAAATCGTCGAGAGTTGGCACAAAAGACTAAGGAATTCAAAAAGCTTGATGATCAAGAGAAGCTCAAAGAATACAAGCCTCTCTTGAAACGTTATCAGAATGAAATCGATGAGCTAGCTACTAAGCAAAAAAAGGCAGAATCATATTTTTTTGGATTTTATCGTGTCATCGCGGAAGCTCCAGACCCCACGCCGTTGCTTCAAGTTTCACTCAATACGGTCAGTGATCATTTAGAGCGTACTAGTAGGGTGGATGAGATCTCGAGATTGAAGGACGAGCTTGCCAAGAGGGCTGACTATGATTTGTTGAAACAACGACTTTTGAGCAATGAGCAAAATGCTGCTGAGACCATCTCACAAAAACTTAAGCAACAAGAAGACATGTACGAGGCTTTGATTGATGAAAAGGAGTCAAATTGGAGCAATATCAAAAACCAGCACGAAAACCAAGTAGCAGTATTAAAAGCTACAATCGAGGAATTGAAAACTACAAATGAAGTTGCTGAATTACAGCTCCATTCTCACAACCTGCAGATCGAACAGTCTGTACCTTCGACAGCTTCGTCAATGGTTGAGGTAAATTTGTTAACTAGAGAAGTTGAGACTTGGAAAAAGCGAGTTCTTGAGCTCGAGAAAAGAAATGAAACTCTTCGTGGAGAGCTCACGGCTTCCAAGATAGACTCTGAAGAAAGCAACATTAGAGAGGAGTTTAGCAAACGACTTGCGGAATTGGAAAGCGAGAATGCAATTCTCCTTGCTAACTTGAGGCAAGCTCGTGAGAAATTGGAATCGTCCGCAAAAGAGAATGAAGCAAAGTCTCAATCACTGTCCCATGTGCTCCAACAGAGACTAGATGAGATCCATTTTTTGAAAGACAAAATTCAAAAAATGGATGATTATGAGGAAATAAAGCAAGAGCTAAGCCTTATGCGGCAAATGGAATTTGGTGAGGGGGAGTATGGCGATGATAAAAACTTGGACTTACTTTTGGTGGAGAGAAACAAACATTTGACTAAGGAGCTTGTTGGATATAGATCTGAACACGACAGTCATATCACAAGAATACAATCCTTGGAAAATGATTTGCAGAACCTTTCTGTGGAATTGGAAAATGCTAAACAACTGAACATTAAGTTGGAGAGTGACTTGGCTAATGTGCATGATATGCATTTCTCGAATTTTAATGACACAGCCAGTCTCATATCAGTAAAGACACATGGGACACGGCAAATGGGAAGACAAGGTTCGATAAACCATGGCCAGGGTGTAGAAGATGCTTCAATATTACCTATTATCACGAAGCAAAGAGACAGGTTCAGAGACAAAAACCAGGCTTTAGAGGAGGATCTTAGGAAGAAGCAAAACATCATTAATGACTTAAAGAGGAAGAATACGCAGTTGCAGTCCGACAATGAAGATCTCTATGAGAAGACTCTTTACATGGCATCAATGAAGAGCGGTCCAGGCCAGTCCCTGACAAGTTACCATTCGCAGAGGGACAAAAGTCGCAACTTGCTAAACCCCAAAGCGAATGTGAAAGATTTGGAAAATCCTTATCAGTCTAGCTACGAGTCTAAATTACATCCCATCGAGCAGTTTAGACAAAAAGAGCAGGAGAGAGTTAATTCACGATTATCTCCGTTTGAGAGATTATTCATCTTTGTGACAAGGTCGGTGTTAGCAACGCGACTCACAAGAATGCTTTTCTTAGTCTACTGCGTGTGCCTTCATTGCATTGTTATGTTCACGACAGTCCACTCCATGAACCTTAGCGCAAAAATGATTCCTGAGGTTGGGTTTGGCCACAGCACCGGCGGAGTAGCTGATTCAAGTGGGCGCACAGTCATTGAGGAGGCTTCAATTTGAGCTTTCAGTAGGTCGCATAATTTAGTTGTGTTTTCTGAAATACACACCCGTGCATTATCTGATCGCGCGGCGCTTGAATGCGATAGTAAAGGGCGAAGTTCGAACTTGATCGACGCAACATCAACCATCCTCAATGTATCCTGTTGTAATTCATAAATACACGCAATCACTTTCTGCTATTGAGTTTGGAACACCCAAGGAAAAACCGTCAAATTTTTTGGTCTTTATTGGTGGGTTAGGCGATGGCTTTTTGACTGTACCATATGTCCCAAAGTTGGCGGAAGCTCTCACTCACCGCTACAGCGGAGAATGGGTTGTTGTTCAAGCCTTGATCAGTTCATCTTACCTTGGATTCGGCATGGGAAGCTTAAAGAGAGATACGGAAGAGCTAGCAACCCTTGTGAAGTACTTGAGATCTGAAAGGGGCACAAAGGCATCAAAAGTCATTTTGATGGGTCATTCAACTGGATCACAAGACACATTAGAATATTTGACACAATTGAGCAAATCTGAATGCTTTGACCCAATTCTGGAGATTGACGCCGGTATTTTACAAGCGCCTGTGAGCGATCGTGAAGGTTTTGGTGATGGTTTTGACGAAGACCACAAATTGCGTGACTTGATGGCCAAGGCGCAAAACGATATAAATGAAGGGAACCCTCACGAGATCATGCCTGCTTCCTCTTTGAAATATACCTTTGGGGCCCCAGCAACTGCTTACAGATTTCACTCTCTTTTCAGTCAGCGAGGTGACGATGACTACTTTTCATCATACTTACTGTCTTCTGACTTTAATAAATCATTCAAGCTAGTTCTGAAACCACTTTTGGTTTTGTACAGCGGTAACGACGAGTTTGTCTCGCAAACCATTGATAAGCAAGAGTTGATTGACCGTTGGAAGGCCGCTTGTGACCCTAAGTATTGGAGTCGATACAGTAAAGTAGTGAAAGGAGCCACCCACAACGTAGGTGAAAAGTCAGAGAATGGCGCTGTGGAGGACTTGATCAAAACGGTCCTTCTGTTTATCGACCGCGAATTCTAAGACAAAACTGTGTAACTTGAGTTAAGCACATGATGTGAAACTTACTACCCTCTGTAATCTCACATCGAACAATCCAGGTCGTATCTCATATAGTATTGGAAAATTAGTAGCAATAAGCTTCAAATCCGATTTTTGTGAGCTGGATACATGCGCAATAGTCCACCTTAGTTGAGCTGGTGAAAGAAATGCGCAAGATTGGTAGTTCTTGACGTGAAGATCACGTCTCAAATCCCAATGTAAGATCATTCACTTTCTCTTGGATTCTATCATAATACAGAGTAAAATCTTCGCTCGTTTTGGTCGCAGTAAACTCAAATCCGAAGACGCGGTGCCACCAACTTGCCTTGTTGTGGGATGCCGGTTTGCATTTAACTTCTGCCATTCTCGAAAACAAAAATCGTGCTTGTGAGTGGCCATTCTGAGTCACTATTATCTTGGGATTGACAGGTCGATCTGGAATCAAGAATTGATTCACAAGCATCAAAGCTTCACTAAGCATTACGTTTTCCTGAGCCAATTTGCAGGGATCGTTGACGGAAGGGTGGAGTAAAAGTCTCTCCTCAGGACACATGTAATGGTTGAAAATTATCACATGACAAACACAATCTAGAATAAAGTAATTCTGTTGTGGCGTATTTATAATGCTCTCGTTTTCCGCCGGAACATTTACCAAACGGCCCCCCTTGACCTTATATAGTTTTGGTAAAATCATTGTGCAAGCAATGGCGGCGTTGAATTTCAAGAAAAGTTGATGGCTATAAGCGGTCTCATCGGGGGAGCTGTTGAAGATGCTGATGAGCTGAGGATTGCGACGTAAACCATACGCAAGGGTCGCCAATTTAGATAATCTTTCACTGATGGAGTAAAAAGGCTCTTGAGGATTTTCACTAAGCCTAGCCATAAATTTCACGACACCAAACTGTCGAAAAAGTTTGATCAATGACCGGTCGACGTCGTTCCCAACCTCTTCAAAAGATTCATATCCAATATTGGTGTCAACCTTACTAATGAGAAGGCGTGTTAGTAAGGCTATCCAAACCTCAGCATTGAAACCCTCAAGCCACACTTTATCTCTTGTTATTTCATTCGCACTGGATGGTTTTCCCCTTGCATTGGGGTTAAGTTGGGCTAGGACTCCGAAAGTGGTAGGTCGCTTAACGGTCACCACTCTCAACATCATCGCCTTTTTAGTCAGACTCCAGAATGTAAACTGAAATTGTATGAAGACTTGACATGGCGTGTGTTTTGGAGTTAGCATTGAGGACGATGAGACAGTCTCCATCTCGAAAAATAGCGCGAGAGTGTCATTGCATGAAACACTACCAAGATGCCATTGATTAGTGCTATTCCTCTTTTTCAAGCTAGAGTCGAAATGAGTGACTGTATCTGAAATTTTCTCGTTATGCAATTGGGAAAGTTTTGTAGACTGGTACGATGACTGGAGCTCAGTATTGTTTGAAACCAACTTCATCACTTTGATACCAGAAGAGGAAAAAACCTTCATTTTGCAAATATGACTATCCGTCAGCATGCTTTGAATGTTGTCTTGCAAAGATTTTTTGAAATATGTCGACGAAAAACTCTCTGAGGTTACCATAGTACCTCCGCTGGCTTCTACCAACGATTTCATTTCATACAAACCAACCTGTTCTGAAGAGCCCGTGTATATGTCCGTAGAAAATTTTGGGGCATGCTCGGGAACTCCGAATTCAACTAACTTGCCGCGATTTGAGTAGACCGAAGTATATGCTTGTTGAGGGGTATACCCCACAGACACATAACCGAGAGCTCTGTAAAATTTTGAAGACGCTACGAAATGAGGAGCCTTCAAGCTTGCAACTTCCCTGTGCGATCGAATATGCTCGGTGGGTGACACAATCATGCCGGGATCTAACGTGCCTGGTCCTCCTAAGAAAGCCATAATTTTTCCGTGGGAGTTTGTTCGTGAGAATTTGCAGCATGCAAATACTGCAAGAAGCATCGCCAAGCCAGTTGCCCGTGGGGGCTTGCTCGAGCGAGTGAAATTGGGTTTCAATGTCCTCATATACCCAGCGAGAAAATCATCAGGCATCAGAAGAATTTTCAGAGAGAAGAGTTCCGAATATTCTGCCTTTCCATTGGTTGCACGTGGAAAGAGTCGCGAGATGAGCATATCAGGGATGGTATCTTCATTGAAAAGTTTTGAGACGTCGGCGCATTCCTCAAGCAAAGTCCCAGGAAGAATTTTGATTGAGGTGTTCATAAGAGGCTGGTGGATCTCGACGACATCACTGAAAGTGATGAGCAATATTTTGGCGTTCGTGGGAAGTTTGGGGAGGCTCCCCACTAGTGCTTCAATGAGGTTGTTAAATTCTTGTAGGTCTATACCGTCCGTGTGCAGATACAAGTCAACAACAAAGGCGATTATGAAATCGTCCAGCAAAGTTCTATGCTTCAATGAAATGTCCGACAGTAGTACGTAGTCAACCGTGTTATGTCGAGAAGGGCGGACTTCTGGAGCTATTTCCAGTTCTGCGCATCCCTTCTCATGGAATATGAAGCTATCAGGCAACGAGGTAGTTTCGCAACACATGGGACACCACCAGGTGCGATTTATACGATCTAATCGGACATGTGAGTTGATATAGCTTCCACACAGAGAACACATAAGCAGCCTCGATGTACACAACGGGAGGGACCTGTCTTGAAATGGCGTAATCATACACCCCAACGGCGTCACTAAGCGGGTTTCTTCAAGTTTAGTGGACGGGAAGACATTCCAATTGAATTCAATGGACGCCATTGCAAGTGAGCGAGTGAGAAAGTCTTTTTTGCACACCAGTCCCCAAAGTCGTCGTGAAAGACTAGATGCACCCGTCGGCCTGCATGAACCTTGTCTCTGAAGACATTTGGACAGTTCAAGTATATTGTGCATATAGTGGTATGCATTGCGTGCTTGGAACTTATCGACTTGTCGTAATATACCTAAATTGATGGATTTCTCTGTAGAATAGGGTTAGAGTAGAAAGCATTACTGAAGAGGTAGTGAATACAACGCTTCTGGAGATAAGAAACAGAATCTTGGAGTTTTATGAGTGTCAGACCTTGCGATTACATTTTGCCATACTGCCAAGTTGGACGTTCAAGTACAAACTATATAAGTAGGGTCCCCCCACCCTTTTATAATGCAAGCACTAGATTTAACCTAAATAAACCATGGTCGAAGAAATGACATAGTGAAGACAGTTAAGGGATCTCTGCTTTCTGGAAGCATAGCTTTGAATACAACTAACAACCACGGGTTCGAACAAAATGTAAGATTCTCATCGTTTCTATCCGTGATTATGGCAACAACATGTTTTGAGATTGATGATATCAATTCTCTCGCAACTCGCGAGGTAAGTTTTTAAGTAACTCGGAGTCGGGAGCCCTGTCGCTGCTCTTGTGAAAGGAGTCTCATTTTTTCGATAGCAGCGAAATTGGAGAGCCAAGGATCGTGGTCCCACCAATCCAAAAGACCGTCAAAATCGTCTCTGAACTGCTTCGCTAATTCTAGTCAGATATATCCAGTAGGAATGGAGAAACATTCCATTTCCTAATTTCCGCATTATTGGGGAGCGGGAAAAATACACAGTGGTGATGAAATACTCAAATAGCCATAGTTGCTGTTAATTAGCCTCTTGGAGTCATGCAATGCTTGTAAGGGACCTGAAAACCAGCATTTCCAGTTTAGCCCGAATTGTGCGTAGCTGCGAATTCGCATCTCCACTAAAATAAAGTGAGGCAGGTTATCACGCGTCTCTTGTCACGTGCGACATCGGTGCGCCCTGAGATGACCTGAAGGCTTGAAGTCATCGATGTCTGACCAGTAAGCACAAATTGTGAATATGGCAGCGGGACCCTCTCAGAAAGCCAAAAGAAAAGCCAGAGCGAACGAGACTCGCTCTATCGAAAGTGAAGTGACTTCTGATTCGCAGGCAAGAAATCTTTTACAAAATCAGCCTAAACTCACAGAGAAGTCCAAAGTTAGGAAACCATCTAAGCAAGCCGTCAAGAAACAGCAAGCCAAAGTAAGGTTATATGGAGCCAAGAATGGAAAAGAATATAGAGAAGACCAGCTCGAAATTCCCACGCTAAACAAGGCGGTTGTTCCAGGTGTAAAGATCAAGAAGGGCAAGAAGGGCAAGAAATTCGTGGACGATCACGATAGTTTAAAACTCAATCTTCTCGTCAAAAGCATTAATGATAAACACGATCAAGTAAATGAGTCCAAGTTGGAAAAGTCGAGAAGATTAGAGGAGATTCGTGAGTTAAAACGTAAGGAAATTGAGAGAAGAGAGCAAGCAAAGGTGGACAAATTAGAGAATAAAAAGGCAGACATTAAAAATAAGGCGAATGTGGCCAGGGCTGCGAGAAGAAAGAATGCTCGTGATGCAAAGAAAGCTGATGACAAGGAGGATGACGTCGAGCAGAAGAAAACGAAGAAGTCGGTGTCATTCGCATGAGACCTTTTTGAAAGGTTCTTTGTTATTATTAATAGGTCAGGTCATTCCAAGCGAGATCCGGTACCAAATTTCATTACAAATCGATGGTCTTTGGTTCTGCAAGTAACGGGATGGATACATTTACGAAGTGAAGTTTTTGCTAACAGCAGATGCGCGAAAAGTCTGCTGAACCTAATTCAATGATTCTGTATCATACGCGTGTAACCACATTGTTATACATCAATATCTACGATAGGCTTGTGACCTGGTCTTGGGTTGCCGGACCTTGGAAAAATACATTCCGTAAGCTGCTCCCGCTAAACAGCCACCCAAATGAGCACCGTAATCGTATCGACCCCACTTAAGTGCTATACCAGCAGCATTTAAAACAATGGAACCCAAAAATAATACCCAAGCACCCCCTGGTATAGGAAGAAAGAATAATGCCACGGGGGCTTTAGGAGCGAGGTACGCGAAGGCACCAAAGACACCAAAAAGTGCCCCCGAGGCACCCAAAGAAGCCACAGACATAGAGGTTCTCATGATTGTGGGTATTGCCACGGAGACAAAGGATGAGACGACAGCGGAGTTAAGGTACATGACAAGAAAATTAGATGCACCAATGGCAGTGGCGAAAGACGTACCAAAGGAATAGAGCATAAGCATGTTGAACAAAAGATGAAATGGGTCCTGATGAGAGAAAGCAGAGCCTAAAAGCGACCATTGCGAGCGAATGTTGTCTTTCATGAGTAACCCATAACGTGTCATATAGCGTGAGAGCAAGGGGCTTCTCCAAGCTAAAAATCCAATAATATTCAATCCCATAGTAGAATAAACAATTGTTCTGGGATGTGACCTGAGGTATGATAGCGGAGGAAGTTGCAACAAATAAGGCGTTGCAAGTGTCGTCGCGATACAGAAGGATGCAGTGAAAAGTGCGGGCTTCTTAAGGGCATTCCAATTGATTTTGTTTCGGCCATAATGGCGATTATAGCGTGCCCAGGTGGAGGACTGTCGAACAGGAGTGGAAAACGTAATAGGCCGAGACCATTTCGGACGTGTCAGATTTCCTAAAGCCCGCAACGTGTTCGGTTTGAGTCTGAAGCCCGTGGTTGTAAACAGCCCGAAGAATGCACCTGGAAGTTGAAACATGGTTGTTAAAGAGAGCATTCCCAAGTTGGGGCAACGAAGTTAGCTCAGCGCGGTGCAGGTATTTAGCAAATTTACACTTACGAGGGTTAGGTGGCGACACTAGCACACCCTGAGGTGAAATAGATATTCCGTTGAATGAAAGAATCAGAGTTTCATACTTTTGACTACACGTTTAAAATAAATTATTCAAGTTATAAAGTCAGTCATTTATGACTAATTAAGTGTGAGTGCACGAGATAAGTTATCGTCACAGCGACTTGGTGCGTAAGATTGCAGAAGTGCTGTCCCCAAATGGTCCATGTAGCGTAAACCGAAGACCCGTACACCGATGTGGGAGAGCCAAAGTAGTGCATATGCTTATTGCACTTGGGACTGTGACTGTTTTTCTCACGTGACTGAAAAAACTTTCTCAAGAAATTCGCAAATCCAGAACCGACGCATTCAAGTCATTCATACTTTAATATTATGTCTGCCGAAGCCTCTGTCTCTTACGCTGCGTTGATCCTCGCCGACGCTGGAGTTGAAATCTCCTCCGACAACTTGTTGGCCGTTACCAAGGCTGCTGGTGCCTCCGTTGACAACGTCTGGGCTGATGTATTCGCCAAGGCCTTGGAAGGTAAGGACTTGAAGGAGTTGTTGTTCTCTTTCGCTGCCTCTGCCCCTTCTGCCTCTTCTGGCGCTGGTGCCGCCGCTGCCGGCGGTGCTACTGAAGCTGCTGCTGAGGAGAAGGAAGAGGAAGCTGCTGAGGAGTCTGACGACGACATGGGTTTCGGTTTGTTCGACTAAGCCTAGTGTATAATTAGTTCATAATACAGCATACTCATCGAAATGATCGTAGGTAAACACATGTGGGGTATGAACACTAGAGTGTCTCGATAGATTCGTGCTCGTTTGATGCCGACCTCTTGCACAATATGCGTGCTCCCTTGTAGTATCTTCCATCCGAGTCACTCAAAACAACACTCTCTATGCCGAGGTGGCACTTCATTAGAACTTACACGTGGTGATAAGAGTTGAGGGTGCTCTTTCTTCACTGAGAAGCCCTCAATAGCACGCCAGTTGCTGTTTAATTATGCCCCATTTAAGGGGATTTAATAGGGCACATCTTCATCGTCACTCTAGAAATAGTGACTTGGACACACAATGGCGTCAAATACACCCGCCTGTATCCGTTCTCTGAACTTTGTTGATACATGGTGCATTAAGATCCTTCTGTACCTGGAGACTCCTCAAAAAGAGACGCTCAGCGATGAAACGTCCGTAATAAGATACACATGGAGTAGAGTGGAGTGGATTACTCATGAACGATAGAAATTTATATGGAATCAGCTCAGAAAAGGGCCTGATGCATGGGTTGCGGGAAGCGTGTCCTCTACGACAATGAAGGTCTCTCTCTTCGTCCCTTCCACCCCGCATGATATCAATTACCTGATCCAATGAATGGAGCCCTTATCCCTCCTAGGTTCAACGGGGAATGGCTCAGACTAGACCCGCGCGACCAGAGGGGACGATTGTTAGCGGCTCTGGTTTTATAGTAAACAGATACTTGAAAATACCTCTTCGAACAGGTTTTAACTTCATTAACGCCTACTTAAGTGAACTTACCTTCCAAAGCGGTTTTTTTTTACCGAAGTCACCTCCAAAATCTAAAATCTAGAGGTTACCATCTGTTAGTATGTAACCATTATCACATTTCGCATGGTTACCATTAATTTTATACTCGAATTTCTATACTTTTTTTTATTTACTTTGAGCGATTTTCCCTTGTGAGTAATGGCACTTAATGAACTCATTAATTATATAAGATATTACAATGCTTGTTCTTTTAATTTTTAAGGTGAAACTTTCAAGCACTAATAAAATGTCTAGTTTGTAATAGAATAAGCATGGTTTGTGGGGAAGGTGCCTGAGCTCATTTGCCGGATCTCTGCGGGTATATCGGTTCGGCATGATCGTGTCAGGGAAACGAAATGAGGCTGCGAAGTACGTCAGCCATAATGCGGCTAAGTTTTCTATATTGGCGCGGGCCGGATCTCCGTGGAACCCGCGTTAGCAGCTGGTGCAAACCGGAGACTACCCATAGCAAGCTGTCTACAGGAAAGCAAACTTACGGTTGTGTAGCAATCTCCGGGGGTGACTCGACGTGTGTATACGATCGCTAATAACGGTGCTCGCGTTTTCTCTGGAAAAGGAGGCAATAGCGGTGGCCAGGCCGTCCATCTGACCTTTTTCCTTGGTTGAATCCCGGAAACTAAAATGTTCGCGTATGCTTGTTTGTCGGGGATATGAGTGGACTGTGGATTGCTAGCCACTTTTGCAATGCAACATCCGACTTACGTAGAGCAGTAGAGCGGAGCAACAGATCACTTCAGTTTAGTAGAGTTTAATATCGACTGTCTAGCAAACAAAGAGCCACTAATGATTATAGTCCTTTATGTGTGGAGAGGATGTCTTCCCTTCGCAGAGATTATTTGAAAGTTTGCGAGTTGCAGCTGAACTCTCGACTATTGCTGGCAATTCTGACAAACATGATCGGAGTTAAATGCCAAAAAGGGAAGGAGCTGCAAAATTTCTCGGAAACTTCAAGATTTCGCGCAACCATTCTAGCCGCGTCATCTGGACGCGGAGATTACCCTCATTAGAAAGTTTCCGAGCAACCTGGAAGTCGCACCAATCCCAAAAGATTTTTTAATGGGCTCCATTTTTTGTATTTGAATAGAAGTCGAGGGTATTACTATGTAATTGACCTAGGTCCTCGACCATACTGTAAAGTTAAGGGAAAATGGAGAAAACCACCAACGCATTGGCATCGGCTTTTGGAGCACGCAGTTCCGGCCGAGGGAACCTGACAATGCTGCCGATGCGCCACGGCACAGTTTTCCTCTTCCGCCTCCGACATCTGCAGTGCGCATATTCAAAGCACCGGAACCATTTGTCATCCGAAGCACAGCAGCTTCTGACTAATCTCTCGGTGTTATTTATATGATCCGCTTTCGCGATTTGAAGAAGGCAAGAATATTTTAGTTCAACCCCTTATCTCCCAATTGGCCAGTCTCCTGTTTAGAGACATTCTGTCTTCCTTTCACACACATACCTTTCACAATAACGCCATTGGTCGGCCGCAACAATCAATTCCTATTTTTCGCAATGCCTGAGGTCGATTCCATGTCATTTGCCTCATCTTACGTGTTAGCCTCGAAAGTGAGGTCGAAGCTAACTAAGGAGGCTGCTAGCCCCAAGAGCTCATTGAGGCTGTTAGTTCTACAGGCGAATATGCTTGACAACATCATGGATCATATTACTGCGAAGACAGAGCAAATGAAGCAAGAGAAGCGTGTGTCCTTCTCTACTCCACTCGAGCACGACAAGCATTCTGCTCTCCATATTTCCGGGCCCAGCGTTACAGAGTACGAAATCGATTCTGACTCCGACTCCGACTCTGATTTCGATTCAGATTCAGATTCAGATGCTGAACACATCGTATACATGTCAGGAGAAGACGAAGATGAATACTACTTCTCCTCTGACTCAGACCAAGAAGATGACGACCACATTGGCGATGTCACCTACGCTTCCAGACACACGATGCCTGTGATTGATCTATCTGATGACCACCAACTACTGGTAATTTACGAGGAGAACGAGGAATCATTACCAGACCTAACGCATCTGGTTTCTTCTTCCGATTCTGAATCAGAAGACGATATTCACATTCCAAATTACATTCTTTCTTCAGCACACTCCAACAACTCGACTGACTCTTTACTAGGGACGAGCAAAGACATCAAAGAGAATGCTCTACACTTCCCCAATCACAGCCACGGTCATCACCAGAGACAAGATGCAATTTACTCAATGGAGACTATGTTCTAAAGGTATTCTGTTCTTTTGTATTATGAGAAGTTAGTGGTCGGTTTTCAGGGCTGAGAGAGCGTTTTCATGCTTTTTATTTGATTCAATTCTTGGGTACATATTTTATAATGATAGCACAATTTTTATTAACTCACGATTTTTGTTACGCATAAAGGATGCATGATTAAGCCTAGAACATGCGTCATCGCAATGACTGAGAGCAGGAATTTGAGCCACTAGATTTTTCGTTGGCGATTCGCGGAGTTGCCGGCTCCGTACAGGAGCCGAGTTACCGTCACACAAGCCAAGTCGAGCCAAGCCATCCCCGGAACTTGCAACCGCGGAAATAGGCCAGACGGCACCGAGGTGCGGCCGAGTTGCCGGTTCGCAAACTAGGAGAGCGTTTGGGATGAAATCGGTGGAGGAATAGTCCATAAGTAATCAAGTAGGGTACACGAATGCTCCTCAATAATGCAAAGCAAAGTCCGTCGAAATCTTAATGCGAATACCTCTCAGAAAATGACTAGTTTTTATTTCGATTGTCTGCGGGTGGCGAAAACTGAGGAAGTCAATTTGTTGGCTTGCATGTCCGCGGAAGGCTTGCAAAAAGGTTACCGCATAAGCCATCATCGATTTGCAATCGTATCTCTACTGCACGTTAGGAGAACATAGAAAGGCCCAGAGACTTTTCACTTCAAGCGATGTTGATATTTCTTTTCGAAAGCTTACACTTCTTATTGCAAGATAAAAATAAGTAGAGGATATAACCCAGCAGAAATGAAATGCTCTTCTTGAAGAGCGAATTTAATGTGTAGGATGTGATGGAAAACACACCACATAGAAAGAGGACCAGCAACTTCCTAGAGTGTGTGATGCGATCCAAAGATCCCGCTGATATGCCACCAAAAGAATTCCTGTTGGAATCCACTAATAACCTAAAACCATGAAGAGGAATGCGATGATTATGACAATGACCATTGCTACTCGCAACACCACAACATGCCTCCACCAAGATAGCGCAAAATGGTTAACTCTCAAAGCGACTAAATCATTAACACTCCCGATATGAGATTTTTGACTTGCTCGCTTTGTAGATGGAGACGGCCGCCGCACGGTTTTTCTCGTCACAAAACTGTTTAGTTGAGAGCGGTATAATATCTGCGGGCTTCTCCCACGAGGAGACTCCTTCACGATCGTAGACAAGGACTTGCTGTCGCCGTCAAGACGGCAGTGCTCGGACAATACCGCTGGTATGCCAAGTTGTTGCCTTTGTACGCACTCGTTGTAGGCGGGTGGTGGCTGGTGAGGAACGTGTGAGTCATCGAGAGGGATCCTTCCGACTCTAAATTCGGACTTGTCCATAGAAGTTCGACCGGTCGCGAACGTCAGTAACTGTTTCGTTTGTGAAAATGCAGGGGGTGGAGCTTCGATGTTCTTATTTTTGAAGAATCTTTTTCGTTTGAGTTTTGGTCGCCTTAGTCTTTTGGCGAATGCGATGATGACCTTCATGATGAAAGTGACGAGAGACCTGGAGATGCCCACGACAATCAAGATAGAAAAAGACCTGAAGAAGGGGGGGGGGAGAAGGGTATAAATGTGGCTGAATCCCCCAAGCAAGCGCGTCTAGATATAGGGGAACCGATTAAGATGAGATCACAAGATCACAAGCTGCGTTTTCGCGCTGCGGGACGTTTGACGTAAGTCAAGCTCATGCAATGTGCCGCGGTGATAAAAAAAAGGGTAGGAAATGGAAACTTCTTCGCGTATGACACTGGGCGCCCTCGCAGATACTTAGGTGTTACTTCGGAATCTGCGGCATAAACAATCTTTTGAAGAGAAAGCTCCTATTCGTGACTCACACCTTCGAACTTAATAAGATTAGTAAGATATTATGCACATACGCTTAAGTTTTCCACATTTCCTCTGTGAAAGAATGCGCGGCCATCTTGTGTCGAGAGCAAGCTTATCCTAGCTTGCTTCCCCAAGTGTGGCTAAGTGTAATCAGACAGGTAACTAAAAGTGAAAATGCAAAATACACCGAGAATAGTGAAATAGTTATGTCCCTAAAATCGCAAAAACACGCCGGGCACTGGAGGACGAAAAAGGGGAAGCTTGAATCTCGAAAGGCGATTTGCGGCTGATTGCGATGATTGCCCATGAAGAAGCCACTTCCCCATCTGCATTTACCTGACTGACACAGGAACGAAAGGGTATATGCACATTTACTAAATACGGCCTGTTGGAGTGTGGCACACGTTGGATTCAACCAGGTTCCATCGCTTCCATAAGGTATCCAGTTCTCATATATAAGTTGAAATCCTATGCTGTAGCATCTTGGTCTTGGTACGTGTAAACCGTCGGTTGATGCGAGCATCTGAAAGTTTGCAGCCGTCTGCAAAGAAAAGAAGAATTGTTAAGCACACCTCTACTGGCATTTTTTTATTTTTTCTTGTTCACTAACACAATTCGTATTACTGGAAGTCAGTGTACACCACCAGTTCTCTTCGCAAACGTGTGACATCAAGGAGTGGCGAAAACATGGAGATCCATTCATAGGAACCGATAAAGTAAATCCGTGCCAACCTCAGCATATTGGTTTTTTTTAAACACAAACGTACACCGACTGGGTAAGTATCTCGAAGAGCACGCTCCTCCTCTATACCATCTGAAGCTGGCTTAAAATCTGATTTTTTTTTTGTTTTTATTGCCTGATACATCTGATTAATTTTTTTTTTTTTGCTTGATACATCTGATTAAAGGGGGAATTAATGACTAGTGTCATGAACTCCAAAAACTATGCACCTATAGAAAACACCTTGTAGTCAGTTCCCAAATACGCACCTAGTGTCGAACTCCGTCCACCCCACGCTGAACTTCAGCAAAGGCAGGCCCTCTTGGCACGCATTTGTTCATCGTCATAAACTAGTCACGTTCTGTCATCGTCCCATGGGGTTGGTTCCGCGCAACCATCTCTTCATTTTTATTTCCAGAAGAGGCTGGAAGGCGTCACCGTCCTGAGACTCGCGCCGTCTGGAGGAGTATACCTTCCTGACGGTCTTAACAAACCAGATTAATTTTCTCAAATGTTCGTACGAAGTATTAGCTGGGGTCAACATCTCCTTGAGGTTCATGGACTCTGCTAGAACTATTTCGTTCCACCAAAATTTGGTTGTTTCACACTCGTTGTAGATATGGTTGAGTCGTCCGTTGTTTGTAACTTCGAATAGGCATATATTGCACCGCGTGGGACTGCACGCTTTTCCCTAAGGAGTCAGGACATTTTGCTCAGATGATTTGGTGACTCTTTTACTTTTTTATGAAGGATATTCCTTGCCAAATGTAGCTCGGAATTCCCCGTTACTAAAGTCCTCAAAATCAAAACTCACCATGTCAAAGTATACAGTTCGCCTCCTTAGCTTAGTGGTAGAGCGTTGCACTTGTAATGCAAAGGTCGCTAGTTCAATTCTGGCAGGGGGCAGAGCTTTTTTGAGTTTCTCGCACCATCACGTGATGTAGGGTCTTTATCTGAATCATACTCAAGCAGCAAAGAGGGGCATTAGACAGAACCTTTTTTGAACTTTTTTGAGTACGCCAGCATGCTTTCGGCTAGATCTCTGATGAGCGCACGCTGCCTGGTTTTACCTAGGACTACTTTACGGCGGTTTTCTGTACTTAACTCAGCACCACGAGTTGGGCCAAGATCAAGGGTGTCGAAGGCAAACCTTCTAGCAACTCACAGAAACATCGGTTTCATCAAAATCTTGGCTAGAACGGCCAAAGTGCCGGGCTATATCGGTGGCACTATTGCGGCTGGAGGTACCTACGTTGCATATAAAGTTGAGCAGGCGTCGAACTACACTAGCGATAAAATCACTTCTTTCAAGGACTTCACCGCGGATATCTTTGATAAAACGGGACAATTCTTAAAGGGATCTGGTATTGAAGGAGGCCCGGGAAATAGCAGCGGCGGAAACGGGGGAAGCAATGGAGAAGATGCGGCTGCTGTTGGAGCTACTGCAGCTGCTGTTGGTCTAAGTGCTGACGATAGTGATGGTACGTTAGTTGCACATGACGATGATACCGACGACGAAGATGAAGAGTCTCTCATAGATCAGTCTGAGGAAGATATACTCGATTTGAGCAACGATGAGACCACCGATGAAATCCTTAACTTGACGAGACAGATGATCGAAATTAGAAACATCTTGACGCGCGTGGACAACGAAAGCGAGACATTGAAATTGCCGTCAATTGTCGTCGTAGGTTCTCAGTCGAGCGGAAAGTCGTCGGTGCTTGAATCTATTGTGGGTCACGAATTTTTGCCCAAGGGCAACAATATGGTCACAAGACGCCCAATCGAATTGACACTCGTGAACTCGCCCGACTCTGCCAGTGAAATCGCAGAGTTTCCTGCTTTGAAATTGTTTAACGTCACGGATTTTCAGCAGGTACAAAAAACTCTTTTTGACTTGAACATGGCAGTTCCTGCCAGCGAATGTGTCTCGAACGATCCGATTCAAATCACTATTCGGTCGCCCAGAGTCCCGGACCTCACATTGGTGGACCTCCCTGGATACATCCAAATTGAAGCAACGGATCAACCCACTGAACTCAAACAGAAGATACGGGGTCTTTGCAACCGCTACCTAGAGGCACCAAATATTATTTTGGCCATCTCTGCCGCCGACGTGGACTTGGCAAACTCGTCAGCATTGCGTGCAGCAAAATTGGCTGATCCTAGAGGAGAGAGAACTTTGGGGGTGATCACAAAAGTTGACTTAGTAGATCCTGAAAAAGCCCGTGCCATATTGCTCAATAGAAAGTACCCGCTTAAAATGGGATACGTTGGCGTCATCACGAAAGCACCCAGTTCCGCAAAATCTACTTCCACTAGTTTGTTCAGCAGAAAACAAGTCACGGGGTACCAGGCATACGTTGCCCAACAAAACTTCGAGTTTAACTTCTTTAAGGAGAAGAGGGATGATTTTAGCGGCACAGTGACTGGCTCAAGAAACTTAAAGAAAAAACTCATGAAAGTTTTAGAAAAATCAATGTCGTCTTCACTTCGCCCGACCCACCTAGCTATCCAGCGAGAACTCGAGGAGACATCTTACAAGTTCAAGGTTGAATTCAACGACCGCCCTCTCACTCCACAGATGTACTTGGCAAACAACATTGATATGTTGAAGTTGGGAGTTAAAGAATTGAGTCAAAATTTTTCTAGGGGTGAACTCAAGTCCCTATTGAAGAATGAGCTCGATCAAAAGGTTCTTGATCTCTTGGCTGAGCGTTACTGGAACAAATTCTCGGATAACCTGAAAGACTCACTCTACCCCACAGTCGAACCAGACTTGAGGCAACTCAGTCAACTCTCAACTGTTGAGGACGACAGTTACTGGCATAAGAAACTAGATTTGGCTTCTAGCTCTTTAACAAAACTCGGCGTCGGACGTTTATCTACATCCCTAGTTTCCGACGCTATGGTGACAGAGATCAACAATTTGGTAGACAGCACTCAGTTAGCAAATCACCCAATGGCGCGTCAAGCCGTTGAGGACTCTGCAAAAGCTGTTCTCAGTGCCAAATACTACTTCACAGCCGACCAAGTGGAAAACTGCATCAAACCCTATAAATACGAAGTGGAAATAGAGGATAGGGAATGGTCTAGCAGTAAGGATAACGCCGTTGAGTTGCTTCGAGAAGAAATGAGGCAATGTGATAACGTTCAGTCAACGCTCAAAAAGCAAATCGGTGGAAGAAAATTGCTGCAAGTTATGAGATATTTGGAAAAGATCAAGTCTGCAAAGAAAACCGATGAATTTGTTGACTCAAGGGAAGCTTTAGGGTTTTCAAAAGCTCTTATAGAAACAGGGCAATACGCTTTGTTCCTTCAAGAACGCATGAAGCTTCTCAAAATGCGCTACCAATTTGTTAAAGGCTCCAAAAAATGCAAGAGCAAGGATAACAAGTACCAATGTCCGGAAATTTTTCTCGATGCAGTTTCCACAAAACTTACTTCCACGGCCATATTGTTCTTAAATGTGGAATTGCTCTCGGATTTCTACTACAATTTCCCTCGAAAGCTCGACGAGGAGTTCTTTAACAACATGACGAAGGATCAATTAGAGAGTTTTGCGAAAGAAGACCCCAAGGTCAAAAAGCACATTGAACTCCAAGAAAGGAAAGATCTTCTTGAAAGTGCTTTGAGCAAAATTGAAGGCGTGTTGGCTCTCCGTGGCCACAAAGAAGATTCCAAGAGCAATGGAAAGTGGTGGTAAGGGGCAATGTAAATATCATGAAATAGTGTACATTATATGCGAGATCTATATGACGAGCTTTCAAAGGCGAGTAAAGCATGCGACAGCAGACAAGACTACTGAACTGCACGCACAACTCTTTCAAACAAAGAGTCTAAGCTAACTCCCTCAGTGTTAGAAAATATGGGCTGTAAGATTGCAACGTCGACAGCCTTGTGAGATGTCCACTTATCGACTTCATCAGTGGCTTCAGAATGACGATTTTCGTCAGCAGAGCGAGAAAACAAAACGCTTGCCGTTGCCTGTGCACTCACTAACATCTTGCTCATTTGGGCAGACAAATCATCCTTCTCAGCTCCACTCATGGCCAGTCTGATCTCGGGAGCGACATTTCCAATTCTGCTCTCCGTATCGACGAACATAAACCCAGAGGGAGTGCACACTAAGGAAGCAATTGCCAGAGAATGGTCGAAGGTTTGGAAGGGTTTGACCGAGTCTGGGCGGAAAATTAGGATCTTTCCCCGGAGCGCAAACTCGGGCTCTGTATGGTATTGATTTGTAGCAACAGCAACAAGCCCCTTCTTGACATCAACAGCGACGAGATTGCGGATTCCAGGCACGCACATCTGGGCCAAGAGGTCGGTCTCGCCTGCAGACACCAAGTCAAACAGGATGATTTTCCTTTCAGAAACAATGATAAAAAATGTTCCGATCATGGAAAGCGACTCCACGGGCAGGTCCATTGCCGGAAGATCGAAGTCTATGGCGTTTAGCAGCTCGGGATGGTAAAATCTCACAGTGGATCCGTGCGAGGCCGCCAAAAGCGAACGGTCTGGAGAGTAGCATGCGGCGACGGTCGCAACTGATGCAGTGGGTGAGCTGGCCCTACGAAGCGTCCAAACAGTTTGTGGGGCCATCTTTTGAGTACTTTTTGCAGCCATAACAGAGGACAAGCTACCGACATGGTTGGGTCTTGGTTTCCAGATACGGATTCCGCCACGCTTGTCCACGGTGGTGAAGCAATGGCCTCCAGGTGTGACGATGGCACCAATCTCTATGCCCGCACCGTGGGGGTCAACGATTTTCAGTGCGAGCAGCCACGACGAGTCTTTCAAGTGCCAGAATTTGAGCGCGTACGACACGTCCTTTTTCAGCATCAAGTTGTCGAAGTCCAGCGTGGGCATGGAATCGAACGTGGCCATCCACTGACCGTCTTCTGTGAATGCAAGTGCAGATAACGCTGGGTCCTTAATTTCCCGCTCGCTTCTCACTCTACCGGTAGAGATTTGCAGAACGGCATGCTGCAAAAAAGCTTGCTCGCCACGCACGACGTCAAAGGCCTGGATGGCCGAGCCGCGCGCAAAGTATAGGTGCTTTGACAAGGGGTGTACGGCCAAAGGAGCAGTGACGTCATGGCAAACACTACGAAGATCGTGGTTTGATTGGAGTTTTTTATAGGTGACCTGAGCTGCACGGCGCGCGGAGGTGGCAAAGTTGGGACGCAAGGGGCTGACAGACAACCGAGAAATCAAGTCCACAGCCAGAATGGTCAAGATTTCATGGGCAGCTTGCACGTGCGTGCCGTCCATGACCCGTAAGGCCACAACGTAGTGGTCGGCACGGTTCCTATCGACAGTAATACAATCAATAGGTCCGGACAATCTTGGAAGAAACAGTTTTCGGTCCGTTTCCAAGTGCCAGAAAACCAACACTTTTTCGTTGCCTCCTGAAATTAAGTAAGCCTCGTCAGCAGAGAAACAAAGGCATCCCACGGGATCAGCGTGCCACTTAAGTGCCCTCTGTGGCTTCCCCGTGGAAGACCCGCCGTAGATGAGGTTGATAACGCCTACAGAATTGCCGATGGCGATAACTCCAGAATTAGAGACGGCGACGCAAGTGACTGTCTTGTGCTGTGACTTAAAGAATTCCTCTGTCGCATTGATGGAATCAGAGATAACATCAGAGCTGGCCTCAACGTTCAGGTCATTTACGGCTGCGGACAAGTCAAAAAGCGCCACATTTCCCGAATAGAAGACGGTTGCAAGCTTGTAGCCGTCATCAGACGTTGCTAACGCACGCACTTCATCGATCTCGAACAATCTGGTCGAGGTAGCAGTCTCTCGGTCAATGGCGTAAATCAGGAGAAGCGATTGCTCCCTTGCAGTAACAAAGTACTTCGAAGCGCTCACCTTAAAAACGCTTTGTAGACCTTCAATAGAAGGGGTGATGCTCTGTCTTGCGACAACGGGGCTGTCAACTTTCTCTTTCCAATTCACATAAAAGATCTCCTTGGCCGTAAAAAGAACAATTTGGTTTTCGCTTCCGGGGTCTAAATGCGCGGCCAAAACTTGTGACAAATCCACGTCAACGGTTCTGATGCACAGTCTTGTTTGAAGGAAATATACTCGAAGTTGATGAGACAAGCAGACGATGGAGTGCTTGCCGTCCAGTGAGGAGACTGCGGGAAGAGACAGCAGCCCCAGGAAAGATAGTGGATTGCCTCCTGAAACCATAGACTTTGTCCATCTGTCTGAAAAGTCGGCCATCGTGCGAGGAAGTGATGAATTAAAATACAACGCGATTCCACCTTCTTGGCTTAATGAAAAATTTAGGGTGATGAGGCACTGTAAACGCGATGCGATTGAATACACCCGTGCCTCCCTCAACACAACCTCTGCTCATTCCCTCACCGAGACCGACCCTCCGTGCGAGGTAAAAAAAGATACTGAAAAAGTCTAGCACTCAGTGTTTCTACTCAACTCAGGCCCGCTATACATAAATAGAAATGATCATTCCTATCCGGTGCTTCTCTTGCGGTAAAGTCGTTGGGGATAAGTGGGAGACCTACTTGACATTGTTGCAAGATGAGACTTTGACTGAAGGTGACGCCCTTGACCAACTCAAATTGAAGAGATACTGTTGCAGGAGAATGGTGTTGACTCACGTCGATTTGATCGAGAAGTTTTTGAGATACAATCCTTTGGAAAAGAAGGAGATTAGTTAGAGGGGTCAGAGGCTCGGGATCTCTCTAATCTATTTTGTACTTTAGCATAGCAAATGAACGTTAAAATGAAGTCGTTGGTGTAGCGATGGCGATTAGTTCGAACGACCAAGAACCGCAATCTTGAGTGAA